>OU611911.1:11453833-11897156 GCA_914767705.2 Tenthredo notha | reverse complement strand
AGATATACTCTATTGCTGGACAAGACACCCATATCTGTTAAACCCGTTACACCGTGTGTTGCAACCCTGTGCTCCTTAGCAGGAGACCGTCCTTGTCTTATCCGATAATTTGAGGCACATCGGACAATTTGTCTGTCTTTTCAGAAGTACAACATTATTCTTCTTTTGGCTCTGTCCTGGTATTCGGCCATGAAACCCGGTCCCTCCGAAACGTCTGTACGTTCGTTCAACAACGGAAGCTGATTTTTCTATACTGAGGGCATCAGTCCAAATTGAATACCGGTCATCATCAATACGGGTGACGATTCTGGTCACCAACTCCTGCGAGGCTACCAATAGAGACATGAGAAACCGTAAATTCTGCTACAACAGAGCGACTACGAATTTATGAACAACTTGGCAGCAACATTGTTGTGTATGACATGATATCCCTGCGCGAAGAACTCGTCACAACTCTTTTGACTTCGATACAAAGCAGAACAGTGGAGTTATCGCAGAATTTACGGTTTTCAAATGCCTCCAGTTGCAGTCTCAAAGGAGCTGGCGATCAGAATCGTCACCCTTATTAACGATGGCGAGTATTCGATGCGGAGCGTCTCCCGAATTGTAGGGCGGTCGTTTTCCGTTGTACAACGAACGTACGAACGGTTCAGAGAGACCGGGTCTTACGACCGACGACCAGGACAGGGCCGTAAAAAAAAAACTACAGCACGTGAAGACAGGTCCATCGTCCGACGTGCATTGAACGAAAGGACAACGCAAGGACGTTCGCTTGCTGAAGGGCACAGGCATGCAACGAACACCATCATTTCTGAGCAGACTACCCGTCGACGACTCCATTCAGCTGAACTGAAGAGCAGAAAACCGGCAAAAGTCCCTGCGTTCACCCGGCAACATAAAGAAGATAGGCTGAATTTCGCCCGCCGCCACATACGCTGGACGCAAGAGCAATGGAAAAGGGTTTTGTTTACGGATGAGTCAAGGTGCCAGCTTGCTGGGAATGACGGCCGTCGTCGTGTGTGGAGGAGACGTGGTGAGAGATTCTTACCGCAGTGTGTCCAAGAAACCAAAGCATTCGGGGGCGGCTCGGTCATGGTGTGGGCAGGCATCCGGTACCATGGCCGGACACAACTCGTACACATACTGCCTCCAGGTTTTAATGCTGACCGCTACATAGCGGAAGTGCTGGATCCTCACGTCCTACCACAGGCACAAGCTGTAGGAGAAAACTTTGTACTGCAGCAGGATAATGCCCGACCTCATACTGCACATATCACGCAAGATTTCCTTCATGCAGCAGGAATAACAACAATGCAGTGGCCAGCGAACAGCCCTGACCTCAACTGCATCGAGCACCTATGGGACGAACTCAAGCGTGCTGTTCGCAGTAGGCCACAACCCCCACGAACGCTGATGGAGCTGCGGGTTGCTTTAAGCGAAGAGTGGAACGCCATGCCGCAGCGAAAGATCGAGAACCTGATCTCCAGCATGCGGCGAAGGTGCCAAGCGGTGATCAACGCACGGGGCGGACCGACCCGATATTGAACAGGTTTTAATAGCGAAGAAAGGTGCGTGGTATTTATGGAGTGGATGTGATTGAAAAATTTCAGTGCAATAAAGCTTTAAGTTCATCCAAGTCGGCAGCTGATTACCCTTCCCTATTCCAAAACACATCACCTTACTCACTATAGGAAAAGACACGACGCGAAAGGGTAAGTTGGTGGTTGCTAGGATTCTGCATGGTTTCACCGTAGTTTGGCGGTCCTTTTATTTGTTACGAACGAGCCTGGCCGTGTCGCAATATACCACGCGACGGAAGAATCTAGGCTGCCGGCGCAGCAATTTCACAACAGGTATGAGCTAGCGAATAAGTGAGCCAAACTGCGCGGGCGAAACGGAAGTTCACTGTCCGAAAAGCTGACCAGGGACATTCCAACCCCCGCCGAAGCCGATCAGTAAGGGATAAAAAGACCCCGTATCTCGCACGCGGCAGTCAGAATTATCGGTAGTGACCGTGCACTTGGGATCGCCACACCTTGTCACTGGAGGTTCTTTCCGACGACAGAAGACCGGCTTGGTATAGGAGCATCACATACAGCAACCGCCAGGACACCCAAAGGGCTATCCGTAATCTTCTACAATCGGCCTCCTTGGTGACGGGTTGTAAAAGTTGGCGCACCGCGCAGTCAGGTATCACTATTTCCGCTGGCTCATACCACCCTTACCTCCATCCTCAATTATAACCATATATTTTACACCGTAGTTATAAACAGAACATACCCATAAACAGAACATACAAACCATAGTTACAGAATAAACAAGAACTGAATATCATCTAATCTGAGTTATCACCTCTCACCCTTCCATTCAATCCTTCAGGTCCACTTTAGTGGTTTAACGAAGCAAAAAAACCCACAACGAAAGTCACTTAACCGCTCAGGTGACTTTCGTATCGTAAAATTACGCGTAGCATAGCCGGCAACCTCGCCTAAGCTCGCTTGCACGTAACAGAATTGGTGCTTAGTGTGGGGTACGCTTAGAACTGAAGTTTTGAATGAAGATCTCTAGATTAAGATAACAATAGACAGAACGCAAACAAGTCGTCTACCTCTAGCGTAATACACAGGCAACCAACATCAAACTGCTGACGCGCGCATACTTCATACGGACGGACGTAGACAGTATCGGGTGACAACGACGTCTGGCCCGATTGCGTGACGTAAACGCTCTTTAATTGCCGTATACGGTAGGTCAGCCTAAACTACGGTAAATCCTTTCACAAATCGATTTTATTCCTTCCGTTCACACCTGTCGAATCCGGAACCCGTACCTGACATGGCTACTACGGATCAACTACTTACAACCCTGATCGAGTATACGAAAAGCTTCAGGAGCAGGGATACACTGTTCAAGGCCGTGGATCGAATACCGGAATTCGATGGTGAAAACCCGCCATTAGGCCAGGTTCTGCGGAAGATCAGTGACGGGCTAACCCTGGTTGGTCCAGAGGAAGAAGATGAATACGTCGAGCAGGTAATCACTCGACTTACAGGTGCTGCCAGAATCAGCGTGGAAGGCAAAAGATTCCGCACCACTGATGAACTGATACAGCATCTGAAGAAACGATACGCCCCTGGCAGGGATCCGGCCTCGTTCCTAGCTGAGCTGGGACGCCTGCAGATTCAGGACAGGGAGAGCCTATCAAACTACATCGGACGCACCTCCAAGTTGGTTAATAAGGCTCGTGCAGCAATCAGGGGGGCTTATTCCCACAGCGACGAGAACGTGGCACAAATGGAAAAGACCGCATTAGATAATTTCATCCGAGGGTTACCAGACCGCATATACTACACCATTGCCCCAAAATCACCTGGAACGCTGGATGCAGCCTATGACCTGGTAATAGAGGAAGATCGGGCGCGCCGAAATCGCAGATGCGCGCTGGGTAACTACCGGGATTACGACAGGGATGATTCCCCGAACCGTAGTGGGCCAAGATACGACCAGACTCGCAGGCCGTCCTGGGAGTCGCGAAGAGAACCCGAGAGTCGATACCAAGGACGAAGGGACAACATCATCGTCACTACTGAGGACAGTAGTACTCCCTCCGGTTCAGAGCGTCAATCACGATCTAGACGTCCAGATTTCAGTCCAACCACCCTGACCAGAGTTTTCAACGCGGGATTAAGAACGTTGAACCTAGGTAACTCTCGCTCTCCTTCTAGAGAGCGAGACAGCTCAACCCCAAGACGTGAGTACTCCGGAGATCGAGAACCATTCTGCATTTATTGTAAACGCAAGGGACACATTGTAGAGATATGTCAAACTCTAGTTCACAAACAGAGGGAGATGCAGGATCGAATTCAACAGCTAGGATCAGCGGAGCGAGGAGCAAGTACCCTAAGAGATTCCTCAGCCTCCAGCTCGAATTCTTTAAACTACGAGGGCGGACGTCACGACGCGGAGCCTACGGAAGTAAAGAAAGCTGTGCGATTCAAGGACGAACGACAGGAGGGTCCCACTCCCACTGCCATATTGCGCAGGCCCCAGCTCCAAGAATCAAGATCCGAGCCCCAGAGCTGGGGCAGGGCGAGGGACAATTCACGGTAGACACCGGCGCTGGTGTCAATCTGGTGCACATCGATGCGCTAGGAAACGAGGCTCCCATTATCGACAGACGTAGATCCGAGATCCTAGGAGTATCAGAGGAGCCGCTCTACACATTGGGTACGACTACGATCACGACACTAGGTAAAAAAAGCCTGTTTTATGTTTACGACAGTATCAGCATAACCGGAGACGGATTGTTGGGAGCGCCGTTTTTCCTCGAGCACCAGGCCGAAATATCCTTTCACCATAAGACCATCGTATCGTGTGAGGAACCGATACGACCGATACCATTCTGCAACAGGGGCGAGATCGACGCTGTGGAAAAGGAGTACCGCCGTCATACTCTACGCCTCGAAGCCAGGAGCAAGACACAGATTCCTGTCCCCGTTCACAATGAGAGCATACGGGAAGGCTACCTCCCAAGGATCACAACGCCGCCCAGGGTCTACATTGGAGAGGCTGCAGTGACTAACCATAACGGAGTCTGCTACGTAATGGCTACCAACACCACCGAAGAACCTGTGGAAATCGTTATTAGTCCACAGGAACTCGAACCATACGATCTAGCTGTGATACATACAGACTCGGGAGACGAGCTTGCTGACTACCAGGACGAAGACCGCGTGGACCGAATCATCAAGGCACTCCGGCTGGACCACCTCGACGAGGAGGAGAGAAAACACGTTCTGGAGATCGTGGAAGAATTCTCAGACTGTTTCTACCTTCCCGGAGATCGATTAGGGAAAACAAATACTGTAACCCACAAGATCGCTACCACCGACGAGACGCCCGTGCACACCAAGCAGTACCGATTTCCGGTCGTACATCAGGAAGAGATTAGGAAGCAGATTGAAGGACTACTAAAGAATGGTATAATAAAGCCTTCAACTTCACCATACAACTCACCTCTCTGGATTGTCCCGAAGAAAACCGATTCACAAGGGAATAAACGCTGGAGAATGGTGATCGACTACCGAACGCTCAACGAAAAGACCGTAGGCGATAGCTATCCACTCCCGAATATTACCGATATTCTGGATAGAGTCGGAGGAGCGCGATACTTTTCAGTCTTCGATCTGGCTAGTGGATTTCACCAAATAGGCATGGACCCGGAGGACCAGTACAAGACAGCATTTTCCACGCCCAATGGTCACTACGAGTACGAACGCATGCCGTTTGGGCTTAAGAACGCTCCGGCGACGTTCTAGCGACTAATGGATTTAGTTCTCTGTGGACTGCAGAGCGTAGAGCTGTTTGTATACCTGGACGACGTAGTATCGTTTGCCTCAGATCTGCAACAGCACGGGTATCAAGTCAGAAGATTTCTGCTGAGAATGAGGAAACACGGGCTGAAGCTGCAGACGGACAAATGCGAATTCCTACGTAAGGAAGTGACGTATTTGGGTCATATCCTGAGCAGAGACGGCGTGAGACCAAATCCGCGTACTCTGGAAGCCGTCAAGAAATTTCCTGTCCCCAAGACGAGACAGAACATTCAGCAATTCCTTGGACTTGCCGGCTACTACCGCCGATTCATACCGAATTTCGCTGAGATAAGCAAGCCAATGACTAATCTCCTGCGGAAGAAAGCAACGTTCGCATGGGGGGAGGAGCAGCAGAGGAGTTTCGAGGTTCTTCGAGATGCCTTGTGCGCTGAACCAGTGCTGCAGTACCCGGACTTCAATCGCCCATTTGTCGTGACGACCGACGCATCCGATTATGCCATAGGCGCCGTACTGAGCCAAGGCGCAAGGGGGGAGGAGAGGCCGATCAACTATGCCTCAAGGACCTTATCCTCGGCCGAGGAAAACTATTCCACTACGGAGAAGGAATGTTTAGCGGTAATATTTGCCATAGACTGTTTCAGACCGTATCTATATGGGCGACAGTTTACCCTATACACCGACCATCAAGCCCTAGTCTGGTTGCACAATGTCAAGGATCCCACCTCCCGACTGACTCGCTGGAGGCTCAGGTTGGCGGAGTACGACTTCCGGATCGTATATAAGGCCGGTAGTGCAAACGCTAATGCCGACGCCTTATCTCGCAACCCAGTGGCCCACTGCCTGCCTCTGCGAATGAAAGACAAGACCGAAGACCCAGAGTACAAACCAACGTCGAAACCTGACCGGAACGCCGATGTCAGCACTATAGCGAGCCGGCTGCGCGAACACAGGAGGATCGCACCCATGACCTACCCGAACGAAACTGACACGACCGACTCGACTTTCGAGCTAACGATGCCGCCAGCTGCCGCAACTCCGAAACCTGATAGCAAATCTGTTTCAGACACGCCCGGGAAGAATGATACCGACTCGCTCGATACCACAATTCGAACTAGTCGTCACCATACCATCGGCGATGTTACTGCTAATCAACCCTGTGAGCTTACAACCCACAGAATACAGTTTCAGGAGATGTTGAAGGAAACGGATCCCGCGACCAGCCAGGTGATCGAGGACCTCCTGCAGAAACGGTTCCCAAGACCCGAGGAGACGCTAAATCTTAGCATCCTCAACTTCGAGACTACCAGCGAGGAGGACTCGGACGACGACAACGATCCGAACGGCACACGAAACCTGTCGGACCACCAACGCCCAGAGACCACGCAGCAAAGACTCAATCGAGAGAGTGCCTCTCTGATCCACGCCGCTGAGGCTATGAGCTTGGATAAGGCACGCGAACACATCAAGGAACTTGCCCGGTCGTTCGATAGTTCATCGCCACGTACCTCGCGGACCGCAGAGAAACCAAAGGCACCCACGGAACAAGGGATCGAGGCTGCTGACGTTCCAACCCAGGAGCCGGGACCTCCTACACCAGTACCAAAACCTCGGAGGAATAGAGTTTCCTTCCTACCGACACCACGACGCTCATTGGTACCGACGGGGCGTTCAACCCCATACGGATCACCAAATATAACCCGCGACTCCCCAGAGGAAGAAGCTGAGCCCGAGGACGGAAGGGCATCCGGGATCAACCTGCCGCTATACCCGAGCAGCTCCGACGACTCACACGACACCACCGACGAGGACGAGCGAAAAGGCGGAACTACCGAATTCAACAAATCCGGCAAACGTATAAACACCATCCACAGCAATAGGGTCGTCCACGAATTTTTTTTTATTGGTTTAAATCAAAGTTAGGGTATCAAAACACCCAGAAAAAAATATATGACACCAAAAAATCAAACTGATACGTTAATCCAAGCACTAAAATTCTGATACTGTTTCAAACGGTCCTGCATTGTGCGCCATTACGCGAGTCACCGCGTGACGTCATAAACTAGTAAACAACAGCATCGACCTCATGGAGACTTATAGTGAAAATGAGTGAAAATCAAAAAATCGCACGAAACCGCACTTATAAGTGTTGTTTTGTGCCGCTTTGCAAAAATACCAGTATATCAGCGAGTTCTAAAATATTTGTCCATGTACCGAAAGGTGATACGAGGAAGAAATGGTTTCAGTTGGCAAGGCGAGACGACCTAACCTCTCTTCACACCACTTTATATTGTTGTGAAGACCACTTTGATGTAAGTAAGTTCTGTCGTACTTTTAAATAACCATTTCTATCGCAGTTTTTGAGAGTAATTCTATAATATGAATGCACTAGACTTTCAAAAATTATGTGTTGAGGTAGCTGATATTTAATCCTTCATATTATGAAGTTACAGGAATGTTTGGAGAATTACAGAAGAGTTCTGGAAGACAAAACTGCTTCAGTGAGATTAAAAAAAGGTGTAGTACCTCACAAATTTGATTGTCAACCAGGTAGACATCAAGCTTTCTCTAAACCTGTAAGACCCGCAGTACTGAAGCGACAGAAAAGAGAGGTTCTCAAAGAAATAGAAGCAGAAGTACTTTCACAGAAAGAAAATATCGATCTACCAGGAGCAGGTGAAGGCTCTATTGAAGGCTCTATTTCAAGAGGTCACAGTCACGAATCCTTGTCTGAAGAGAATCTGGAAAAGATTTATGCAGATAAAGCATTCACATATGTGTTCTCGAACCCCGCTCATCCGTCTTCGCCTATGGTCGCTAAATCTTCACCGACACAAAAAGATTTCAGTGTGCAAGTGTCTTTAAGACCTAAGTACCGAAGTAAGGCTTCGAGCTGCGTACCGAAAACCAAAGATGTAGGTTGTTCGCCTGTTAAATTCAAAACACCTGTGAAACTTCAGAAAAAGCAAGAAGAGTCGTCTACGACGTCCAGTAGTACTGCATGTAATCTGGATGATACATTGGAAAACTGCATCGAATACCTGCCTTCCGATGAAACGAGTGAAGAAGCAGTGAGGTCAAATGAATCTGTGCAAAAACGTGAAATCCGAAAAATGAAACTACTCATCATTGTTAGTAAGCCAAAAATGTATCTTGGAATTCCAGATGACTGCTTTTTCATTATAGAAGTACTGCGCAATGCAACGAAAATAAAAACGGAGGACATATGTTTGACACTTTCCAAAATCAAACTGAACGATACATTTGCGAGACTTGGTGATGAATTTGGCATCAGTAGTAGCAGTGCTAACATAATATTCAGACGGACCATTCCTTTGCTGGCACACTTTCTCAAAACATTGATAGCTTGGCCTTCGGTGGCTTCAATAAAGTCAAATTTACCTTTACCATTCCGGGCCAGATATAGTCATGTCCAATCCATAATAGATTGTTTTGAGATCGAAATCCAAAAACCCAGCAATGCAATTCACCAGAGCGTAACATGGTCTGAGTACAAGAAATGTAATACTCTGAAATATTTATTGTCTTCAACGCCAGACGGAACGATCAACTTTGTATCCCAGGGTTTTGGAGGGAGGACAACGGATGCTGTCATTGTACAAGAAAGCCAATACCTTGATAAGCTTCCAGCAAAGTGTGCAGTTATGGCTGATCGAGGTTTCAAGCATATTGAACCACATTTACAGAAAAATGGATGCACTTTGATCCGGCCACCAAGTGTTGCAAGTTCTGTGAAACCAACTAAAGCTGAAGTTATGGAAACTAAGCGCATCGCCAGCCTTCGAATCCATATCGAAAGAGTCATCCGAAGAATTCGAGAATTTGCCATACTAAAACCTCATGCTGGAATTCATCATCTAACCTTAGACATCATGGACGAAATTGTTATCATTGTTGCAGGGTTAATAAATTTACAAAAACCCATTATTAACCAATAATACTGTATATCGACTTTAATTAAGTTTCAATAATACATATTTCGAAGCTTGTGTGAAGTTCATGCCTTGTTCATACTGTACACTATGAATTGTTCGTTTTTAATATTAGTTCCATTTATTTTTCTTCGGCCATGCATTTCATATCATATTACTACTTCGTAGCGGATTTTATGTATCCAATATGTCTTACTCTACATCGTCTATAAAAGTGTATACCGGGAATTTACGTGGAAACGCTACATAGGGAAGTGAAAACGTCTGCATAGAGGCAACTCCGAAGTCACTCAGAAGTCAAGCGATTAGGTTTTGTCTCCACGCAGCCAATAGGCACGCAATATGCGAAATAAAACCTAATCGCTTGAGTTCTGAGTGACTTCTGAGTTGCCTGTATGCAGACGTTTTCACTTCCCTATGAAGCGTTTCCACGTAGATTCCCGGTATATATACTGTATATTATACTTATTAAAGATATATCTGTGTTAAATTACCCTCTTACACTCATTAAATATGTTATATGACGTCTCAATTTTTGGTTCAATTATTGCCTCCAGTCTAGCTCTTTGCAGTTTGAAAAATGAGTGGATAAATATTCTCCTGCCAAAAAGCCATGGCCTTTTCTATGAGATCCAGTACAAAATCTTCGTCGTATTCTACACAGATCAGTTTGATTGCATGACTTGTTTCAAAATCATGTGTGGCTACACAGAAATAACCCTTTTTTACATTTTTCAAAAACATCTGGAGTTGAATTTGAGCTGCAAATTTATTCGCCACTTGATAGTTTGCTGCGATGTATCTAGATTCTGCTTTAGGGGTCATTGGACACTTTATCTCAACTACAAAGTCATTTCCCACACCATCAGGTGACGCACCGATAACAGGGAACCTTGAATCCAAGAGTAATCCACAATCCTCTATGTCTGTTTTCAATATCTCTTTCATTAACCTTATGACATCTTTTTCTAATCGTCTTCCTCTCTCCATTGCTTCAGTGTCTCTGATGTTCAAGTTTCCTATAACCTGCTCTACCAGCGACCCGCTCTTCGTTGTGCAATGTGCCATTTCGTAGAGTCGAGATGCTGTAATCCGACCATACCGTAACTCGTTCCATAATTTAGACTCACTTTGATTTTTAGTTCCTTTCCTAGCTTGAAGGCATCGTTCTTCAGTCATTGTATCACTTGCAAATCTTAAAAAACTCTGTACATCACTATTATCTGAAGAGCTACAAAATTCTAGCATCATATTGTGCAGCGATAAAACCTTGGACGAATCTTGGTTGATGTAATGCCTTGAGATCTGACAATCGTATTTTTTTTTTTGCATTTCATCTAATACAGTTTTAAAAAATGCTGTATTATCTGGTAAATCTTGCGGCACTTTGGGTGCTCGCATATCTTTTGCTTTTAAGGATCTAACATTCGATGCCACTTGAGCTAAACGTGGCTTCTTCCAATAGCATACGGTTGCCGTTGGTTCAGGTTCTTCGCTTCGCCGGTGGACCCACATCAAAAAAGCGATGACGTGCTTACAACCTCCTGAGAATAATTATGTTATGAGCTCTTATGAATTTATTAGCTAACTAGATTAGCCAGTATGTTATACGTTACCTGCCGAGGCTGCACAATCCTCACAAGTGACTCTTTCTATCGATTCGTTTTCTTCATCAACGATCATTGAAACAGCATATGCCTTGCTGTTTACCCTATGTTCGGGGCACACTCTTCCACGAACGTCACAAAAATTTCCGTCTCTTCGGAGCTCTACGTATCCAACCGCAGCGTCACCATAATCTTCTCTTTCGGCTCTAGAAATGAAACGATTTTTATAGGTTATGGTACGTTACTAAAATTACAATACTATATTTAAGATAGCAAAGGGACAGAAAATCCGATTGTACTACAAATGCACCATTGGGTATTGTTATGAGCTTCAAATTAGTAATCATAAAATGCGAAATAATGTTCGGAAAACTTTACTTACCTTCGAGCCTTGACACCTCTCGTTTCGGCCGTATTAAAATAATCACTCTCCGAGAAAAAATCGGTAACCATTAGTACCGTCACTTTCGGGAGATTATCGGATTGTGCTCTAACGAATCCGATGTTCATTTTGGAGCAAAATTACAAATAACGAACAAAAAACGTGACAAGCCTGTACAAATCTGAAGCTACGGATTTGAATCTGCTAGTTTATGACGTCACGGCACATGGCGTCCAATCACAACGCGTTTCTACCAACTGCGAATTTCGTCCTTTTCAATTTCGTTTTTAATAATAATTGACATTACAAAATACCCTCGTTAGCGGTAATTCACATTTAAATTGCATAATGTTCAATATTCAGTAATAATCCGATTTTTTTTTTTTTTTTTGGACGACCCTATTGCAAGGTACGATTAACTCCGGAAACATTAACCATGCGAAGGAGCAATTATGCGCACTTTATTTACACGGATTGCCTACTTACAACACCTGTAGCTAAACAACTCCAGGGGATGGGGCTACTTAGCCCGGAAACCCTCAAGGAAGCGATGCACGGTGTGGGACACGTCGTAGTCACCACACGAAACAAACGAAAAGTTTTCTCCGTAGCCAGCATGGAACGTTATTACCATAGGATGACCCCTAACGACCTCGTCAACGGACTGAATGCGTTAAAAAATGCTATGGCAAACACAAGTACCGACGAAATAAGATTGGCCGTGAAAGGCGACGGAATCGATAACCTACAACCGATAATTGTCAAATCCTTAATCCAGGAAATATTCCGGGACCACCCGTGTCAGATCTACCTTTGTACGGGAGAAATCGAAGTACCGCCACCGGAGAGACGACTACAGATCGTCAAGGAATGGCATGAAGGGAAAACGGGAGGACATAAGGGAGTTACTAAGACCTATCGACGCTTACGACAACGCTACTACTGGCCTGGGATGCGAAACGAGGTCCAGGACGTGATCCGATGCTGTGAGAATTGCCAGAAGCGAAAAGTATCCCGCATCAGGACCAGGGAACCGATGATCATCACGGATACACCTGTAGAAGCCTGGGAAAAGATCGCCGTAGACATTGTAGGACCGCTGCCCACCACCAGCCGAGGGAACAAATATATCCTGACGGTGCTGGACCTACTCACTAAGCTAGGACACGCCTATGAGTTAAGAGATCAAACCTCACTGTCAGTAATCCGGGCGCTGGACCAGAGGTACTTCAAGCCGTATAGCACGCCCCTGATCCTGCTGACCGATCGCGGGAAATGTTTCACGAGTGACAACATGAAGGAGTTCCTACAAATCAACAAAGTGAACCATGTGATGACGTCCGGATATCACCCACAAACAAATGGGTCACTGGAGCGAAGCCACACCGGACTCGTCGACTATCTGAGACACTTCGTCAACGATCACGTGGAATGGGACGAGTTATTACCCGATGCCATGCGCTGCTACAACTCGGCGGTGCATGAAGGCACAAACTTCACCCCGCATGAGATGGCCTTCGGAAAACTAAAGAGAACACCCGAGACGTTGCCCTTGGCAAAACACCTACCGACCACGACTAAGTACGTAGAAAACCTGGTAACCAGATTAAACGAGCTAGCGGAAATAGGAGGAAACAACCTCACCTCGGCTAAGCAGAGTTCAAAACGCCGTTACGACCTGAAAACTAACCCTATCCAGATTCGGGCGGGAGATCAAGTTTATGTTAAACGGGAAGTCAGGCGGAAGCTAGACCCTCACTACGATGGACCGTACGAAATTGCCGAGATGCTGGACCTAAATACTGCCATAATAGTGGGACCGGATGGCAAACGCCGCCTGAAACACCTTGACAAGTTGAAGAAGAAGAATGAAGGGCCAAAACTAACATAGCCACTCAGGGACTGGACCTGTTTTCCTCACCCCACCATCCTTCCACCACCAGAAACGCTACCTCGCTAGGCATCTAATCAATCCGAACTCTCCTTTACAGGCAGAAATGAGTAGGTTCTACCCATTTTACGTGGTGATAGCCTGCGTGCTCCTGGGGGACGCGCAGGGGCAGTCAGAAGAACAGAACGAGGACTACGAAATCTACAGGCTGCCGAACAACGCCGGGATCTACTACGAACGAATACGAACGTTACGAGCATCCCATACGACCTGGAAGCTCGTCACCCACCTACAGATACAAGACTTCCTGGACCAAAAGCCAGACGTTCGTATGCATATGAAGTATCTAAGGGATCTATGCGCAAAGTTCAACGACGTCCCCTGTTCAGACATTAAGATAGAGCCCTTGCTGACCGGCAAGTTGAACGATACCTACAAGTACGAGGAGATGCTGCGAAACACCCCGGAGGATAGAAAAGCCCCGGCATCCAGGAAAAAACGCGGGACTCCCCTAGGCTTTATCGGCAGCCTCAGCAAGAGTCTGTTTGGAACGATGGACCAGGATGACGCTGCCTATTACAACGGTGAGATAGACAAGCTGTACGCAGACCAGAAACAGTTAGCCGAGATCGTCAACAATGAGACGCACATCCTACGATCGGAATTCGGCGATATACACCAGAATTTGGCAGAGATCAACAACCAGACAACGATGTTAGCTTACCAGGCCAACACCCTTGCCCAGAATACTAATGCGAATACAAACAGCATACAACGATTACAGTACGAGGGACTAGTGGAACGGTGGCTAAACGAACTGATAAGACACACCGAGGAATACCGCATGAGCATAATTATCCTCGCCACCGCCGTCATCTTTGCAAGGCAAGGAACACTACACCCGGCGATCCTCTCCTCCCAGCAACTAGCGAACGCAGCACAGCAGATCCGGCAGCGGACTAACTACGACTTCCCGCTGACAGAGCAGGAGCTTCGCTCCGAAACACTGAACGCGGTAAGCGACCTGCAGGTTAGCCTCTACAATGGAAATCTGATTCTGCACATAAGCATCCCGCTCCTGGACAAAAGACCGTACGATCTTTACCTGTTGCACCCGTTGCCAGCTAGGCAACTCACAACGCCTACATAGTTACAGAATAAACAAGAACTGAATATCATCTAATCTGAGTTATCACCTCTCACCCTTCCATTCAATCCTTCAGGTCCACTTTAGTGGTTTAACGAAGCAAAAAACCCACAACGAAAGTCACTTAACCGCTCAGGTGACTTTCGTATCGTAAAATTACGCGTAGCATAGCCGGCAACCTCGCCTAAGCTCGCTTGCACGTAACATATTCACCCCAGCAGGTTTGAGTGAAATTTTCGATGTCAGATGCTGGATGTCGTGCCGTACGGTACGGGGTGAAAATTAAGGGTGAGAGTTGGGCGTCGAACTGTCAGTAGAGCCGGCCAATATTAAGATTCCGGCGAGGTCTGTCTATAGTGGTACAGTGGATCGCCACTTCGAAATTCGGCTACTGGAGATGCAGACCTAACATTGAGCTAAGGGACAATCGGGGGTGGTTAGGGGCTGGGGGCTCTGAAAAACGGATTGAGAGTGTCCATCTGAAACGTACAGTCGATTCGAAAACTCATTCGGGCAGTCAGTCACCAAAAAAGTCTAGAAATCTCCCACCCGATCCATATGGTCAGAAGGGGTGAAATTTAAGGGTTGAATAAGCGCAAGTATGAGTCTGGTGGATGTGTAAGGGGTACTGATTAGACCTGAGGTTGTTCAAACACTTTTATAGGCACGGATATGGGATCAAAACCACAGATCGAAAACCTGTGACTCTGATTTTCCGCGCGGGGTTGGATTTGTGAGTGCCTCATTGTAACCCTTAGACCAATAAAATTGTAAGTCTGGGTACATGTTAGGGACACTTCGATCTACCTCTGGTATGAATTTTAATCGAATCGGTCAAGGCGTTTGGAAATGGCTCGGTATAATCAGGTTGACCCGCTAATTTTGTTGAGTAGTTTAATTTCCTCTACGATTCACTTTATTTCTCTTGGAGAACCTACTTTAATCAACTTAAATAATTCTCGTGGACAATCCTAATCCCGAATTATCAGAGTTTGGAAAACTGCTGAAAAATCATTTGAAAACTGGCATTATTACCATAGAGGTAAGAATTTGCTTTGAGAATTTGAAAATACTTGAAAATAAAATCAGATGATAATTTTTCTGACAACTTCCTTGCTGTTTCTATTTACAGGAACACCAGTTCTGGACTTCTCCCTTTACATTTACTGAAATGGGGGAAAGAGATCCGTCGTTATACGCCAAACTTGCAGAAGCAAGTCTACTAGTAATAAAAGGTGATTTGAACTACAGGAAATTAGTTTGCGACGTAAACTGGGAATATACAACGAGTATATCGCATGGAATACAAGAATTTTTTCCAACAAATTTTGTCGCTCTGCGTAGCATTAAATCAGACGTAATCACTGGGTTTAATCCTGAGCAAGGTCAGACGCTAAATAAAATAGACCCAAAGTGGATGTTTACTGGACAGTATGGTATTATTCAAACATGTATTGACGCATAATATTGGGTCAAGTAATCAAGAAATGAGAGAGATAAGAGAGTTGGTCTCGAGACTCGACCGAGACTCGACCGAGTCTATATTATACCCGAACGGCAGCTAAACGGCGTGCTGGGGGAACAGTATTTCCTAATTTCTTTCTTCTCGCGATGTCCAGGGGATTGGAATATTTATCCTAGAATGTGGTTCCCAAGAGCTTTCATTTGAGCCTAACTTCGATTAAATCAGTGCATGGAAAGCTGAGGTATGACTATTTCAAGTTTCCAAGTACCCGTTTCGTCTGGAAAATTTTTCGTCTTCACCTCCTTCAGCCAGATCTGACAGTTCACTAAAGCTATGCGGATAAAAATAAGGAAAGAGTGGCCACCACTAGACAGCAGTGACATCAGTTGCAAGATGGCGTTCTTGTATTTTTATAAATTATGAGTGTTAACGGCGTCGTTGCCGGGAGTTGTCTTCATATCATACATCATACGCTTTCGTTATCTGTGACCAGGAAGACCTCTGACCACGTCGCTTTCGTCCTCTAGGTCGATCGTACCGTAGTTTCCGTCCTCTAGGTCGACCGCTATGTAGTTTCCGTCCTACAGGTCGACCGCTGCGCAGTTTCTGTCCCCCAGGTCGACCGCTACGTAGTTTCTGTCCTCTAGGACCACCGCTACGTAGTTTTCCTCCTCCAGGACCACCGCTACGTAGTTTGCGTCCTCCAGATCCACTACAGCCCTTGTTTTCGTCCTCTAGGTCGATTGCTACGTAGTTTCTGTCCTCTAAGACCACCGCTACGTAGTTTTCGTCCTCCAGGACCACCGTTACGTAGTCTCCGTCCTCCAGGTTGACCGCTACGTAGTTTCCGTCATCCAGGTCCACCGCTACGTAGTTTCCGTCCTCTAGGTCCACTGCACTGTCGTTTACGTCCTCCAGGTCGACCGATTGTAAGTAATTATTGATAAACAATTAATGTTATATACACGACGTTGTTAACCACGTAGCGGTGGACCTGGAGGACGTAAACTACGGTGCAGTGGACGCCAAGGCCACAGACGCCCGAGACAGAGCTGTCAGTTCTATGAATAGGAGGCTGCGCTTTTTATTTTTATTTTTCATTTTTATTTCTTTTTATGAATTTTATGGTATGATTTTTGTGATCTGAGACGAAGGAACAATTCCACAAAGCATGTTTTCTCTGTTCTACACAATTGCTGATCTGCAGTTATTATGACGTGTCTGAAAGTTTGAATATAAATAAAAAGCCTGTCCGCCGAAATTGTCTACGACGCAAGCCAAACGACAGCAAACCGGCGTGATAGGGAGACAGTATTTCCTATTTTTCTGACACCACGCAATAGACACGGAATTGAAATATTTATTATAGGATGTGGACAAGAAAAGCTCCGATTTAAACCAAAGTTAGATGAAACCGGTGAACGGAGAGCTGAGATATAATTGACACGCTGAAAGCAAAAGTGAGTCAAAAAAACGTTGCGAGCAAAACCGGGATAGAAATAGTTAAGCACAAACACGAAACAACTAGAGTTCAGAGCAAAAGTGGCATAGAGAAAAGCTGCGAGCAAAAACGAGTCAACTATCCAACTCGTTTTTGCCCGTAGCGAAAAGTTAACTCGCTTTTACCCGGAGCGAAAATTTGACTCCTGTTTGCTCGCAGTAGAAACCTAATACGATTTTACTTTGAGGGAAAACTTGAATCGTTTTCGCTCTCAGTGTTAATGAGGAATGATTACGATTTTGCCAGCGGTGATAGCGAAGAATAATAGAAGAAGTAGAAAGAATAAAGAAAGTAGTGCAAAAATTTATAACTGAAGGATTGTTAATCAATGAGAAAGAGTCTTATTAAGGTGGTTCTTCACCTACAATCCCACCAAACGTGGGTTTCAGAGAAGATTTTGAATACTTCTCGATGGGAAAAAAATCTGAAAAAAATCAAGCATGTAGCAGATCCTCGGGAGATTGATGTTGCGTGATAATAATTCAAAAAAGTTATCAACAAATTGATGGAAAGAAAAACTGTTCAAGAAATTAGCCAATGACCCAACCTTTCGTTCAGGTGAAACTGATTTGTCAATTTTTCTAAATACGTATGAATTTTCTACGAATTTTGTTAAATTTTTGAAAATTGTGTTCTTCATACCTGACAAATCTTCTCTGAAACCTACGTTTGGTGGAACTGTAGGTGAAGAACCACCTTAAGGGGGGAAACACATGGAAACGGTAAAAAATGACGAGGAATTTCGGGATTTTTTTCTGAAGTCAGTACTACACCAATCGTTTTCAACTTTGGAGGCTATTTTATTTGATATTCGAAGACTTGAAAAAAAATTTTTTCAATGGAAAATAATTATTCATTAGCTGACTGCAACCAATTGTTGTTAAACGAATTTTTCCCGCGACGTCAAATTGTGGCAGCTGTAGTTTTTTCATTTTTCATCCGAAACAAAAATTTCAAAAACCATTGAATTCTGTATGAAAGTACGCTGTCGATAAACCTAAAAAAAAGTTAAAAATGTTGAATATTGTAAAAATGGCGGCACTCAGAAAAAAAAAATCGGATTTTCACCGCACATTTTTATGCAAAATGCATTTAAAAAATTTTTTTTTCGAGATATTGGAGGTTCATCGACAAGAGTTTACACTTACGTGTCTAAAAAAATTTGGTTGAAGTGAATCGGATGAATACTTTTTTTTTTATCGCTGCCGCAGATTGCGAAAATGTAGTTTCGAGATAATCGCGTTTAAAGTTTCGGGCAACGGAAAATCAAAGTCTGGTACCTTATAGGTGTTTCAAGGCTATTCCGCTATTCCGGGACCATAAAGTGGACTTTCCTCGTATTTGAAGAGCTGGTTTTCTGCCAATGTCTCCTGTCTTCGAGCTTGGCGAGCTTCTTCAGTGCTTTCGAGGCGAGTGGCGTTATACCTTGTGACGTCGGTAGACCCTACGGTCTCCGGCTCGCACTATCATAGAATTATATATATAAATTAGATAAACATTAGAATATAAGATTCACACGATTACACCTATTTTGTACAAGGAGCGCTGGATCATGTACCAAACGGCGACTGCCTGCTTGGTGAGAACTGCAAGCTAGCAGTTTCGCGTTCTCAGGCAGCCGTCGTTTGCCTAAGAAACGGAGAAACCAGATAGGCAAAAAAGGCATAAAAGGCTTGGGCGACCAGAGAGCTACCCCATTATTATTCCGTCACTAACTAGTCGTGTATTGTCCATTTTTCAACAAAGACTATCTGACTTCTCCTCGCGTCCAAAAACTATAATAAATTTCAATCATAAAATAACATCTGAGTTTTAAACCCTTCTACCTTGCGAGCGTGCTTTTTCTTGGCACTCGCAATACCCGAATCCCGGACCTCAAGAACTCCTGCTAGCGTGCCTTTCTTGGCATTAGCACTCTTTTCCAAATATCCCTACCTCACCAATTCATGCCCCGCCGTACCGGCAAACGGCAACGCGGGCACCGCGGCGGAAAGAACGTTCGCGAAAGAAGGCGCCAAGCCATAATTCAACAACTAATTAAGGCTTGTGAGTTAACCCCCGGACCTCAGTGTAGTGAACCAGCAAACCTAGACAATTTCGCACACCACTCATTGGAATATCAAGGCGAGATCCAAATCATCCCTAATATTTACGGTCTATCCGACGGGACTTTACCTGGACCATCTACCCGCTCGCCCGAAGATCCGCTCCAATAAGGTAAGATTAGAAATAATAAATTAAAGAGGTGACAGCGAAGCCAAACACCACCGTCGGGCGCTCGTTCAACCCCCGACGTCACATAAAAGTGGTGAACAGCGGTGCGGATACGAAAACCATCGGAATCTAGATCGTAACAACAACCAAATCGAAAATGGCAGATCGAGCCTTGCGTTCAAGCAAATTAAACAAGAATACCGGCCCGCTTACCGAAGCAGAAATAGAGTGTGCGACCGAACAATTAGATAAACGCGCAAAACAATTAGAAACAGAAAGAGCTCAATTCGTAAAACAGAGCGAAGAACACACTAAAACAATATCAAAACTCGAGAATCACATCAAGGAGCTAGAAGGAATGGTCCAATTAAGTAAGGGAAATGAAACTGACGATCTAACCCAAAAGAATTTAACACTAGAAAGACAGATTTCACAATTACGCGAAAAATTAGCACTCGACCAAACCGAACTCAACGCGTTAAGAGACAGAGCCACGCGACTATGCAAAGAAAGAGACGAACTCCGACAAACAGTGAAAAATTTGGAAAACCACATCCGGGAAACAAAAGGTGCGGAACCGCCTACAGACAAAGAAGAGACACAAAAGAACGAAATCGCGTCGCTTAAAAGACGAATCGAACTGCTGGACCGCGACCAGAGTAGGCAAACGTTACAATACGAAAAAGAAAAACGGGACCTCGAATCAGAAATTCAGAAAGAGCGAGACATAAATTTACGACTAAATAGGCGAATACAGGATTTAGAAAATCAACTTAGTAACACGGCGGAACAAGAACCCGGACCTACAGACTTTCGCGACGAACTAGCTGAGCTTAGGGGGCAGATACGTGCCCTCGAAAACCTTGACCGATCGCACACTTCGCGAACTACGCAGAGAACCTTTGCGAACGATTCAGAATCAATGAACACCATACGAGACGCCATTAAAGTAGTACCAGCTTACAACGGAAAGGACATCCCAGTATTACAATTCGTCAAGGCTTGCAAACGCGCTAAAGAAATGTCACCCCCTGGGTTCGAGCAACAGCTTACCAGATTAATAAAAGGAAAGTTAGAAGGGCGTGCTTACGACGTAATCGAAAACGAAAGTTTCACATCACTTGCGCCCTTATTAGACCGATTAACGGAAATATTTGGACCCTCTAAATCAGCCAATTGGCACCGCGGTGAATTAGGTAGACTTTATAAAGCACCAGACGAGCACATAATAGACTTCGTTAGGAGAACAAAAGACATTCAAACTGCTATTTTGGAATGTGAACGCCGCGCACGTGGGTATACGGATTTCGCGTTAGAAGACGATATAGAAGTCGAAATTATTGACGGTTTTCTAGCAGGACTAGGTTCGGAATATAGAATGGGGCTCCAATTGGAAGGTTACAGATCACTGAACGAAGCATTTAACAAGGCGATAGAACTCGGGAAAACGTTTGATAAGGAAAAGGAAAGAGCGCGACTTAACAAATCAGCTGACCAAGCGACGGGGGTCCGAGACGGCTCACGTGCGGCGAGCCAAGGAATAAAGAGGTGCTCATTCTGTCACTTACTAGGACATATAGCCGAAGACTGCTATAGAAGGCCAGTACGAAACTTTAATAGCAATTCCAACCGTAACTACGACGAAAGAAATGTGAATACGGTGACAAGCGACCGACAAAACCGTGGGAACTGTAATACTAATGAAGGCCAAGGCAATAATCAACAGGGGAACAGACCAAATGATAGCCAAAACCCACGGGCCAACCGGTTCAATAATCGCGATCGCAATTACCGCCCGTACAATAACAATAACCGATCGAACGATCAACGACCTAGGTGCACTTACTGCAAAATCCCGGGGCATACCGTAGATCAGTGTAGGAGACGCCAAAACGAAAACCGTGATCAACCCTTGCCTACCGCGGGACCTAACCCCGCGCAAAATCAGGGAAACGATCAGGGGCCTTCCGGAACGAGGAACGATCCGCGAAAGTCCGCCCAGACGCGTTCCACCCTCCCGATTCAAGTGACAGAGGACGAGGAATCGCCACAGTCAGAATAAATGTCCAAGAGCAGGCCCCCACGATAAAAATAGAGTCACGCGATTTAAAAGGTGAAACAGAAATAATGATCGATACAGGATCCGAACTTAATTTGCTAAAAATCGGAGCATTAGCAACGCTAGAGAGTATAGACGAACGAGAAATTTTCAATTTAACGGGTATAATTACCGATAAGCAGGTCTCAACGCTGGGTAGAATTAATATATACATATCCGACATACCAGTCTCATTTCATTTGGTAAGCGACGATTTTCCAATAATGCAAAATGGAATCCTCGGTTCAAGTTTCTTCCGTGCGTATAAAGCAACAATTAATTACGCGGGGGAGTTCGTAGAGATAAACGGGTTGAAATTCTTCTTCTCAAGCCGGGAAACGATAGTTATTCCCGCCCGTACAAATAGCAGCTTCTTCGTGAAAATAAAAAATAAGGAGTGCAACGAAGGGTACGTCCCGAGACTCCAAGCCGGTAGAGGCATATACTTAGGCGAAGCTTTGGTAAAAAATATTCATGGGAAAGCCCATATGCGAATAATAAACACTACGCCGGAAGACGTAGAATTGATAGTACCGACTATCGAGTTATTGGATTACAGTCAAGGCGCACAGCCGTTGCTAACTTCGACCTTAGGGATCGAAAACGCGACACACAACGCTGACGAACCCGCGAACGCGAGTAATGAAACCATAAAGAGAGTAAATGCAATAATAGGAGAGGATAGATATAAGAAAGTAATAGAGCTGTTGAGACTAGAACATTTGAACGAAGAAGAGGAAAGAAACGTCAAAACCCTGATAAGGAGGAACCAGGATAGATTCCATGTACCGGGAGAAATTTTAGGAGCTACTACGGCGATAGAACACGGGATAACCACGACCGACGATATACCAATAAATACACGGCAGTACCGTTTCCCGCCCATACATAAAGATGAAATTAATAAACAAGTTGGTGAACTGTTCGAAAACGGTATTATAAAACGTTCGTCATCGCCATATAATTCTCCAGTATGGATAGTGCCCAAAAAGGCAGACTCGAAGGGCAATAAGCGATGGCGTATGGTAATAGATTATAGGCGGTTGAACGATAAGACAGTAGGAGACGGTTACCCTCTCCCAAATATTACCGAAATTTTAGACCAGTTGGGAAGCGCTAAATATTTTTCAGTGTTTGACTTGGCGTCAGGGTTCCACCAAATCAAAATGAAAAAGGAAGATGCTCATAAAACCGCGTTTTCAACCCCACACGGGCATTGGGAATTCGACCGAATGCCTTTCGGTTGCAAGAATGCTCCAGCGACCTTCCAGAGGTTGATGGACCGAGTGCTTCTCGGGTTGCAAGGTACGGAGCTATTCGTATATCTCGACGATATAGTAATATATGCCAGTTCGCTACGAGAACACGAGATAAAATTTAATACGTTGATGAGAAGACTTAGGGAAGCGAATCTTAAACTCCAGCCGGACAAATGCGAGTTTTTGAGACGAGAAGTAATATATTTGGGTCATGTGATCAGCGAACAAGGCCTCAAACCGGATCCAGCAAAATTAGAAGCAGTTAAAGAATTCCCTAGACCAAAATCAGCAAAGAATATAAAACAATTCTTAGGACTTGCGGGATATTATAGGCGGTTTATACCGAACTTTTCGAAAATAGCTAAACCTTTGACTAATTTACTAAAAAGGGAGAAACGATTCGAATGGGGAAAGGCGCATGAAATGGCTTTTGTCAACTTACGAACCAAACTATGTAACAAGCCAATACTCCAGTACCCCGATTTTACAAAGCCTTTCGTTATAACAACAGATGCGTCCGATTATGCAATAGGTGGGGTTCTCAGTCAAGGAATCATAGGGCAAGACTTACCCATAGCGTACGCGTCACGGTTACTCAACGCAGCTGAACAAAACTATTCCACAACCGAAAAAGAGCTCCTCGCGATAGTTCATGCCGTCAATCACTTTAGACCTTACATCTACGGAAGTAAATTCACGCTAGTTACAGACCACAGGCCATTGGTTTGGTTAAACTCCGTTAAAGACCCAACGTCGCGTCTTATGAGGTGGAGGTTAAAACTTGCGGAATACGAATACGCGGTAGTTTACAAGGCTGGCAGGGTAAATTCGAACGCCGACGCACTTTCTAGGAATCCCCCGACACGACAAGTACTAATGACAACCAGGAACGCTGGTCACATCGCAGATAAAAATTCGCAAAGAATAGAAGAAGTAACCGGGGACCTATTTACTGTAGACTTAAGCTACTCATTGGCACACTGCGTGTCGGCGGACCTTGAAATGGGAGCCGGTATAGCAATACATTTTAAAGATAGGTTCGGAAGAGTAAAGAGCCTCAGAAAGCAAAGAAAACAACCGGGGGAAGTAGCCTGGTTAACGAACAAAGGCAGATACATTTTTTACTTGGTCACCAAACAGAGAAGTGACGACAAGCCAACATACGTAGCCTTAGAGCAGTCCCTAAACTCATTAAAATCACTTTGCAATAAATTAGGAACTTATAAACTAGCCATGCCTAGGATAGGTTGCGGGTTAGATGGTTTAGATTGGAATAAGGTTAAAGGCCTCATAACGATGATATTCACGGCCCCGTTCAAGGTCAAAATATTCTCCTTGCACGACGCTCAGCCGAAGGGCTCGACAGCTGACGACGACGGGACACCCGACGACACAGACGACGACGGGTCATCCACCGGCACCTCAGATACGGATGACGATTACGTCATGCCAGATGATAAGCAGAGGCCTCGTAGTAACGAAGCTCGCCCGACGAACGTACGCGGTAAAAACAACACTCATGAGATCATAGCAGAACCAGCTGCGAACGATACAGAGATTGGCAACGACAGGTTACAGGACGTAGAAACGCATAACAATAATACTCCGGAAACTTCGCGAGCGCGGAACGACACCAAAACAAATGACGTAACAGACACAGTGACTGAAAACTACAATACAGACTCAGCCGACGAAAACGAGGCAGGTGTAAATAGCGAAGACGAAATCAATCTCGGACAACCGGGACAAATTACAGAAACAAGAGACAGGCTGTCCATGCAAAAAGGAAATTGTGCATTTTTTATCACCTGTAAGGGGGACCCCTACGACGAAGGGGCGATAGACCTGCGAGATGCAACAAAATTGCCAGATATCACCGACGCAACTCTAGCAAGGGCAAAAGTTACAAAAATAGGAAACAAATACTATATAGGTCTACCTATCAAAGAAACAACCAACACTGCACTGGACAAAGAAATATTTGCTGATACACTTAGATCACTACTAGACGTCGTTTACGAACTACAACTAGATAAGGTAGCATTAGCAGAAACAGCTCATATCGATAACATGGATTGGGACGAAATTAGGGCCCTCATTCAGAACACCTTCGTTGACGTCCCCTGTTCAATATTAATTTGCAAAAATTTAGTCAGGGTACCCCAACCACCCGAAAGAACCCAAATCATCGAGGAATATCACAGGTCCGCACTAGGTGGACACAAGGGCATAACCAAAACCTTTAATAGGATCAGACATAGTTATTTTTGGGAAAATATGAAAACCCACATACAAGAATATATAGCCAGATGTAGGGAATGCCAGCTAAATAAACTAACTAGGATAAAGACAAAACAACCAATGGTAATAACCGATACACCCAAATCGGGATTCGACAAGGTCTCAATCGACATAGTAGGGCCATTGCCTATGACCCAATCGGGGAACGAATATATCTTAACTATACAAGACCTATTGACCAAATATTCCATAGCAGTTCCGTTGTGTCAGACCAACTCTACTCGAATTGCCGACGCACTCGTAAAACAACTAATTTGTAAACACGGAGCCCCGAGACAAATCCTAACAGATCAAGGCACCAATCTTACTAGTTCAATCATGAGAATGATCGCAAAGAAATTCAAAATTAAACAATGTAGAACCAGCGCGTTTCGACCACAGTCTAACGGGTCGCTTGAGAGGTCTCACCACGTGCTCACGGAATATTTGAAACAATACGTTAGTAAGGATGACGATTGGGACGAATGGGTAGACCTGGCAATGTTTTCGTACAATACTAGTATTCACGAAAGCACCAAACATACTCCATTCGAGCTAATATACGGTAGACAAGCCAGGCTGCCCTCCAATCACGAGGTTATGGAAAAACAACAGAATAAAACTTACCAATCCTACCTCACAGAATTATGCAATAAGATACGGGATATCCAAGACCTCGCGAGAGCCAATTTAATACAATCAAAAGATAAAACTAAACGCTATTACGATAGACGTATTAACCCGCTTGAACTCAAGCCCGGGGATGAAGTATTTCTACTCAACGAACGGCCTAAAAGAGGGAAACTAGGAACCCAGTACACAGGGCCACACGAAGTCTTGGAAATTCTGGGCAATTATAACGTAGAGATTAAGATAGGAAGTAAGAGTAAGGTAGTACATAGGAATAAATTAAAGATTTCGAGGGTGAACGATCCCTTGGAATTTCAACAATAAACACTTAAAATAATAGCATAAATGATAAGTTATAGTTGTGAACCTGAAACCCAAGATATACCAACCAACAGCTGTCGCTGAGGCGCTAAGTATTTTATTACAGAGATAACGTAACCTAGGTAGCACGGGTTCCCAACCATAACTTCTAATAACTAAGAATAAAAATACTATATGCAATATTTCAATAACCCATAAAATATAAGATATTTAGATATTCCAACCCCTAGTCCCCACATGGCAACCTTCTGTTCCAGAAGACGCCATGCTAACCCTTATCCTCTCGATGCTCGGTCTGTGCTCATCAGCGAGGGGGCTGATTGGATATGATTGCGGTGGCGCCGCACTTAACATGACCACTATTAGTCTACTAGACATCGAGGAGTGTAACATCACTAAAGCGCAGCCCATCGTAGAAGAAAAATACATTCAACTATTACAAACAGCAGAGTTTCGTGAGACGGAAGTAATCCAATGTAAAGTAGAAGTTGACCGCACAGTATACCATTGCGGAATGCATTCACATTCCTCTGTAACCAGACGAGGTCGTAGGGCATATATATACGCAATGAGTCGCGAGGCCTGTAAGGATTTACAGCGTCAAGGGATGATCACCATCGGAAATGTAGTACTGAACAATGTGCCACGAAACTACACCACCAAACGCGACGTGCTTTTAGCTGGAGAACTGACTGAAACAGGAGCTTGCGAGGGAGCATTCTACGATGACGGATTCGGATCTTGGAAGAACGTCGTGGTGCAAGGGATCGCAACTATCACCGTAAGAAACTACCCAGCTAACATCAAACTCAACGACGACAAGATAGTATTGAGCAGCGGTACAACCTGTACCTTCTCAGACGAAAACTGCTTCGACGAGGAGGGAGGTTACACGTATTGGACCTCTACTCCAAGGGATAATTGCAGGTTTGACTCCTACGACTTACTATATGAAGGAATGGCGTCAAAAATAACAGAACGTTACGACGAATCGAGCCCCAATGTTTATTCCCTGTCAACAGAAGACGTTACTTTTGCCTTAACGGAAAAATCAAGATTCACAGTCTGCGGGTACACCCTAATAAGAACTGAACACCCTAAGCTGTTTATATTCGAAACGGGAAAAGGAAAAACGTTCAAAGAAAGCACTGGTCTACAAGTCGCGAACGTCGATATCTTCGCATACATGAATTCGAAATTCATATATGTCGAAAAACACATAAAAACACAGATCACACAACTATACCTGGACATCGTCACGCAACGCTGCGCATTAGAGAAACAAGTACTCAAGAACGCTTTGACCCTAGCAACAACGAAACCGGAAGAATTCGCATACAACCTAATGAAGGGACCCGGATACATCGCGACGCCATCAGGAGAAGTAGTCCATATTATCAAATGCGTGCCCGTCGAATGTAAGGTACGACACACGGACGAGTGTTACATGGACTTACCGGTGACCACTGGAAATGCATCATACTTCCTCACACCCAAATCGCACATACTAATCGAAAGATCTGGTACCAGAGAATGCAACGCACTGGCACCAACAATGTACAAAGTGGACGACCTTTGGTACCGATTCACACCAAGACCCATCGAGGTAACCGCTCCGCAGAAGATCAAACCCGCCACCACGTTAACTTGGAATTACATTTATCCCAGTTCACTCGCTACGAATGGAATCTACAGCGAAGACGACCTCAAGGATCTACGAGACCACATGATGTTTCCGTCAGAAAAGGCTGCTGTCCTAAATACTATTACAAGAGGAATGACCGGGCACGAAATCCCGCAAGGAAGCATATCGTTGTCCGGGCTGTTGGATGAGAACTCTCTTCAAAGAATCGCAGAATCTACAGCGAAGAAAATTTGGTCAGGATTTACCTCGTTTGGAAACATCAGCGCCGGAGTATTCGGGATAATAGTGACACTACAACTAGCCAAAACCGCGTTTAGCACTATCATTCGAGGCTACACGCTACATAAAACGTATGGATGGAGCATTCGCCTATTAGGAGCCCTATTCAGTTCAGTTACAAGCTTGTTGATGTATCTAGTACCCAGGGATACAGAAGAAACCGCCACCACTCCAACCATGGGGCCCTCTCCACACACAGACCAACAGGTATCCTTCTCAAACTCGCCCTCGGAAATCATAACAGTAGAGCCTACATGCGTAGGACCAGAATCTGAATTAGAAAGACGCATAAAGATACGCGATATGATAAATAAAAGTATAATCCAGATAGAGTAGACGCCCAAGAGGCAGATCAGAATACAGCATACAGATAACTACTATCATATAATACTATAGTAATCAAATAATCACTGCATATACATATACATATTATACATATTATTATTAGAGGGTACTGACAATATAGACGTAAGATGTAGGATCAAGGACACCACACGTAAATGTAGAACACGGTCCAACATTTAAAATAAGGGGGGAGGTGTGACGTCGGTAGACCCTACGGTCTCCGGCTCGCACTATCATAGAATTATATATATAAATTAGATAAACATTAGAATATAAGATTCACACGATTACACCTATTTTGTACAAGGAGCGCTGGATCATGTACCAAACGGCGACTGCCTGCTTGGTGAGAACTGCAAGCTAGCAGTTTCGCGTTCTCAGGCAGCCGTCGTTTGCCTAAGAAACGGAGAAACCAGATAGGCAAAAAAGGCATAAAAGGCTTGGGCGACCAGAGAGCTACCCCATTATTATTCCGTCACTAACTAGTCGTGTATTGTCCATTTTTCAACAAAGACTATCTGACTTCTCCTCGCGTCCAAAAACTATAATAAATTTCAATCATAAAATAACATCTGAGTTTTAAACCCTTCTACCTTGCGAGCGTGCTTTTTCTTGGCACTCGCAATACCCGAATCCCGGACCTCAAGAACTCCTGCTAGCGTGCCTTTCTTGGCATTAGCACTCTTTTCCAAATATCCCTACCTCACCAATTCATGCCCCGCCGTACCGGCAAACGGCAACGCGGGCACCGCGGCGGAAAGAACGTTCGCGAAAGAAGGCGCCAAGCCATAATTCAACAACTAATTAAGGCTTGTGAGTTAACCCCCGGACCTCAGTGTAGTGAACCAGCAAACCTAGACAATTTCGCACACCACTCATTGGAATATCAAGGCGAGATCCAAATCATCCCTAATATTTACGGTCTATCCGACGGGACTTTACCTGGACCATCTACCCGCTCGCCCGAAGATCCGCTCCAATAAGGTAAGATTAGAAATAATAAATTAAAGAGGTGACAGCGAAGCCAAACACCACCGTCGGGCGCTCGTTCAACCCCCGACGTCACAACCTGCTCCGCGCGCGGTCGCTCAGTTCTCCGGCCATAACATCGAAAGTATTCATGATATCACAACGAAATTTTTAGAGAATATTCTTAAGATGTGGAACTATCGATTCGTGAAATAAAAAAAAAAAACTTTTCCGAAAAAATTTCCATGTGTTTCCCCCCTTAAGCCTTATTCATTGAGACAATATTGAATAATCGAGTCGAGATTTATCCTTAAAAGAATGTGAGAATTCACGTCGAATCGAAACTTTTATCTATAATTAATTAGGTAGTCTTGAATTAGTCGCCCCGGACACGTCTGAACGAAGTCCGAAGTGCCCCACGTTAGGAGAAGATTATTCTAATGTAAAATAAGTCAAAATAATACTGCATGAAAACTCGATACGGAATCAAAACACAATGACACTGAATGCGAAAACGAATCGAGTTATCGCTCCGAACAAAACCGTGTGAAGTTTCCACCGCGAGCAGAAATGAGTCAAATTTTTGCTGCGGGCAAGAACGAGTTAAATACTTAACTCGTTTTTGCTTGCAGTGTTCTTCTATACCACTTTTGCTCTGAACTACAGTTGATTTGTTTTTACTTTGAGATTAATGATATATCCCATTTTCGCGCTGGAGAATAGTGCGTCCTGCTTTTGCTCGCAATGTTTTTTTGACTCACTTTTGCTCTCAGCGTGTCATATTGTGATAAATTACCAGAGAAAAAAAAGATCAGATATGATTAGATATAATCAGATCTTTAATAATTATATAATAATTGAGATATAATTGATAAATAATGATATCTATTCGGATATAGAAAGTATATCTGTTTATACATACTTAAATATAACTTATATATTGCCATATATAATTATATATTACTGTATATAGTTATATATAATCATATATGCTCAGTTTCAACATTCGAGTCATCGATTATATCTGTTATTATATACAACTATGTATAGTCGGATATTTTTATATATCATCATTTGCAACGCAAAGGTTTTTCAGGGCTAGGGTGAACCCGTCCTTGTTGCACTTCGGCGTCAGTACGTAATATAAAATACCTACTAAACAACTAGAAAAGCTCGATTTGGGCGCCAGACGTAAAAACGTCACTTGAAATATAACAAATATAACAAATACTAAATCTTGACGGCGGAAACGTCCAGTTAGCTCAGATTATTTAACGGTAGAGGGGCAGGGTTGCCAAATTAAACAAGAATAATCAACATTTCATATCTGATTGATTTATTTAACAAAATAATACGGGATAGAAATCTAGGCTTACAAAATTATCGTTGTGACTCATTGCTACCATTTATTCGTAATATAAGAAAAGAAAGAAGTGACTAAGCTCTACAACATGCTCTAAGCAGCGTGAGATAAAGAAAGAATAGATTAAGTGAAGAAAACCCACAAATAGACGCTAAGCACGAGTTAACTCGGGAATCCGTTTTTAATCAGACAAAATACTAAATACTCGGGACGAAGTCTGAGACTTACGTGCCGTTATCGTGACCTACGTCACACCAAATATAATATAATATAAAATATAACAGACTAAAGAACTAAACGGGATTCGTGAGCGAACTCGTGGTTTTACAGAAAATAGGTCTTACCTTATCGATGAAATATAACGGGATATCACTTAAACTAAACGTCACTGAGTGTTCGTTACTGAAGCTAATATAATACAATAGATCGGGATAATAGAAATTGAATAGAATAGTAGAGAATAGAACAAACGATAGAATAAACGATATAACACTTGTCGGGATACTCGGGACACTCGGGATATAGTCTTGACGTGAGAACGGACCAGCGTAGAAGTAGGCTGAGTCCTGTGTCGTCCTACGATTTATAGCCTCGGGATTTCCATGCGGTCGAGCCGATCGTCAAAGGTAATTAGGACGACGAATCAGGTGTCGAGAACAGTTGGACATATTTTCGGGAACACCTTGTCCAATTCTGCCTGATTTTTGAATATTTGTCCAGGCGTGTAGCTAGTTGGACGGTATGGCGGGAAGCTTTAAATGTAGTAGACGGGACTCTGACGGTTACTTTCCTCTTCTGTCTTCTTCTGTGCTCTGGCTTGCGTCTCGGGACTCCTCGAGCTCATCGTCGGGACGAAATGCACCCTAGTTGCGCTTTTACTGCAAAAACTGACCAATTAGAGGATCTGGCGGAAGTTCTGATGCCCCAATAACCGGATCTGCATCCAGATTTTCCCCATGAGCGGTGCGGAAGGCTTACAGGCAGGCCTGCATCACACGATTGCATTTCTACTATCGGGACCTTTCGTGGGCAACCACGATAGCGGGACGAAGACGAGAAAGTCGATGATTCGGTCTAGCTCGACTCTAGGTCGATAAGTCTTGGACAACGGGAAGCTTTGGTTGGGTTACTTTTGTGTTTTCGCCCTGCTCTATTCGACCATTGCCTAGACGTCCAGAATTAGTTGACGGGAGGTGGTCCAGCACCAGGCTGAGTAGTCTACGGGAACGGGAGAAATGACTCAATGAGTCGTCCTTATTCGACCTTTCCGGCGGCCTCCACCAGCAAGAGCGTTGAAGAAGAAGACGGGAATTAGTAGTTCGGGAAAGACTTCGGTTGAGACGTCGGACGAATCCCTCGACGTCCTTGCGTAGTCTTCCCGAGCATCGACAATTTACAATATTTCATAGAATAAAAAGGATTAAATAACAGATAATATAAGCAATAATTAGAATAATATTATGACCTACGACCTGGCTATCTTCTGGAGCTGTCCGTCCTCACGTCTTCACTATTTTCCGTGTCCCGAATGTGACAATTGCAAAATGCAACGTCACAATATGCTCATATATCATCGGATCAAAAATTTGGATATTGTCAGATATAAAAAGATCTGATTATATCTGATTATATCTAATTATATCTAATCATATCTGATCTTTTTTTCTCGGGATGTTTATATATGACACGCTGAGAGCAAAAGTGAGTCAAAAAAACATTGCGAGCAAAAGCAGGACGCACTATTCTCCAGCGCGAAAATGGGATATATCATTAATCTCAAAGTAAAAACAAATCAACTGTAGTTCAGAGCAAAAGTGGTATAGAAGAACACTGCAAGCAAAAACGAGTTAAGTATTTAACTCGTTCTTGCCCGCAGCAAAAATTTGACTCATTTCTGCTCGCGGTGGAAACTTCACACGGTTTTGTTCGGAGCGATAACTCGATTCGTTTTCGCATTCAGTGTCATTGTGTTTTGATTCCGTATCGAGTTTTCATGCAGTATTATTTTGACTTATTTTACATTAGAATAATCTTCTCCTAACGTGGGGCACTTCGGACTTCGTTCAGACGTGTCCGGGGCGACTAATTCAAGACTACCTAATTAATTATAGATAAAAGTTTCGATTCGACGTGAATTCTCACATTCTTTTAAGGATAAATCTCGACTCGATTATTCAATATTGTCTCAATGAATAAGGCTTAAGGGGGGAAACACATGGAAATTTTTTCGGAAAAGTTTTTTTTTTTTATTTCACGAATCGATAGTTCCACATCTTAAGAATATTCTCTAAAAATTTCGTTGTGATATCATGAATACTTTCGATGTTATGGCCGGAGAACTGAGCGACCGCGCGCGGAGCAGGTATAACGCCACTCGCCTCGAAAGCACTGAAGAAGCTCGCCAAGCTCGAAGACAGGAGACATTGGCAGAAAACCAGCTCTTCAAATACGAGGAAAGTCCACTTTATGGTCCCGGAATAGCGGAATAGCCTTGAAACACCTATAAGGTACCAGACTTTGATTTTCCGTTGCCCGAAACTTTAAACGCGATTATCTCGAAACTACATTTTCGCAATCTGCGGCAGCGATAAAAAAAAAAGTATTCATCCGATTCACTTCAACCAAATTTTTTTAGACACGTAAGTGTAAACTCTTGTCGATGAACCTCCAATATCTCGAAAAAAAAAATTTTTTAAATGCATTTTGCGGGGGGGGGTCAAATATCCGAAAGACCAAAAAGTCGATTGGCTCTATCCCTGAAAGTCAAATTACCGAAAGTTCGAAAAGTAGAATGGTCATAATTACGAAAAGCAATCAAGCCGAAAAAAAAAATTCAGAACGAAAGAATGTATCAATGAATTTATGTCTAATTTATCTATTAAGAATGGGCACGATCGCGAAGGACGAACTATCGAACTGGCAAAAATATCAACGATTTGAAAAGTCGATTGTTCAAGTCTGAGAATCGTCTTTATTACGATAATTCACGAATCCGAATTTTATTACAACGAAAGACCAAAAACTCGAAAGGTCAAAATGCCGAAACCCAATTAACACAGAAAGGCTACAATACCGAAAGCTTTCGAGACACGAGAAACACGATTACTGTTTCCAGCGCTACTAGTTTCAGCTAATAGATGGCACTAGTGGCTACCTGGATGAGATTAGGAGCAAATGTGAATTTCTTTTGCATTTAAATTGCCGTAGTCGACAGAGAATTCGGCTGTATACCATAATCACTGATGCAATGGTGATTACTTCATCGAGATATATATGATAAAATATATAAGCAGGATTTTTTCCTTATACCGTTGGTGTTAAATTTTTTTTATTGAAAATACAAAAATTTCCGACTTTTCTGACATATTGATGTATTTTGGCGTTTCAGAAGTTTTTGAAGCGTTTCCAAAGTAGAACAAAAAAATGGCGGATACGACCACATAAATAATAAATGTGATGAAAAAAAAAATAAGTTGGTAGTAAAAGAGAGGATTCGCCGAACATACGACCTTATACCTTTATTAATTTTTTCAGGTAATTTCAATGAATCTATGTGTTTTGAGTACTTTTGCAGTGAACGCTGTGGGAAAAAAAATATACGACCTTTCACCACAAAAGTTGCCTTTTTGGCGGATATGACCTTATACCATTAGACACGCGATATATGTTTATAACAAATGGAATCGTACGTCGTATCATAATGATCTTTCAATTAAGTCTCTAGGATGAATACAATCAAAGATATGACAGTTTTGAGGGAGATGAGTTTTCGATTATTGGCTCATTTTCCTGAATTTTACCCCCGTGGCCAAAATTTTTTCCTTTACAATTATTGGATTCATTTATTTGTTCCATACAACCCTTTGAAAGAGTTGAAGCAAAATCGGAACCATCTGTCGGAACCAACAGCTGTCCGACTTGACGTGAAATGACTCATACGTGATTTGGCGATTTTTGTGTGTATAATTCTATACAAAATTGCAGTGTATGGATGTATGCATCGAGGATTCTCGATTCAATTGTTACAGGTAAGTGAGATTTAACCGATTTAAAGTTGTGCTAGGATTTTCTCTCCGGCAACCTACTGTTTTCAAACTTGTATACATTAGGCCTTGAAAAAAAAAATGGTTTTTTGATTTTGTCTCTCACAACTCTGAACATTAGTCTTGGGTCTAATTATGACTCTTTCAAAATTTGGGTTTCGTCGGATAATTCTAAGAGGTGGCGCGTCAAGTCTCAATATTTGCATTTGATTAACACGTAAAGAAAAACTTTTCACCGTTCAAAGCAGCTCTAGAAAAATCGAGGCCATTGAGGGGGGTGTACACAGCTTGTGTGGCCTCATTTATTTTTTTCCCATTTTTTGGGATTTTTTTTCATACATTTTTTATTTAAAAAAGTTTTATTCAAAAAAATTAATAAAGCCGTACAGCAATCTACACCCCCCGCGATCGCCTAGAATTTTCTAGAACAGCTTTTAAGGGGGTATCTACACCTTTGAATTTTCAAAAAATCGTTTTTGTTTTTATATTTTATTTGGAATGCTAGTGACCTAATCTACCTGTAAATAAATCGGCGTCGAAAAATCTAGAGGATTCGAAAAGTTACAGCCTCGACAGTGCCGCGCTGCGACAAATCGTCGCTGCGCGGCGCGCGGACCCACATGTTGGTGTCATAATTATTGTACAAGACCGCGAACACCACTGTCTTACTTTTTTGACGTTTTTATATATTTTGATTATGAATTTGATTTTGTGATTTTCCAATTGTTTGTAATGATCATTTTTACACATATTTAATTTTCAATATTCTTTTGAATTGTGATCATTGACAGAACGCATGGCTGCGATCTACATTTTTTCGAGGTTAGGTGTCCACTTGTTTGTAAATCGTCGTGCTTTCATTACGAATTCAAGCCAATAGTGATTTTCATTATTGAACAAACACAGTGTATGTATGTCTGACATGAGACTTCGGAATCGAAAGAAGATGATTCATCAAAAACTACGTTTGAAATCGATGCCAGGAGACTACACGTTTAGATTGCTAAAAAGATGAGTATTTCTATAATGTAATAATTGTGAAAGTTTAATATTATATATTATAAGAAAATAGGTATGATTGATGAAAGATGAAAGAATTTTTGGAATATTGACAGAAATTGTGCTAGCATCTTCTGAATCTCAAAAATATTGAAGATCAAGAATTCTGAAGAATTTTCATGTTTTGAAAAATTTTGATCAGATTTTTCCTAGAGCAATTCATTCTTTTTCTAGCAACCTTAGCAGACACCTACCGGACACTGTTGTTGGACAAAACAGGTCAAAACTCACTACAAACCTCCGCCTGGCACATATGGGTCTAGACTCGACTCATAACACATGGATACGAGAGCAGCTGCGGATTCAGCATATTAATCATAAGCTACATCTTAAAACTTGATTTCCTGTAACTACATTTTCTTCTCTGTGAAAATTAGGAAATAAAGGAAGGAAAAAAAAAAAAAAGTTTAAAAGTTGATTTCTGGAGAATGAATATTTTGACCGGTTGTCGTAAAGAATCAGGAGCAGCGTTGGACCGATTCTGGAGTTTTTGGTCTTCAAATTTTCAGAATCGAGGCCTCTATCAGATGAACATACAACTTTTTGATATCACCATTTTTAGTTGAGATAATAGAAAAAATAGAGCAAAAAAATTTTTAAATTCAAAAAATCTTAGTAAAAACTAGATAGGTCAGGCAATTTTTGCGATATCAAAAAGTTGTATGTTCATCTGATAGAGGCCTCTCTTCTGAACAATTGAAGACCAAAAATTCCAGAACCGGTCCATCGGTGCTCCTCAGTCTTTACGACAACCGAGTAATTTTGTATTTTTCTATATTCAGCGTAACTACTATTAGACTCAAAGTAATATTCAATGTTGAATATGGATAATGAGGGTCAAACCCTCCTCAATGTCCATGATTTTTTTGGATTTGATCAGACTCTCAAATTCGCTGTAAAATTAAAATCTCTTCCTCAGAATTTTTACCAAATCAAAGGTGTGGATACCCCCTTAACGGTGAAAAGTTATTTTTTACGTGCCAATCGAATGCAAATATTGAAACTCGATGCGCGACCTCTTAGAATTATCCGACGAAGCCCAAATTTTGACAGAGTCATTATTAGACCCGAGACTAATGTTTATAGTTGTGAGAGACGAAATCAAAAAACAATTCTTCTTTTTTTGCAGGCCTAGTATACATATAGTTATATTCAATCAACCCCAAAAAGCACCCCTGGTGCAAAAACCTTTCGCCAAGTACATTAATGTGGTTGCTACCCCCAAAAAAATCCACCAACAAAAATTCCTCCCTAACAAAAGTAGTACTATAAAAATATCTTCCTACAAAAGGATTGAAATCAGATACAATTGCCAAGTACATGTCTTCTGTATAACAAAAGTTTCCAACAGAAGAACAGAAAACTGGATAGTCTTGTATCGTCACTCGCTACGCTCGCTCACTCGATCGGCTCTTGATAATTACAGGGAAAAAATCATAAAAAAAATTTAGTACGTGGTACTTGCGGGCCATTTATGAGTAAGTAAAAGAGTATTCACTGAGGTCTATGCATCATTTGTTCGATACATATTGCTGACTACGTCGTGACTGCCGTACTCACGCTACTCTATACAACTTTTCTGTGGATTTTCCTTTCTATGTGATTTTATGGGAATAGTTTGAGTTGGCAGAATCTTGGTCTGAAGAACACTAAAGGGAAAACGAAACATTGGACGAGGAAACGGGGTATCAGAATCTGAAGTTAATGATATCTCAACACCACGGACACCGATTTAATCGATTTAGGGCTCAAATGAAAGCTTTTCATGCCCACATCTTAGATAAGATTAGTTTCAATTCGTGTATGTTGTGAGGTGAAAGAAAACGAAGAAACTAATTCCTGTAGTTGCCTCTCGGGTATATAGACTCGTTGAGTCTCGCGCTTGAAATTTTTTTTTTCTAATGTACTTGGCGCGAGACTCTACCGAGTCTCTTGATATGAATTTTTTTTTCATTTTTAGGGATTAGATATTAATTTTCAACTTTTAATTACTCCAGGATGCATTCAGAAACACGTCGATTTCGCTTAACGACCAATGAATGATTGGACGCTAAAAACTCTGGGCCTTCGAACCGTTTTTCAATTTCATTAACATCTTTTTATATTTGAATAAGTACGGTCACGTACGGCCAAAAATATGGTTTTTTTACGCGAAATTAGAGAAGATATCCATGTAAAACGTTTTCAAAGCCGTTTTACATGGATATCTTCTCTATTTTCGAGGTAAAAAAATTTTTTTTTTGGCCGTACGTGTTCGAAATCGTATATAGAATTGCGCGACGAAGCTTGTTTCATTGATTTCGGTGCCCAGGCAGAGATATTCCGTTTAAGGTAGTTGTTCACGTACAGTCCAACCAAACGTGGGTTTCAGACAAGATTTTGAATACTTCTCGATAGGGAAAAAATCTGAAAAAAATCGAGCATGTAGGAGATCCTCGGGAGAATGATTTTGCATAATAATAATCCAAAAAAGTTGATAACAAATTGATGGAAAAAAAAACTGTTCAAGAAATTAGCCGGTGACCCAACTTTTTTTTCAGGTGAAAATGATTTGTCAATTTTACTGAATACGTATGAATTTTTTGAGAATTTTGGTGATATTTTTGAAAATTGAGGTTTTTCATACCTGACAAATCTCAATTTTCAAAAATATTACCAAAATTCTCAAAAAATTCATACGTATTCAGTAAAATTGACAAATCATTTTCACCTGAAAAAAAAGTTGGGTCACCGGCTAATTTCTTGAACAGTTTTTTTTTTTTTCCATCAATTTGTTATCAACTTTTTTGAATCATTATTATGCAAAATCATTCTCCCGAGGATCTCCTACATGCTCGATTTTTTTCAGATTTTTTCCCCATCGAGAAGTATTCAAAATCTTGTCTGAAACCCACGTTTGGTGGGACTGTACGTGAACAACTACCTTAAAAACACCTTTTTTCTCAATGTTTTCAGGTCTGGTAGAATTGCGTAGGGAAGCACCTTAAGTATGTATATAAGAAGGGCTCCAAGAAGCAAAAAATTCATAGGTCAATTATTTTAACTTCTATGTCGACTTTTGTAAGAACAGAGCTTGGATAAAAATTAGTTAATTAACAATCGTATAACTTCTTGTAAAATCGACATAAAAATTTTTTTCCAACGGGGCTTTATTCTTTCAAGTGTTCTCATGACACCATAATTTTTTCAAATTTTCAAATTATTATTTAATACTATAAAAAAGTTGTGTGACATATTGTCTCAAGCAGGGTTGCGCTCATGCCGTAACGGCCGCGCGGAGACCTATTTTCGGCGTTGAATAAAAATTATAAATAATAGAGATAGAATTCCGGGAGTGCGGACTTTTTTATTGGAAATTTTCTCCTCTTTAGGGATCTTTTTTCAAAAATTCTTAAATATCAATAGTTTTTGAGTTATTAACGAAAAACTGAATATATTTTTTTTTTTCGTCTCATTTTGTTAATAACAATTGCAATTTTTTATGTGCTAATCTATGTTTCGGGTACCTTTTTCTAGACGTCATTCCGAATCGAATGAGCTATCGCACATGTTTTTGGGACCGGGAACAAGAATTAATTAGTTCTTTCACTTGTTGACTGGACTACTAGGGCAGGAAATATCAGCAAACTTAGTAGTTAAAATCGCGGCACAGTCAAACGATCTGCATAATTCAGTCATCACGTTGCGGTCCTTAGTCTATAGTAGGTCTGTGAGGCCTGTGTGTTGACTGCACTACTGGGGCAGGAAATATCAGCAAACTTAGTAGTTAAAATCGCGGCACAGTTGAACGATGTGCATAATTCAGTCATCACGTTCTGCTCCTTAGTCTAGTAGGTCTGTGAGGCCTCGTGTTTTTTGCACTTATCTTTCCAATTATTCACAAACAGTTTCACCGAAATTAATTTGTGGCAGTGTTTTTTTTTTTTTACTCATTTTCAAACCTACGTGGACCATTGTATTGCATCAGTTAGAAGAATGGCAGGGAGACGTCGTCAAATGTTACCCCTTACGGAGAGGATCATAGACGGTAGAACATACCATCAAAATAAAACCACAGCTGCAGGAATTACGTGAGATTAAAATAAAATCTTACTTTTATATAGACGCTATTTAGGCGTAGGTGGGCTTCGGTGAAAAAAAAATCGAACAAGAAAGAACCGCGTATTTTTTGAATCGATTGAAACTTTTTTTACTAAATACCGCGAGGACCAGGTGAAAGAGAATGGTCGGTCCGCCCAGACACCTTATATTTCGTATTTTCATGGGGATAGCCGCTCGTTGCGCTGAAAAATATATCCTGGCGTCGAAGCTATCGACCACGCGCCAAAATCACCCTAAGGATTTTCTGCGCAACGAGTGGCTATCCCCATGAAAATACAAAATATTAGGTGTCTGGGCGGTCGGACCATTCTTTTTCACCTGGTCCTCGCGGTATATGTGAAAAAAAACACGTATTTGAACAATGGTCAGAATTTTTTTTACGGCATTTGTGAATTAAGGAATTTTCACGCAAAATGATCAGCTCTCCGTCAGCTTGCGAATCTACTTGTCGCAAAGGAATGTTCTAACGTGAAGAAATACATTTTCACATGTAATACCACAAGAGCTTTAAAATTATCGGGTATTGAGTCAAGTTTTTCAGGTTACAAAATCACGAGCGCGAAGCGCGAGTGATTTTTCTGAAAAACTTGACGACTTCGTTTGATTGCAGGGAACCTTGAGGGAAATACCCGATTAATTTTGAAGTTCGAGTGGTATTCGGCGGATTATTTTTCCATCCAAATTTCGGCCTATAGAATTGCACCATGAGACAAAATCCACAGATCAAAATTTAAAAGTCATAGAATCATAATTATACTTTAATCTGTCAGATTCGATGGAGGGTTAACTGGATTGGAGGATCTTTTGTTTTTTATATATATCAACATGAAAAATTACCGCGGTGAAAGCACAAGTCAAATTACCAGTGGAATTATCAAAATTATCAGTTAAATATCGTGTAGGCTATGCAAAATAACGTCGAATGGTGCAATTCTATTGGCTGAAATTTGGATGTGAAAAATAATCGGAAAAATTCCACAAGACCGCGGAAAAATAAAGATTATTATTGTTATGAACAATTCAAGTGATTATTGATTTTTCACAATTTTCAATTTTTTATTTTTTCAAATTCTCAAAAATAGAATCACATTTCTGATCTATTTCTGCTGATGACAGATTTTGTTCTAGAATGGCATGTATTTTTCAGGTTTTCATTTTTGCCGCGTCCCGCCCGGCATCGGCCAGGTTACGCCACGGGGTCCGCCGCTTGGCGCAAGCACACATTTGAACATGATATTAATCCTTCCAACAATTCGTTCGTTATAGTTCAAATGGTCCACTCCAGAAGAGTAGCACACTAGACTGTCCCATTTTTATCTCAACTTTTTTTTTTTTGCCTCCCATATTTCACTTTTATCAGTTATCCCATAATTTATTTATTTATCCATTAGTGACTTATCGCCCTTGCGTAGTTATCCCATAATATTGATTCTCTCGCAATGTAGATCCTGAGAAATAATATTTATATAGAGGTGGCTCAACGTGATTTTCGATTTCCCATTTGATTTACTGGGCAAAACATCGATTCTAGGGTTCTAAGGTGAATATCTATGTTGCGACTTATCAAATAACGAATAATTTTAGGAGTAAACTTGTCGACTACATGCCGTAAGGCGATAAGTCATTAAAATTTAAAAAAAAAAAAATTAGTAAACTTGTGACACATAATATGGGGCATTCTATGCCGAATCGACCTGGTCCCGACCCTCGACCTCTCAGATCTGGTCCGCGATTTTTATATTATTCTTCTGACTCTAAATGGCAACCGGAATATTTTTCCAGATTTTTGAAAATAAATTTCAACGCATCATGAATTTTCAGAGTTTTTTTTCCCCAACGCCTCGATGGCCATGGTCGAAAAATATGGAAAATTTCTGAAAAACTCTGTGTCAGAAATATAATGTCTGGACTTTTGCTTCAACCTGTTTTTGAACTTTTTTCAGATAAAAAATTTGAAAAAATAGAAGCGGGGATCGATACACCGTTGACTGCTGCATGAATATTTCTAATGATACACCCATAGAAAAAAAGTGTCTTGAATCAAGTCAGTTTAAGATTGGTTCAAGTATGAAACTCCTTGTTTTAAGTAGTATGGTCATTTCTCCTATCGTTCCGAAATTCAGACTCGTCATAAGTGGAAAATAGTCTCAATTCAAGAAATAAGGCCTCAAGTCACAAACTACGTGATTCGAACCGGAAAAAACACTTGATTCACCCAAAAAACCGGCATGTTTCAAGTAGTATGACTTATTGTCCTTCGGATTAAGTAGAGAGGAGAGGTTTGAATCAATTCGAACCCGACTTGTATTAGGTCTATATTTCGACTTGACATTTTTGAAACAGGCACGATTCAAGCTGTCCACAGCGGCTTGAATTGTGTCGACTCCCCAATTCATTCATCCCGTTTGATATCAAGTCGGTATTCCCGGTATAAATTATGACACTTTTTTCTGGGTGTAAAAAATTTTCAGATTTCTTCCAGAATTTTTTTTTTTAATATGAACGTGAAATTATGATCAAAAAGATGAAAAAAAAAACACCGGTTGGAGCAAAAGCCGAGACATTATGAATTTTGGTTCAAAAATTTTCATTTCCGTTAGAGAATTTTTGAGAATTTTTTCAGATTTTTCGATCACGACCATCGAGGTGTTGAAATGATTATTTTTCCCATCCAAATTTCAGCCAATAGAATTGCACCATCCGACGTTATTTTGCATAGCCTACACGATATTTAACTGATAAATTTGATAATTCCACTGGTAATTGTGCTTTCACCGCGGTAATTTTGCATGTAGATATACTATATATAAAAAACAAAAGATTCTTCAATCCACTTAAGTTGCTTCCCTACGCAATTCCACCAGACCTCTGAAAACATTGGGAAAAAAGGTGTTATTAAACGGAATATCTTTGCCTGGGCACCAAAATCAATGAAACAAACTCTGTAGCGCAATTTTATGCGCGATTGCGAACACGTACGGCCAAAAAAATGTTTTTTTTTACGCGAAAATAGAGAAGATATCCATGTAAAATGTTTTCAAAGTCGTAAATAACACCTTTTTTCCAATGTTTTCAGGTCTGGTGGAATTGCGTAGGGAAGCACCTTAACTCTCCATCGAATCTGCCAGATTAAATTATAATTATAATTCTGTGACTTTTACATTTTGATTCTTAACTGTGGATTTTGTCTCATGGTGCAATTCTATCGGCCGAAATTTGGATGGAAAAATAATCCGCCGAATACCACTCGAACTTCAAAATTTATCGGGTATTTCCCTCAAGGTTTCCTGCAATCAAACGAAGTCGGCAAGTTTTTCAGAAAAATCACTCGCGCTTCGCGCTCGTGATTTTGTAATCTGCGAAACTTGACTCCTTCATTCGTTCGCAACGAACCTATCGGGGGATAAAATCGGGAATTTTAAAGCTCTTGTGGTATTACATGTGAAAATTCATGACCCGGTCAAATCTATTTTGAAAAACCTGAAACAAATTCTGATTATTTGATAAGTCGAAACAAAGATATTCATCTTAGAACCCTAGAATCGATGTTTTGTCGAGTAAATTGAATGGGAAATCGAAAATCACGTTGAGCCACCTCTCAATATTATTTCTCTGTGTCTACATCGCGAGAGAATCAATTTTGTGAGATAAATGATAGAAGTAAAATATGGGAGGAAAAAAAAATTGAAATGAAAATGGGACAGTCTATAGCACACTTGATTAAAGTAGTTGTTCACGTACAGTCCCACCAAACGTGGCTTTCAGACAAGATTTTGAATACTTCTCGATGGGGAAAAAATCTGAAAAAAATCGAGCATGTAGGAGATCCTCGGGAGAATGATTTTGCATAATAATAATTCAAAAAAGTTGATAACAAATTGATGGGAAAAAAAAAACTGTTCAAGAAATTAGCCGGTGACCCAACTTTTTTTTCAGGTGAAAATGATTTGTCAATTTTACTGAATACGTATGAATTTTTTGAGAATTTTGGTAATATTTTTGAAAATTGAGATTTGTCAGGTATGAAAAACCTCAATTTTCAAAAATATCACCAAAATTCTTAAAAAATTCATACGTATTCAGTAAAATTGACAAATCATTTTCACCTGAAAAAAAAGTTGGGTCACCGGCTAATTTCTTGAACAGTTTTTTTTTCCATCAATTTGTTATCAACTTTTTTGGATTATTATTATGCAAAATCATTCTCCCGAGGATCTCCTACATGCTCGATTTTTTTTCAGATTTTTTCCCCATCGAGAAGTATTCAAAATCTTGTCTGAAACCCACGTTTGGTTGGACTGTACGTGAACAACTACCTTAAGTAATGAAATTCTTCTTTGCACAAATGTGATAAAAATCACATCCCGGATTTCTTTATTTTCTTTATTTTGCAGTTATTTGCGTTGCAAATTCAACACAATTTGCCAGGGCACAGCGAAATTGGTAAATGGCCGAATAACGATACTGAACAATCACTCAAATTACTGTTTTCCCGACGATGAGGCACAATTAGACGCACACTTCAAGCAAGAGATAAAAAATTCTCTAGCGGCCCACTGGTATAGGTTGAGAGACTTGTACGATGGGCTTAAGGCAGTGTGAGTTTCATTCTTCATCAGTACAGTATCAGTTGATTCACTCGGCGGGAATTTGTATTGGAATCGTGTACAAACCAATAATCTACTTGATATTTTATAACATCATTGAACAAGTTACCTTCATTAGCTAGGACCGCATGAATCGCTTGTAAAGTATTTATTGCACATAATAAGATAAGGTTTCTATTAACATGGTAATGATTTTGAAAAACTGAAATTGAGATCCAACTCTATATAAGTGTAACCTAAGTTTGCGTAGAGTTCAGTCACTAATATGGAGCGAATTCACGTCAGAGTTATTTACCATATTATAGCTTAACAAGGCAAATTTGTAATAGTCATTTTGCTTTTCGCAGCTATCCTGAAGCTGCTGCGCGCCTGTCATTCGAATCTCTCCACGGGTACATGAAACGGTGTCGTGCTAGAGTTTTCCCTCCGCGACCCACTACCATCGAAGAATTCTTTGACCGCGCTACGGATCCGGCATATGGGAGAAATCTCGAATATGGAAATGGCCGTTTATCGATAAAAATGGTTACCGATGCGGAAGACTATTCGCACATGATAATATACGACGAACAGTTTGTGGCACAGGAAATGGGCACCGTCGATAGACTCTTCATCGATGGCACTTTCCGCACAACACCAGACTTAAGAAACGCATATCAGCTAGTCACTGTTATAGGGATTAAATTGGGCCATGTAATTTTCAGCCTAATGCTTTCATTTTCATTTATTGTATCAAGAGCTTCGGGTTATTGCAATCTTGTACATACCATGTCGACCCCTTAATGGAAAAACATGCTACCCGAGAATAAGCTGGGAAAACATGCTAGCCGAGAATGAGTTTCAAGAACTTACTATCTCACGTCTGAAACTTTTCGGAGCAATATTTGGTTGGTAACACGGCTGCTCGCATAAAGACGAACAAAACGATCTTTATTTCAATTTTTACACGGAAATTCATTAGCCACAGCAAAACTATTCACATAATTTCATTATTTTCATGATCACAAAAAATTCGATAAACCTCATTATACAATATACATGTCTACATGTATACCGTAGGGTGATAACGCTTTGACCACAAATTTCCAATTTTCGGTTTTGCCCCTGAAATTTCGCAGTTTTAAGTATTTGAGTAAGCCTTCTAGAATTTGTGCGCCATCCAATATCCCCCCATCCATAATTTCGAAATTATTCAATCACGTCCTAATTTTGGGAGACTTAATCAAATACTCAAAACTACGAAATGTTGGGGTTAGACCGGAAATTTTGAACTTGAGATCAAAACGTTGTCACCCTACTCTATACATGTAGATATGTATAATGAGGTTTATCGAATTTCTTGTCATCATGAAAATAATGAAATTATGTGAATAGTTTTGCTGTCGCTAATGAATTTCTGTGTAAAAATTGGAATAAAGATCGTTTTGTTCGTCTTTATACGAGCAGCCGTGTTACCAACCAAATATTGCTCCGAAAAGTTTCAGACGTGAGATAGTAAGTTCTTGAAACTCATTCTCGGCTAGCATGCTTTCCCAGCTTATTTTCGGGTAGCATGTTCTCCCACCAAGTGGTCGATGTCATGCAATCTTCTTTCGAACAACTACCACTATTTCTGTATTGATGAAGAGATTTACATCAATACCTGCATCTTCGTCAATTGTACTACCTATGTTTAACATCACATTTTATTTTTATCAGAACATGCCCTATTTGAGTGTATTAGTGACATTTCACCCTTTTTTTTCGACTTCACAGGGTATCCCTTTCGTGTGGGTAGTAATGTCTCGCAAAACGCAAGTTGCGTATCGGGAGGTGTTCAACTGCATGAAACGAGACCTTATTCCAAACGCGAACGTTAGGCTAGTTATGAGTGATTTTGAGGCTGCGCTGCGGAATGCCGTTCTTGATGTATTTCCCACTGCCCACAGTACCGGATGTAATACTCATTTTGATCGGGTAGGCGCATTGCAATTTAATCTTCGCATCTCATCGTTTTCCAAGACAGTGGTTTTTTAAACGACAGAAATGCAGTATTTTCACATGCGTCAACAAATCTATACCCACTGATAGTAAAATAAAATCTGAAATTACGTGTTCAAATATAAACCCATTATACAATTTATTCCAAAATAATGACAGCCAGTTCTCTTCAAGGCGATTTATCGAAAGGCAAAACTACTGAGGCTGGAAAACGTAATAAAGACGCATGACGACGTTAAATTGTTCTTCAAAAAAGTTCTGGCACTCGCCTACTTACCGGCCGATAAAATCGAGGACCAATTTTATAGAATTAAAGAAGAACTACCAAGGAATCGCCAAAACCAGCTGAGGCGATTTTTGCAATATTTCGAGCGTTACTGGCTGGGTATTGTAAAGCCACATGGCTTTAGTGCATACGGGCTTGGACGTAGGACCAACAACATCTCTGAGTCCTATAATAGTAGATTAGGGCATAAGTTGGGTGCCCACCCTGCGCCGTGGGATTTCCTATGTCAGTATTTATTATTAAAAAAAAATATGAAACTGAAGCAAACAGTTATGCATTGGGTCATGGGAGCATTATATGTAATTATGTATGTTATTTTGACAAAGGCAAACTCCTCAAACTACAGTCTCATGCCAGGGCAGACGTGGGCCATCTACGGAATAATCGTATAATTAGCCGGCATGCGCGATATTCAACGATTTATAAACAAAAAATGCTGCAAAGAGGTTAGCTATGGACTATTACCGAGAGCTGTTTAATGCATGGCCCTAAACAGTTCGTCACCCTAGTGTTATTTCGCCTTACAGACCGTTTCAATTTAACCCAAATTTTCGACTTCGAACTTGAATAAACCGCTGTAAATGTTTTTACTTAAAGGCTAGTTCAATTTTCATGTAGCGGTCTATCCTCAGTTCAGCGTATCATTTCGAATCAAACAATTTCTGTACAAATTCCGAATTCATCTGATGAAACTCTATGTTGTTACGAAATGGTCTGTGCAGAAGGCAAACCGCGACTTAGGGCGATGACTTTGATGACTTATCGAATAAAGACACCGGGTTAATTGCTTTGGGTTCAGATTACTATACCTACATTTCATCGATGCCATCACAATACATATTTTGGAAATAGAAAATTCCAGCTATAATCCTACTGTAACGCATTTTCATTTTATACAGCGTGGAGAGATCTGTATATGCGCGTAATAACTACGGAGGAGTTCCTAGACAAAGCTGCATCTTTGAAAGGCAATATCGCGCTAAGAATTGCCGCGGAGTCAACACTTTTTCAAAATGGCCGAGAGTTCGAGCTGCACCAGGCTCCGAGAGTTATACCCCTCGGTACATTTTGAAATATATAAGGGCTAGAGTGGTCCTTATTTTGGTCATTTTCGAATTGAGATTTTTTCGCCCTCTAGGAGGGTTCCAAATAATTGAAGAAAAACATCCTCCAAATTTGAACTTTTTATCTCAATTTCAACACATGTCGCAAAGTCTCTGAAGTTTTACGTTTGATGAACATGGCATTTTCACTGACCTTTATTCAGAATTTTGGCGCACTGTCAATAAGTACGAAAAAAAATCTAATTCCTGTAGGAATCTTTACAGAAAACCCGATGTTATTTCATCAGATTTAGAGAAATTCCAAATTCAAAGTTGACCCATGACTGGATTTAAAATTTTTTTATGTTTTACAGCCGCTATTTTGGATCCGCCATTTTGAATTTGGAATTTCTCTAAATCTGATAAAATAATATCGGGTTTTCTGTAAAGATTCCTACAGAAATCAGATTTTTTTCGTACTTATTGACGGTGCGCCAAAATTCTGAATAAAGGTCAGTGAAAATGCCATGTTCATCAAACGTGAAACTTCAGAGGCTTTGCGACATGTGTTAAAATTGAAATAAAAAGTTCAAATTTGGAGGATGTTTTTTTTCAATTATTTGGAACCCTCCTAGGGGGCGAAGAAATCTCAATTCAAAAATGACCAAAATAAAGACCACTCTAATAAGGGCAGGCCCACCAATTATCTGTAAACGATCCGGGGTCAAAATTTCGATTTGTCTGCAATTTAGATATCTCATAGTGTGTATTGAGATGTAAAAATCCACCAAGTATTATTATACCTCTAAGCCTTACCGTTTAGGAGAGACGCGTTGATTAGTCTCTCAACTTTGAGTACATTGACTTTTACATTCAAATTTTTATCCCATCTCTATCGCAAAAAAGAGAATTCGATCGAACGTGTTCTTCGTGTAAAAATGTCTGATCTTTCCGAATATGGAATTTTTTTCAAGCAAGATTCTCAAAAACCGTTGGAAAAACACTTTTTTTTTGATAAAAAATCATATTTCTTTGATGGTTTTCGAGAATCTGGCTTGAAACAAATTCGATATTCGGAAAGATCAGACATTTTTACATGAAAAACGAAAAATACGTTCCATCAAATTCTCTTTTTCTCAATAGAGATGGTATAAAAATTCGAATGTAAAAGTCAATATACTCAAAGTTGAGAGACTAATCAACGCGTCTCTCCTAAACGGTAAGGCTTAGAGGTATAATAATACTTGGTGGATTTTTACATCTCAATACACACTATTAGATATCAAAATTGCAGACAAATCGAAATTTTGACCCCGGATCGTTTACAGATAATTGGTGGACCTGCCGATAAACAAAAAACGATATAAAACTACAATTATTATAACTGCTGTCACAACGTTGTTTGTACGGATTCTTGAACAGAGAGTGATCCAGATTACGAACCGCGAATATTCGCAGAAGATCCTCCGCAGTGGTTGCTCGTTGACAACGCGCCACAAGACCGACCAGTAGCACCTGAGCAGCAGCAGAGACCCGCTGGAGACGGTGATCTCAACAATATGAATGAACGTGAGAACATTTCGGATAGCTCAAGTGATGAATACGAGGAAGATGATATCCTGAATGAAATTGGTGATTCTTAATTTTTATGATATTGATATGTATAAAATTATTTAACCCTTACTCATTACACTCATATGAAGTTTCGTTGAATCAACAAAGATATTGTTCGATTAGCAAAAAAACTTGAGAAAAAAAAAAAAAAAATTTAAATGTTTTGTTGGTTGAACAAAATTCGTTAGTTTGCTGATTTGGTTTGATTAAGAGATGCACTGGAATGATCTGAGAAAAGGATTCTGTGAAATTAACAAAATTATTTTGTTGAATCAATTGAATTGCTTTGTTGATCATGTGAAAACTTTCTCCTCGAAGTCCCAATTACACCGTGCATCTCCTCTCTTATTTATCATGATTGAATATGATTTTTGTCGTCTACATAGGACTAGACGATGACCCCGAAGTGGCCGAAAATGCCCAGCAGGACGCGATCGAACCTGCCGATTTCGATCGCGAGGTTCCTTCGCCAGAACCAGCCGGTAATTCACAAAAATTCTCAATAGAATGTAGTCCCAAATGATTCTGGACCTCCCAATTGCAAATATTTTCATTCAATTTTGTCGTCTACATAGGACTAGACGATGACCCCGAAGTGGCCGAAAATGCCCAGCAGGACGCGATCGAACCTGCCGATTTCGATCGCGAAGTTCCTTCGCCAGAACCAGCCGGTAATTCACAAAAATTCTCAATAGAATGTAGTCCCAAATGATTCTGGACCTCCCAATTGCAAATATTTTCATTCAATTTTGGCGTGTACGTAGGACTAGACGATGACCCCGAAGTGGCCGAAAATGCCGGAAGAGACGTGATCGAACCCGCGGAACTCGATCACGAAGTTCCTCCGCCAGAACCAGCCGGTAATTCAAAAAAATTCTCAATAGAATGTAGTCCCAAATGATTCTGGACCTCTCAATTGCAAATATTTTCATCCAATTTTGGCGTGTAGAACTAGACGATCACCCCGAGATAGACGATGCCCAGCGAGTAGTGGTTGAGCCCGAAAATTCCGACCGAGCCGAATCGCCTGAACCAATTGGAATGGTTTTCATTAATTTTTTGCGCAACGCCCACGTCACGTTATCGTAATCACATATTTGCTTCTGACAAAGTGGTAATCATGGCTTCAAATAGTTTTTTCGAAAATTATCTTAATTTGGTGATAATAGACAACATGAATTTCTTGAAGCGCTGAGAAGACGAAGACAGCGTCGAAAGAGGCGAAGAGCCCACCAGCAGCCCGAGAATTCCTCTACGCCGGTGCAACCAGCAGAAGGTGGAATTAGGGAAGGAGCAGCGGATAATCGCAAACGGCGAAATAGAAGACGAACTGGTTAGAGGCCCTTCAATAATTGTTGTAAACAGCCTAACTTTCAGTGTAACTTGATTTTTTTTATCATATCCTTGCATTTTTTTCACTTTGACCTAAAATTATAGACCGGAGAGCAAGGGTGGATGAAGCCAAGCGAGTTGAAGCTGCTTTGGCAGAGGCTGCGCGGGCACAATCAGAGGCAGCCAGACAAACTGCACTGGCAGCGGCAGCACAGGCGGAATTGGCAGAAGCACGTGGTAATGACAGAAGCGACACTTGTCATTGTTGATCTTTTAAAGTTCCATTTTATTATGGTCATTATGATTTTTAGTGAACACAAAAATCACTCAAACATCGCTCGTTTCGAATGCTTCTAAAGGGTTTCGCTTTTACATTTCAAATAACAAAACACAAATTACATACATGTGGTTCCTACACATTTTTCATACTCTTAAAAAAGCATGCAGCTTCGGGAAAACAAGTTGAATATCTTCATCGATTGAAACGGAGCTCTATTTGCCGAGGTTGATTCTGGCCCGGAAGTGATCAAGTTAGCGTGTTGAATAATACAGGGTGATTCAGAATTCGTGACGAATCTCTTGAGGGGTTAACCCTTGTCAAAATTGGGATCGAAAGTTCCTCTGCCATTTTTGCGAAAAACGATTTTTTTCCTTGGGACCATAACACATTTTTCCAACATCTTCCACCAAATAAGAAACTTTCACCGAGAAATCTCTGTAATATTGAAAAAAAAACAAAACTCCTGCATCATTTGGGATTCTTCAAAATTGACAAATGATATGAAACCAAAAAAAAAAAAAAATTGTTGAAAAAAATCGTTTTCCGGTAAAAAAATTTCCAAGGAAAATAATCATTTCTGGGAAAAATGGCTGAGGAACTTTCGATCCCAATTTCGAAGAGGATTAACCCCACGAGAGATTCGTCACGAATTCTGAATCACCCTGTATACCAAACAGTCGCTTCTGGGCCAGAATCAACCTCGCCGTGTATACGTACGTGAGAGATGAACTGCAAATAATGATTCCAATATAATGTAACAACGCAAGGATCCAAGTACAATTTTGGCCTAAGGATTCGTCATATCAAATATACACAAAATTGCTTTATGATCACATTTATACAACTTGTCATATAAGAATAGACGCTCGGTATGATATATCGCGATGGTACTCAGAAATCATGGTGTATTAAAATACTGTATTTGTGCCTATAACCTTACCGTACTGGTTAAATTGTATGTATATCTAATTGCATTTCATTTTGTTTCACAGAAAATGAAACGGGCACGTGTCGCGTTTGCTTGGGGGGCCAAATAACTCATATTCTGTTGCCGTGCGGACACGCCTATTGTCAAAACTGCGCAAATACCGTATATGAATCCCGAGGTACTTGCGCGGTGTGTAGGAGTGTTATCACTGATCCTCCTATAAGGATTTGGCTCTGATCTGCAGTTTCAAATCAAATCCATATACTGCACTGTAAAAAACTTGAGTTGACCGCGGATACTCGCCGTCCGGGGCACCCATCTTTCCTCTAATCTGATTATTTACTTTTGAGACACTTGGGTACATGCCAAATAAAAACACTTCATTGAAAATTTAAAATATATTCTTTATCTCTTTCATGTCATTATTAAGAGTCTAAGATTCTACACAAATAAATACTGTAACGAGCAGTTTCCTACGCGGGGAAATTTAGTAGGACCACTGGTCTCGCACAATGCGTCTCCAACGTCACGAACCAAACCTGAAAAACGCAACAAAGGGTTGGGCGCCAGGCACTAAATAGTGCCGCGGTAAGAAAACGTAGGCACGAATCAAAGTATTGGCCGGCTAAGCCGCGGTAGAGGGGAACGTGGGGGCGGAGAAATAATACTGCTACACAATATAATATGATCGGCAACAAAATAAACTTTATTCTTGAGTGGTCAGTCACCCGGTACAGACGCTCGATACGAAAAAAAAGAAAAGAAACCTCTAGGGACAAAGAAAATAAGTATAAATTTGAGTAACGAGACTCCGTGAATTAATAGCTACTTAAGATTTGCGGTTTCGTAGCGCAGTCACTCTATAATCGCAGCGGGACTCTAAAATTCAAAATACAATGTAATAATAAAAAAAAAGAATGCATAGGCTTCGTCTAGTGTGGTAGGATCGAACCCGCGACACACGAAAAGACAGGTCGGCAGTAGATACAGTGACTACGAAGCACGGCGTTGCGCACGTAGTAGAGTACGGCGAACGTTAGTAGCGAGACGGCAGAAGAGGGGGGGGGTCACACATACAGCACACTACCCGTTGCCAGAGCAGCTGACGCGGTGCGCGCACCGATACGCAAATACAGCTACGCTGGCCGGCTAACACGCGCACTTCTACAGCTCACGGATACGCGGCCGCTCGCCAGTAGATTGCTCGTCGGTAGCGAGCTCGCTAAATTAAATTTATAATAACTGATAAATCTTAGGCACAATGACTCGTGTCGCGCAGAGCTTCCCAATCTACGCACCCGAAATAATAAACAAAATAACGAAAGGAAAAAGCCGTAATTAGGCGCTAAATATTGCTCCCAAATAGAAGGAAAGACACATAGGCTACGTATGATATGCGAAGCTCCTACGCACAGGAGTATAAATTCTTATTCCTACGCAGGTAACCCCAAGGCAATCGGAAGGCACCGCAAACAATATAAAGAAACTGGTAAGCGAAAAATGCAAATAAAATACAATTAGAGAAATAGAATCTACACACTACCACACGTATAAGGGTGACTACGACAACCCGTCACTAGTATTGGTCTCGCAGATTTGATAATCGCTCGTCGACCGTATTTTAGTTTTCGCCAAAAGCAGCTAATTGATGATTTCTCACCAATGCACAATGCAGGAGAGACGGGTGGTCGCAGCCTAAGCGTAAAGCTTACCTTTCGGTGATAGTCGGCACGGGACGGCAGGATCCACACGCACACACGCACACACTTATAGTAAAGCCGTTAACAGGCGCAAACGGTGAGCACACCAGCACTTAAAATATATCACTATTAGCTAAATAGCCGTAAACTAAGATTTAATCGTAGGTTTACAATATGGGCGCGAAGCCAAATAATATTAACAAAAAGCAAATAAAGCACACTGAAAGCAAATAAGCTGAAGCAAAGAAAGATTAGGAGAAAGCGAAAGCGTAACGTGCAAAAGCGCAAAAACGAAAGATGGCGAATCGGAAGAAGATGAGCCGAGATTCCCGGAATTACGTCATGTTTCGTGTAATTAGGTGGCGCTCCAGGAGTTGGGGGAGGTAGCCTTTCCATACACGCCGGGTTCGCCATACCGATAACGAGCAGGTGATCGGTGCGGGAGGAAAGGGGACGGGCAGCAACGTCAGGCCGGGAGGTGCGGCCCTCTCCCGACCGGCAGGTGTCGTAGCTCCTTGGTGACGATCGGTATAGCTACTACCGACGTGATTTCACGGGCGTACCTCCCCGTACGGCGTTCCCTCGACGTCCCTCGGTGATCTACGGGTTGCTCGACTATCCCTTAAAAAACATAAAAAAACTTACGGCAGACAATGCATATCATATAAAGAAAAAGGTCCCTTTTGCCTTGGGGTTAGCATAGTAGCATAGACGCACACAACACAGAACACGTAATCGGACGCTCCGCGGGGAGGAAGGAGCTGGTCAGTGGCGGAGGCAAATCCGCCACGTTACAATACATAGCTGTGTATTTCAATAGCACTGGACTTATAACGAATAGTGTTTTAAATATTGCAAATTGCACATATGTGACACCTAATATAGTAGATTACGATACGAGTGCGCGAAGTACGTGATTCTCACACGAGTGTAGCTTGTCGCCCGAGCGAAGCGAGGGTGACAAAAACACGAGTGTGAGGATCACGTACGCGCACGTGTGTCGTATACTATTTTTTGTAACACTGCATGGAAGTTCGCACTTCGTGTACACAACACGCGGTGACGAACAGTGACGATGCCCCAACCTGAATGTTGCAGACAGTGATTGTAGCCACCACTTGTTTCGTTCAATGGCGTTAGTTACGCTCGTTTTGCTCGGATTAGCGTTTGGTAATAAATATTACCTAACAGTTTTACGACATTACCTAACAGTTTTGGATTTGTTGGCGAATCGGCCGCTTCGCGCACTTTTTACGGGGCGCGAAGTCGAACTTCCCATGCAGGTGTTACAAAAATATATATATTCATTATTGTACCGACATGCAAAATCGCTCATATTAAAAACAAATATATATATATACATATATATTATTATATTATATTATTTTTATACATATACAGGGTGTCCCCGAATTCGTGACGAGGAATTCACAGGGTAAATCTTGAGCAAAAACGGGATCGAAATTTCCTGAACCGTTTTTTCCGGAAATGCTTAGATTTCTCGCTATAATTATTTCAATTTCAGTCAATAAGGTGCGATGTATGAACGGGCGCTTGTCGGTGTGCTCGTCGCTTGGTTGTGTGCACTTTGTTTCGCGGCGACAATAGGCTGGGAGACGCGCATACAACCGAGCGGTAATCACATCGACGAACGTCCGTTCATAAGCCGCGCGTCATTGGCTGGATTTGAAATAATTATAACGAGAAATCTAAGCGTTTTCGGATAAAACGGTTCAGGAAATTTCGATCCCGTTTTTGCTCAAGATTTACCCTGTGAATTCCTCGTCGCGAATTCGGGGACACCCTGTATATAATATAAGAGAAAGAAAAAATAAAATCAGTCGATACCTTCGTTTGAATATTCACCTCTATTGCATGCGGATACGAATGAATATTGAACGATATCAACATTATTATTATTATTATTATTATGTCTTATAAAAAATTACCAACTAAGTTTACATTGCATTGATGTATGACTATAACAATTGACTCATCTCTGTCTTTCTATCTTTGTCTCTCCATCATTCACACGCACTCACATAGGTGTATTATATTAATCGTTAATTTGATATCGGCACTAAACGTTATTCCCTATAATTCCTTTTCACTCTACGGTATATGGATATGGAATATAGAAAATCTTATAATAAATACAGAAAATAGGTGGATTTTACTTCAAGATTTCCGCAAACTGGCGCAACTTGTCATACAAGGTCTTAACGACTGGACTATAAGTACAGGCACTTCGTTTACCTCCTTTTTTTAGTTTACTGCCTTTAGTCGCAGGATTGATGTCCAGTAAAACTCTGAAATCACAATAAATATACATAACAAGAAGACAATCAAGTCAAATCTGGGCCAAAAAGATTATAAACCATGGTAGTTACCTTTGAATGAATTCCAACGTTTTTGATAATTCACCAGGATAACTCAATCCGAATATATAGTACGCTAGGAAAGTTATTAGGATTCCCTCTAAGATGTCCTTGGGCGTAAAACATACTTTTTTTTCGATTATAACAGCACACGTGGCAGTTGGATCAAATAAAGATTGGCCTTTTATCAAAAGAACGGGTGAAGGATTTTCCACGAATTCGTTAACTTCGTCATCAGTAAAATATCTGAGCTGTAGACAAAACATATTTTGATTAGGTAACATTGCAAAGTAATCATAGTGTATTGACAGTGTGTCATGATTGATTATGAAAAAAATTGACTTGCATCGACGATTTTATATAAAAAATCGCATTGTTCCTTTAAATATAACGTCACCAAGGGAAAAATCGATAACACCAACGCAGAAGCGTTTTCCAAATCGGTGGACGCTCTTGCTGACGCTTGCAGTACATTATTTATTTTTTGAACCTGCGAATTATCGGTGTTTTTGTTCCCTTTTCGGGGAAGACAGTATTGTTTCATGAAATCATGTACCACCAAATTTTGTTTCAAATTTAGGCGCCAAATATCATTCACAGACTTCCCAAGTAATATGGACGCGTGCTGCAATATGTATTCAGTTTCCATTAAAAGTGGCCATTCAAGCAATACATCTTTTATATCACTATCTCAGTTTCAACATTAAGATCCTAAGTCTTACGGAACGTTGCAATAGAGCAAACGATACGTTAACTACCAATCCTTACTTCAATTTCCCGTTTTATTTACCTGTCTCACTATAGTTTAGACTCAGTTTTTGTTACATTCATTGTTCGCTCTTCTTCGTCATACATGGATCAATTGTCTGTCATACACTGAGGATATTACGGTCATTTTTACGTCATATTTTTAATTTTCATCAGTCCTACAATCATATTTTTTAGGGGGCTTGACCATTAACAGCCCTGTTATCAGAGTACATTTGATTCCTCAATCGCGAAAAACTCGTTTATCAGCCGGGAGTTGCACGCGGGTAGAAATTCGCACCGAAAATAAATTTACGTCCGTCTCCTTCGATGGCCAAAATATAATTGAATGTTGGTCCGGGGCCATCTGCTGGAAAAACTGTTCGACTTTTTTTTTCGTGGTGGGGGAAACACCGTACTTCCCGATATCGAAAAGATACAGGCGAAATGAGAAACCCTTGGTGTGAATTCGCACCTATATGTAATCGCAAGGTCAATTCTCAATAATTCTGGCTATGTTGTTTTGTAAAATATTTATTCGAATATTTGATTTTTTAACAGCGTACAGAGGGAAGAGGGCTGGCAGCAGTGCCAAAGAGTGGCGGCAAAGGCTGCAGCAGCGGCAGGAGGAGCGGTCGCGGAAGGAGGCCGTGGCCGAGACCTTCGCGATTTTTTAAAAAACTTTAATGAAAAAATAATAAATAATTAAAATATCGCTAGAACAGGTGTTATTATTACTGTCCCTACTATACTTTTTTTATAATCTAGAAAAACTCATGCGTCAATCCTGAAACGTTCTTGATAATAATATCACATCATATGTAACAGCGAAGTCCGAGGTCAGATAGCATGACAGTGAGAAGCACGCAGACATGTACAGTCAAGCTATAGTGCTCCGAAAAAAAAGTGTGACATCCGGACATCCGATTTCGAACTTTAATATTATATATGATATTACTATAACGAAATATAAAAATCGTTACACTATAAATAATTATAAATATACTAATTGTACCCATCTCACAAACTACCTCATAACGAAGTACAAAATATTAATACTACTATACCTAACTAATTAATGATATATATATCCATCATACTTATATATGTATACCTTACATACTAACTTCATACTTATATATGTATACCTTACATACTAACTTCATACTTAAATATGTATACCTTACATACTAGCCTCACATTTATATATGTGTGCCTTACATACTAATCCACTGCGCATTATATCACATATCCTGAGAACCTAGTTGTATACATATATATAGATATATCATATCGATTTCGTCACTCCTTTAGTCGGTAAAGTTCTTCAATCTATAAAAATATGTCTTGAAGCCACTTTCCCGTGGGGATCATTGTAACGTGGACAAAATCAAACCTAATTACATACCGTTAATATTAAATATTGTAACTTCGCGTGGGTATCTCAGGCTCGGAAGCTGTAGAGATACCCGCAGTTAGTGTGAGTTCTTTACCAAGAAGAATATTTCTAAAAATTAGGGCTTTTCTTTGAGGTCGAAAGGCAGGGAAAAGGATGGGTACTCCACCAAAAGCCACCTATCTAACCTTGTGAATTTAAATCAAACTCGGACTCGGATAGCGTCAACTATCAAAGCCGTCAACGATCAGACTCGGGTATAAAACCAAAGCCGAGATATCTTCTAACTAGTAGAGCCGGGAAATTAATCCAAGCCTACTTTTCCTATTGCAAAAGCTATCTTTCTCGGATCCGGGAATCGTGAGATTCCAAGACCGTGTCTTCAGACTCGGAATCGACTTCCTTGGCCCTCGGACGCGGAGAAATTAATCTCAACGCCGTACGCACTTGGTTACGATACAAAGCTGGTCCCTGTTGGCCTTTTGGGAAAGGAAATGATTTAGGATAGGAGTCAGAGCTGAAATATCGGTTAAAGAGCTAGCATGTGTTTAAATGATAAGAAAATGCATTTAATACTAGTTTTCAAATCTTGTCTACTCTTTCCTTAATCCTAACGCTTTCGTTTGTTTGGCAATATGTTATGATCTAAGCTTGTTTGACTCTATTCTGGAATTTATATTAAATATAATTGCTAGACGCTATTACATTTATCAAATGAATTTATTTTCTAATATCTCCCGTTCTATTCTCATCGATTTTGTGTGATTTATGTCGAAGTGATGCTCTATCTACTCCGCATGAAGTTAATATTGTAATGAAGTTATATTAGTCATTAGGACTAGACGTCCTAATGCTAGACAAGTGAATTTATGTTGTTGAGTCGCTGTGGTGCTCTACCGACTAACGCTGCCGTGCTCGATGTCGGCGCTTCTTATATAGTCGCTATCCCCACCTTCTCGTGTGACGTCACCATATGGTCGAGCGTAGAGGATTAGTATAATCCTCTACTCCTTTGTTCTCATTATTTCAGCTGAACTATTTTCGCATTTATTCAGCTGGTATGTTACAATATATAATCCAAATATTAACTACACAGAATAAGGTTCTCGTGCGCGCCATCTCTGAGCGGCGACGCGCACCCGATCCTCGGCCCAGCGCTAAGGCCCCTCGCGAGAATCTCTCTCGCTATCAAAGTAACTACCAGTTCTATGTAAGTGCCCGGCTCGCAGCCGGCTTGAGCAGACTTCACTTCTTAGAGATCTCATCCCTTGATTTTGATGAATGTAGGCACGGGTAGTTTGTTTCGACTTCTGCTCCTGTCCTGGCTTCGTCCTTGCTTTTCGTATAACGATGCTACCTCGTCTGCTTCGGCATTCCTGTCTGTCTTTTCGTTATACAAAAAGCCTGGTAAAAACTTCGGCACCTCCCCTTTGCTCTCTGTACTATATCTTATGGCATAAATAAGTCTAGGTAATAATGAGCTATTAAGAAAACAGTAAAGACTGTTCAGGTTTAGTTTTGCGGGGCCCGTATATGTCCCATGTTCCTCATACAACGGAGAAGCTACCTCGTCTGCTTCGGCTTTCCTGTCTGTCCGATCCGTTGTACAGAGAACCAGCATCATTCCATATTACTTGTTCTTTAATTTCCATATAGACTCTATACTGCGCAATAACGCAGCTTCACTTAGCAAATATTAATATTATAAATTCCCATACCGGAATATTACTCGTAACATATACTGTAACGAATCAGGCTACCTAGGCCTGACCGTTAGCATTCAAACATCGGCCGTTGCGAACAAACACAGTCACATCGAACGTATTCATGACATCTAGAACGTTCGACAGCAGCGACGAGCTGAGTGACGTCACGACTTGTATATAAGCCGTGACAACACTCAGCTCAGCAGCAATTCGTTGGACAAGATCACGGTTGACTCATATACTAGCTAATAACTAATGGCATAGGCAAAGCGCCTACATTAGATCAGATTCTAACTTCTTTGTAAATTCAGCAAAATATTTCACTCTTACAAAATTTAACATTCTTTGATATTTCAAGCTAATTAAATAGCGATCAGTTCGAAGCAAATCACACAAAGTAACCAGATATTAGAAACTTAAGCAACTTTGTGAAAATAGTTATAGTTTGGTTGCAACCTAGTTTTGAGGAATAAATTTATGTTTTTAGATTACGACGCTAGCATTGGATTGATGCAAACTCCCTTTTCCGCCAATTCCAGGTCCTAATAAATTCAATATAAATTTAGATAGGATACGGCTGCGTACGCTGAGCGTACAAGGTCCGTGAAGAGGTGGGATACGGCTGCGTATGCTCTGCGTACAAGGTCCGTTAGTAGGTTTGTATACGGCTGCGAACGCGTGCGTTTAAGGTCCGTGCAACGGGGAGGCGGCTGCGAGTGTTTCACACTTAAGGTGGTTCTTCCCCTACAGTCCCACCAAACGTGGGTTTCAGACAAGATTTTGAATACTTCTCGATGGGGAAAAAATCTGAAAAAAATCAAGCATGTAGGAGATCCTCGGGAGATTGATTTTGCATAATAATAATTCAAAAAAGTTATTAACAAATCGATGGAAAAAAAAACTGTTCAAGAAATTAGCCGGTGACCCAACTTTTTTTTCGGGTGAAAATGATTTGTCAATTTTACTGAATACGTATGAATTTTTTGAGAATTTTGGTAACTTTTTGAAAATTGAGGTTTGTCAGGTATGAAAAAACGCAATTTTCAAAAAGTTACCAAAATTCTCAAAAAATTCATACGTATTCAGTAAAATTGACAAATCATTTTCACCCGAAAAAAAAGTTGGGTCACCGGCTAATTTCTTGAACAGTTTTTTTTTCCATCGATTTGTTAATAACTTTTTTGAATTATTATTATGCAAAATCAATCTCCCGAGGATCTCCTACATGCTTGATTTTTTTCAGATTTTTTCCCCATCGAGATGTATTCAAAATCTTGTCTGAAACCCACGTTTGGTGGGACTGTAGGGGAAGAACCACCTTAAGGTCCGCAGTCAGGCTAATTACAATTTAGATAGAGAGGTCTCAAGATTATTACCGAGCAAAGACACTCACAATAACAACCGTGTTTGAGATATCTTCAATATCTCAAACAACGGAAAAAGTTACAATACAGATAGGCTAAGATATTCATATAAAGGAAGACCAGTATAACACTGCTTAAAAACATCATCCTTATATTTCTCCGGAAATATCCTTATGTACCTAGACTATGAAAATGAAATAGAACTATATTGTCTATTAACTCGTTAGATAAAATTTGCATTTAATTGATTCCGCCACCCTCTACCTATACGAAGAGATATTTAATTAGGCCCAAGGATTCATTCCAAACGCCCTGGCATAAGGCCCACGAAAAATATTATTAAACGCGAGCTCTGGTTAAAATAAAAACTATTAAATACAGTAGAATCAAATACGTACTTTCTGAGCAAACAGTACAATTTTAACTTTTAATTCAAGTGATTTGACTGATTTGACTTTTACATGCTTTTTCCAAACGATTTTATTAAGAAAATCCCCACGTTGGGCGCCAAATGTAACCTAGCGGGTGTATCTCAGGCTCGAAAGCTATAGAGATACCCGCCGTTACTGTGAGTTCTTTACCTAGAATTGAATTTTATGAAAATTGGGCTTTTCTTAGAGGTTGAAAGGTAGGGAAAAGGATGGGTACTCCACCAAAAGCCACCTATCTAACCTTGTGAATTTAATATCAAACTACGGACTCTGATAGATTTCTCTATCAAAGCCGGCAACGATCGGACTCGGGTAAAATTACCAAAGCCGAGATATCTTCTATCTAGTAGAGCCGGGAAGTTACTCCAAGCCTACTGTTCCTATTCAAAATCTGTTATTTTACGGATCCGGGAATCGTTAGACTCCAAGACCGTGCCTCAGACTCGGGATCGTCTACCTTGGCCCTCGGACGCGGAGAGGTTAATCTCAACGCCGTACGCACTTGGTTAAGATCCAAAGCTGGTCCCTGTTGGCTTTTATTGGGATGGAAATTGGTTTGGATTAGGAGTCAGACCTGAAAATTAACCATTCAAACCGATTTGTGTTTAAACGTTGAATAAAGAAATTTAATTTAAATTTACAGATCTGAGTTTATCCTATCCTATTTCTATCCTATGGACTTGTGCTTTGTGCGTTGTTTTGATTCTATTTAATGACTCGATGTTTAGAATAATGCTAGGTGCAAATATTCTAATATCAATTGATTTTATATTCTTTAACTCCTAGTTTCCTATCCTTCGATAATATTTCATTTGAGTTTATGCTAAAGTGACGCTTTGTCTACTCTACATTAAGTTTTATATTAAAGTGAATTTATATTAGTCATCAGAACTAGGCGTTCTGATGCTAGCAAGTGATTGTATTAGTGAGTCGCTGTGGTGCTCTACCGACTAACGCTGTTATTATTGTGAGTCGCTGTGGTGCTATACCGACTAACGCTGCCGTGCTTGAAGTCGGTGTTTCTCATATAGTCGCTATCCCCTCCTTCTCGTGTGACGTCAGCGCCTATGTCGAGCGTAGAGGATTAGTATAATCCTCTATTCCGTTGTTCTCGATATTCAGCTGATTTCCAAGCTATATTATAGCTTGATATGTTACAATATACATTGGGATATAGTATTATATATGGTCATATATACCGGTATATAATTGTACATAATAATATATGATTTTATCTGAACATTGTATGCGATTATATATACAAATATATGGTTATATATGATCATATATGTTTCTATATAATCATTTTTTATCGGGGGTCCTCAAAGAATTATATATTTAATGTATCGTTTGGGGACTTTTCCAACAAAGACGGCCCTGGGGCCTGAAATTACTTTATATACTGATCGCTCACTTTAGAGACCATACCACACACCAAAAAATGCTAGCTAACACCCGGTGGTTGTGGCAGGACCGTAACTAGGCTCCCAAAAATCATATATGTTTAGATCCAATGGCTTGTATAAACTCGGATCCGAGATTTGGCACGATCCGAGCATATATACTCGGATCTGGGTATATATAGTCGGATCTTGGTATATATAGCAAAAATAAAAAAGTAGATCAGACCGGGAATCGAACCCTCCTCCATCGAATTCGAAATCAGAGACGCTACCACCTTTTTTTTTTTTTTAAATAGAAGTTTTATTTGTGTCCAGGGTATGTACAGCATAATTACAGTTTCAATATGAAGGCGAAAAACATGGATAAAGACTTCTGAAAACATGTTAACCATATTGTAAGATTAATATAAGTACGTTTTGGCCCAAATACGGGCGCTACACGACTGATCGGTTATTTTCATATGTATTTTCATACACACGTTATCATATAGTGCTTTCATTAACGATTAGTTAATAAATATGTGCCACACAAGTGTATTATTGGGTCAGAAAAAAAGGACCGCAAAAACTGACCGACATTTTTCTTATTTCTTATCCTACCTTAAATTTATGTAAACGAAAGAAAGAAACAAAAATAGGAAATAAAAATAGAAATAAAAAGTTTAGATAGGTAATGTAAGATTTTCCTTTTAACGTTCTATAACGTTAGGTCTATGAATTAATGGTTGTTTTATATGCTACCCTACGACGAGTAGTCATATAATTTTTCCATGTTAGGTGTTCATGTTAGCCACCAATATTTTTCGCAATTTAATCTGTGTTTGTCCTCAGCGTCTTTCTTTGGAAGCGACATATTGAACCTCAGCCTTGATTTGTTCTGCAAGTCTGAACAGTTTAACATTGGTTGATAGTGTTACGTGCGTAGATTTTAAAGATTTCGGTATATATTTTTTCTTTTTGGGAAGTCAACCAGGATAGTTCCTAGAACTTCGGGTTTACCCTAATCCTGCTGACTTCTTTCTTTTACACATATATATATATATCCCGGAATCCTAAATTCCTTTTTCTTTCTTTGATTTTATAAATTCTTTGAACCTCAACAACTTGTTGTTTCATTTTTCGAACGTGACTTAGAGTATAAAAAGTAACCACATCGAAATATAATATTATTTCTATCGGATGTTTATTCCCTTCTTAAAACGGCTATAAGTCACGTAGGTGCAGATAACGGCGAAGCAACACTGGAACCCCAGTCTTGCTGACCCCTCGATCTCACACTACTATAGGTTAGCGCGTAGATGTAATTTTTGCTCTCTCTCTAATTTCCAAAGAAATAAGGAAATTAAGCTAACTAGAAGTAGAATAATAAGATTTCAAAAGCAAGAATGATGGAAAACTAAAGAGCCATTTAACGATTCATAATTCAAATATAAGTTCGGATTATTAACATAGTTTGAAGATATTCAAAATATGAGCTAGTGTGAGTAGACTATAGGTGAGGCATGGAGTAGCATGGGACCGCGTGACGTCACAAGCGACCAACGCCTACGCTAACTGCAAGTAGTCCCTCAAACCAATCAGGCGACAATTAGCCACTAAGCAAGGCCCTAATTGGCTAAGCCACGCGCGCAGTAATACATACATTGTTGCAACCGCGGGGACCTCGTCGCCTTTGAACTTAAATCAGCGTCTTTCTTCTGGTAAATCGCGAGGTGCGTGGACGTAAAGAACCGTGTGCTAAATAGAGCCAAGAGTTACACTCAATCTTTTTCAATTAAAGTGGTAGTGTAAAGGACTCAGTACTCGTCAACCCTAAGTAATAATCGTGACATAATCCACAGGGTGGTGGTCTGATTATTTAATACTAAATTCAGTGCAGAGACACAATTTAATTATTATAATAACCGCTTTTGGACTTTTAACAAGAATAACTTCATTTTTCCGCCTTATACTCATTTAGAGTATTTGTAATATCTAAGACAACTAAAAATCTTTCTATTCCAACTTTAAGTTAACAATCAATATCGACTATTTCGAATCAGTGAACATTAACAATTAATTATTAGCTTCAGTTCCGAACACTATACGTGATAAACCAATCTAAATTCTACGCTAATCAAAGGCTTCGAGGTTCTCAAGGTGAGGGAGGCTTATACCTAAATATCGAAAGTAGCCCCATGCTACGCCAACTCAGCCAAAGATAAGTAATCACGATCGCTCACACAAATTCGCTCATTTATAATCATATATCATATATTCAAAATCGTTAGACTGTTTTCCAGAATTCTTTAAATTTAATCGTTTGCATGTTATAATATAATTTAATCACATGAGTAGTATATCCACGGGAATATCGTAATTAGTCAATACAAGAGGTATTTCGGGGTAAACCCTAACTAGTAACGAGATCACCCGGCGAGCTTGAACTGCTACTCATACAATCTGCATTATTTTCCTATTTTAATATATATCGAGATTGGTATGAATATAAATTTTCAAGACCAAACAGGATAATTCACAGAATTTCGGGTTCCACCCTAATCCTGCTGGGTTACCTTTTTATTATAAAAGAGTTATCAAGATTCCACTATTAACCTCGATTTATATTACCATATTATTTTTAAACAAATGTAATTAAAGATCTACGTAATTAGTTACATACTCATTATAAATATAAATTCCTATATCGGGGAATTTTATTATTTACTATTATAGTTAATGAATCAAGATCGGGACAATTCTTGACCTGACGAGCCGAGCGGGGTAATTCGCAGAATTTCGGGATTCACCCTAACCCCAGTACGAGGTTCCTCTGAACAATATAAACTAAACACATAGTTACTGATCTCGATTCATTAACCATATGCATTTATGTTACAAAAGCCATACATGATTTCTTTTATTTGTTGAATACGATTCAGTATTATCACCAAGGAGAGAGAGATAGTGAAGCTTTTTCATAGAGAGTTCCAGTAGTTCCTTTTGATTATTTCAGTATTTCATATTATATTCATTTCATCAACGCGTGTGAATCGTGAAGAGCCTTTATTAAATTCATTACTAATTTTTCATTAATAATAAATCTTATATAGTAACAAGCCTTCACGATCCCCACGTCGTAGATCATTATATTACCTCGTTATTTCATTACTTTGTGAATTGATATTTTATGTTATTCATTTGTTCAACCGGCAATCATTTGTTAGCCGCTTGAACTATATATTTCATATCCATTATCGTTCAAGAATATATATTTGATTTTACCAGTTAATTCTCATGGTCATTGAATCACCTTTTATTTTATTATTTTAATCATCCTAATATTCATTAGCCTCAACCATAGTTTAAACATTTCAATTGAGCCCTGTATAGGACTAGGCGGCAACGATCCTATTTACCGATCTATTTCATAATAGATCTCTTTTATAATTATTTTATATGTGGATGTGACGGGATGACCAATTCTATTCTCGGGTTCTCTTGTGAATAAACCATAGGGATTAATAACACTCTACCCATACCGTCCGTCACAATAGGTTATCAAGAGACTCGGTAGAGTCTCACGCCAAGTACATTAAAAATGAAGAAAAAAAAATTTCACGCGCGAGACTCAACGAGTCTATATACCCGAAAGGCAACTACCCTAACCTATAACGCGAATTAGTATCTTCGTTTTCTTCCACCTCATGATACTACACGCATTGAAACTAATTTAATCTAGCATGTGGGCTTGAAAAGCTTTCATTTGAGCCCTGGATCGATTAAATCACTGTCCGGAGTGCTAAGATATAATTAATTACAGATTCTGATACCTCGTTTCCTCGTACAATGTTTCTCTTTAGTCTTCTTCAGACCAAGATTCTGCCAACTCAAACCATTCCCATGAAATCACATTTCGTCGCTAAACGCAGGACGTATGTTCTACGCTTATACACAGAACATACGTCCTTACGCATCTGGGAACAGACATAGAAAGGAAAGTCCACACAAAAATTCAGACCAAGATTCATCGCATTGAAACCATTCCCATAAAATCACATCGCGTCGCCAAACGCAGGACGTATGTTCTATGCTTATACACAGAACATACGTCCTTACGCATCTGGGAATATGGCAAAGAAGGGATAAATCCACACAAGAGTTGTATAGAGTGGCGTAAGTACGAGAGTCACGACGTAGTAGGCGCTAGCATCGCAAACAAAAATCGTCTGCAACACTAGCAGACGCGTGTTGTCATTTCATGTTTTCAAATCCAAATAAAGGAAATGAAAAAAAGTTCGAGCAATGATTAATACAAAATTTGAAGGTACAAAAACTAGTGAATATCAACCAAAAGCTCCTCGGGTACGAAAACCTTACGCCAAGGACATTAAGGGGTCTGTCTAGTAACTCACTTTTGAAAAATCGATTTTTTTTTTTTTACTTATTTCGAAAGTCAATACATTAAGAAATATTGTGTGAAAATTTTTGAACGATCCGAGAACTCTAACATTATTTTTGAACGCTTCAAAGGTAGGTACCTCTAGCGCACTGGCCGCGTTTATTTCCTTGCGTTTATTTCCTTTATTAACTCCCCTTGTTGGGGAAATGAAATAAATGAGAAGGACGTCGAACAATTGCAAAACTTAGATGTTTATTATAATTAAATAGCGGGTTAAAAACAGTGTTAACAAGATTGAATGTTTGAATGTGTGAGTGTGAGAGTCTATGAGTGTATGAGAGTCTATGAGAGTTCGTTATGCGATTGAATAGATATTCACTGAGTAGATGAGAAGTTCTGAATTGTATTAATTCACTTGAGTGGTTCTGATGATTGTATTAATCACATGAGCAGTCTAATTGGAGTTTTGATATAGCAATATTAATGAGCGAGATTTTTGCATGAGCAACACGTGTTTCACTTAGAGAAAACTTATGAGCAGTAATGGCTGCCGGAGAAGCCGGCGACAAGGAGAGTCTTCATCGGTCGCTGGTGAGCGGGGCAGGTTTGCACTGAGCGACAATTGTAGGTGGCGCTGTCTTTGAGAATACTCAATCTCAAACATTTCCGCCCGCCATCAGCAACAGCGTTGATGATGACTTATAGGCTCTGTTGTGGAGTCACAGGCAACAGAGCGAGCTTGGCGATTGGCCTGGTGAGCGTGGTGGTTGCAGTCTTCAGAGATACCACTCGGGTGAGTCCATCTTCTCCTGGTAACAGTTTGAGCACCCTGGCCATTGGCCACTTTCCTGGAGGCAAACGCTCATCAGTGAGTAGGACTAGTGAGCCTACCTGTATGTTATTGTGAGGGTGATGCCACTTGGAAATGGCTTGCAAGTGCTGCAAATACTGAGTGGACCAGGTGCGCCAGAACTGTTGCATTTTTTGCTGGATGAACTGCCAGCGAGACAGTCGATTTGTGGAGACGTCAAGCAGAGAGGGCTCAGGGACTGCGTTGAGTGCAGTTCCAATGAGGAAGTGCCCTGGGGTGAGCACTGAGGTGTCTTCTGGGTCATCGCTGAGCGGTTCGAGAGGTCTTGAGTTTAGGATTGCTTCTATTTGAGTGAGAAGCGTAGCAGTTTCCTCGTAGGTGAGCAATGTGTCTCCTACAGTTCGCCTGAGGTGGAACTTGAGAGACTTTACTACTGCTTCCCACTTACCACCCATGTGAGGGGCCGCAGGTGGGTTGAAATGCCATTGAGTCTTATCCTGAGCTAGAAGCGATGAGATTTGCTGATGTCCCGATGAGCTTTCAGAGAAGCATTGTTTGAGCTGCGCATCAGCGCCCAAGAAGTTGGTTCCACAGTCAGAGTAGAGTGCTGCAGGAATTCCTCTTCTTGAGGTGAAGCGCTTGTAGGTTGCGATGAACCCGTCGGTCGTGTAGTCAGAGACTACTTCTAGGTGAGTAGCCGAGGTTGTGAGACAGACGAATACACAGATCCAGCCCTTATAGGTTTTTGAGCCTCGACCTTTCCAGGTTTTGAGAGTGAGTGGGCCAGCGTAGTCAAGGCCAGTGTGAGAGAATGGGCGTGAGGGTGTGACTCGTGCCAGAGGTAGTTGGCCCATCAGTTGCTGGGCACGGATCCCTCTTTGACGAGCACACACTACACACCTGAGAATGTATGACTTGACTGGAGCTCTGCCTCCGACGATCCAATAGAGTTGTCTGATGAATGCCAGAGTTGACTGAGTGCCTCCATGCATTGTTTGCATGTGAGCGTGAGCGATGATGAGTTCTGAGAGCCGTGAGGTGCGAGGCAGGATCGCAGGGTGTTTGTTTTCGTACGAGAGGTCAGATTTCTTGAGACGACCACCTACCCTGAGCACACCGCTATGGTCAATAAATGCGGTGAGTCTGCTGAGTGGGTGTGAGTTTGGCAGTTGAGATTGTCGTTTCAGTTGGGCGAGCTCTTCTTGGAGGTAGGCTGATTGAGTAGCCTTGACCCAGAAGAGTCGCGAGTCTTCCATGTCTCTTGACGTGATGAAAGTTGCTGGTGATGAGTCTGGCTTTCTTGAGAGTTTCTTGATGAATTTACTGCACAGAGAGGTAACTCTGAGCAGTTTGTTGAGTGATGAAAACTTGTAGATGAGATCCCAATGATATTCCGGAGAAGCTTGTACTGCGTGCAGTGTAACAGTCGCACGAGCTTCTTGTACACATGCATCATTAGGAGCCAAGTCGGCTTGAGCAGGCCATGAGGCCGTTGGTTGAGTCATCCATGATGGTCCCGTCCACCATAGAGAGTGTTCTTCGAGCTGATCTGTGGTTATACCACGCGAAGCACAGTCAGCTGGGTTTGAGGTGCCTGGTACGTGCCTCCAATGAGCGCTCTCGGTGAGTTCTTGGATTTTAGTTACGCGGTTGCGCACATAATCCTTCCACCTTGAGGGATGAGCCTTGATCCATGTGAGAGTTACTTGAGAGTCCGTCCACAAATGTATGTTTGTTATGTTCATGTTTAGAGTAGCAGAAACATGGTTGATTAGCGTGGAAAGTAGCAGCGCTGCTGTGAGTTCTAACCGCGGGATGGTTAGGCGTTTGAGAGGAGAGACTTTCGTTCTTGAGCAGATGAGCGAAACGTTGGCGCCAGTGGACGGTGAGTTGACAACCAGATATACAACGGCTGCCATTGCAAATTGCGAAGCATCAGAGAAACCATGCAGTTCAACAGCTGAGTCAGAGAGCGTGTTGAACCACCGTGGGATGGAGAGTCTGGCCAGACTAGTGAGATCTTGTCTAATGCTGAGCCATTGAGATATGAGTTGTACTGGGAGTGAGTCATCCCAGTTGAGTTTCTGTAACCAAAGTGCCTGAAGAAACATTTTGGCTCTGATTACAACTGGTAGGGCGAAGCCTAATGGATCAAAGATTTGTGCTACTTCTGATAATATGAGGCGTTTTGAGAATCTAGTAGAATGAGTTGATGAGATGGTTGAGAAGTTGAATGTGTCTTGCTGCGGTGACCATCGTATCCCAAGGATTTTGGTGTCACAATCGTCGAATGAGATGCCCGATGTGTGACCGAGTTCTGATGAGACTTCTTCCAGCAATTGCCTTGAGGTAGAGTGCCATTTGGCCAGCGGGAATCCGCCCGCATGGCAGAGTTGTATGAGCTGATGAGCGGTCTGAGTTAGCTCTTTCACCGTATCTGACCCTCCGAAAATGTCATCAACGTATCGACCATGAGTGATCGGTTCCACGGCGAGAGGGTAAGTTGAGCCTTCGTCTTCGGCGAGTTGAAGCAGCGTCCTTACTGCTAAGAACGGTGCTGCCTTGGTTCCATACGTAACCGTCGTGAGTTGGTAATGAGATTCTTTCTGTTGCTCGTCTACCCATAATATTCGCTGGAGGTCCCAATCGTCAGCATGTATCTTGATCTGCCGATACATTTTGGTTATGTCTGTAGCAAACAAGAACTTGCGTCGGCGGATCCAGATGAGCAGGTCGAAGATATTGAGCATCAGATTTGGACCAGCGTGCATGAGATCGTTGAGAGAGTAGCCGGTGGAGCTTGCGCTTGAGCCATTGAAAACCACTCTGAGTTTTGTGGTCGAGCTGTCTGGCTTGAGCACCCCATGATGTGGCAGATAATAGTGAGGTCTTCTACTTGCTGAGCTGTCGTCGAGCTTGATCATGTGCTTAGCCCTTTCGTACTCTTGCATGAACTGAGTGTACAGTTGGCTGTACTGAGCATCTCTGCCAAGCCGTTTGAGGATTCGCATCAAGCACAGATGTGCAGTGTGATGAGAGTCTCCTAAGGCTGCTGGGGCTGTTTTGAGAGGTATTCTTACGATGTAACGTCCCGTTGAGTCCCTTGAATGAGTCGTCTTGAAGTGGCGTTCACATTCCTGTTCGTCAGGAGTGAGTTGTGAGTCCTTTGATGTTGGAGGTTCTTCTTGGACCCAGAACCTTGTAAGCAACTTTTGCAAGGATGAGTTTGTCGCTTGTGAGATGCCATGATGTGCCGTTCTTGCCATTGTGACAGGCGCATGAACCGGGCCAATGACTAGCCAGCCAAAGATAGATAGTTGAGCGATAGGAGCTTCAGGTGAATGCCTAATGATGTTAGGCTTTATGAGTTGTCCGTAGTAGTCTGCTCCTATGATCACATCTATTGCCCTTGGAATGGAGAACTCTGGGTCCGCGAGGTTTAACCCCTTGAGATGAGGCCATTCAAGATCGTGAGATGGTTTACCGGTTGGTAGGATGGTGGTGACTGTCCTTAAGACATGAGCTGAGATTTCCACTGAGAGTGGTCTGTACCTTGAGTGAAGGGTGGGTGTGACAACACCCTTTGTTTGAGAAGTCCTTTTTCCACCAACTCCGTAGATATCCAGTGTTGAGTGCCTTCGTTGAAGGTTGAGTTGTTTGGTGAGACTTTCTGAAATGAATGATATTTCTGAGCCAGGGTCGATGAGTATTCGAACCTGATGTGATGAGGTTGTTGAGAAGACTGTGGTGATAGCTGTTGCCAGCAGGGTGAGATGACTGAGATGACTGAGTGAGCACGCCGGAGGGTGATCGTGATTATTGACGATCGTTCCTGCGCTTCATGCCGTCGATGATTTGGCTGTTGAGGTTGACGCCTCTGGTGCGTCATGAGAAGACTGAGCGCGTTCTATTGGAGCGTTGAAAATGCTTGAGAGGTCTGCGCCATGCAACATGGTGTGATGAGAGCCGTTGCAGGTTTTGCAGTGCCTAGGATTATTGCACTTTCGTGCATTGTGTCTGCCCAAGCAATTGCAGCACAAGCTTTTGTCTTTCACAAGCCTTATGCGTTGCTCCAATGAGAGGCCTCGAAGCTTCGGACACATCACGATGAAATGATCTTGTCCGCAACAATCACACGGATACGTTGATCGCTGATGAGACGGCTGAGATGTCTTCGATGAGCTGGCTTGCGATTGTTGAGAGACCTGATAGGAGCTGGCGCGTTTGGGCACAGCCCCTTTCGCAACATTGGATTGAGAAGACGATGGTGCTTCTTCTATGGTTTCCAATGTGCGAGCACGCGCGATGAGAAAGTCAGTGAGCTGGCTGAGCGATGGAAAATCGTCGGTTGACGTGAGTGAGGTTTCCCACCGTTCACGAGTGTCTCGGTCGAGCAGTCCACTAACGAGCGTTACCATGAGGCAATCGTTATTACTCTCCGTGGTGAGTGTCCTGAGAGATTGAGTAGTCTCATTGATGATATTCACCATCTTAGTGAGTGAGCTGGCTTGTCGCTTCGGCATCGGCTTGAGATTGAGCAGCCTTTCGAGATGAGTCTTGATAATTAGACGCTTGTTCTCGAACCTTGCGTCAAGAAGGGTCCAGGCTGCCTTGTACGATGCTGGGTGAGGTGAGAAGTTGGAGATGAGTTCTGACGCATCACCTTTCATCGCACTCTTGAGGTATTGGAACTTCTCCAATTCGCCAAGATCTGAGCGGTTCCCGATGACCGAAGTGAACATGGCCTTGAACTCTGGCCACTTCCGACTGTCGCCACTGAAGGTCGGCACTGTCAACTCAGGCAGACGTGAGCGTGGACGCGTTTCAGTCTCTGATGAGGCGGCTGATTGAGCGGGTCGAGTGAGCTGCTCTTGGAGACGTCCGAGCTGGCGCTTGACCTTGAGTACGAGTTTTGACTCAGTACCGCTGACCTTCCGGGTGAAGTATGAGTGGTCTAGATGAGCGGGAGGCCAATGAGAAACTAGCCAAGAGTGCTCGGTGCGGAAAGACTGATGCAGCTCTTCGAGTTGATCGAGCATCATGTTGACCTCGGTCAACACCAAGTCTTCAGGAGGCTCGTTGGCTTGAATGAGCAAGTCCTCCATCGACTCAATGAGCTCGTTTTGAGCATGCACCCGGAGAAACAATTCACCGCTGAGCAACGAGGGTGAGGTGCTTCGAGTGGTTGGTCGTGTTGCACTGAGTAGATCAGCCGTTGGGTTAACGGTCGCTGGTTGAGCCACCAATGAGTCAGTCGACCCTTGGCCAGGTGGAGCATCGAGATCATCGCGCATGAGAGGCATAGTGCTGCACTGATTATTTCAACTAATTAATTAGTTGAGAGTCACTGCCAGAGAGTCACTAACACACGTATCACCACGCGAGCGTGAGTGTCAGAAATGTTTGAGAACGAGTGAGAAGTCCTTGTTTTACAGCACACGCACTATACGAGAGTGACAGAGTCAACACGAGTCAGCGCGACCCACGAGAGCGAGCGAGAGACGACACTGGCACCGCACACTACGCGAGAGCGAGAGAGTCAGAGTCAGCGCGACACGCGCGAGCGAAAGAGACGACACTGGCACCGCACACTACGCGAGAGCGAGAGAGTCAGACGACACTAGCACCGCACTACGCGAGAGCGAGAGAGACAGAGTTAGCACGGCACACGCGAGCGAGCGAGAGACACCAACTTTACACTGAGTTTAACACGTGAAGAATTGCAACTGTTCGATCCGGCTCGAAGGACCAAATGTTGGGGAAATGAAATAAATGAGAAGGACGTCGAACAATTGCAAAACTTAGATGTTTATTATAATTAAATAGCGGGTTAAAAACAGTGTTAACAAGATTGAATGTTTGAATGTGTGAGTGTGAGAGTCTATGAGTGTATGAGAGTCTATGAGAGTTCGTTATGCGATTGAATAGATATTCACTGAGTAGATGAGAAGTTCTGAATTGTATTAATTCACTTGAGTGGTTCTGATGATTGTATTAATCACATGAGCAGTCTAATTGGAGTTTTGATATAGCAATATTAATGAGCGAGATTTTTGCATGAGCAACACGTGTTTCACTTAGAGAAAACTTATGAGCAGTAATGGCTGCCGGAGAAGCCGGCGACAAGGAGAGTCTTCATCGGTCGCTGGTGAGCGGGGCAGGTTTGCACTGAGCGACAATTGTAGGTGGCGCTGTCTTTGAGAATACTGAATCTCAAACACCCCTTGTTGATGAAATTTTCGAAACTACTCGACCGATCCTTATGAAATTTGACCCACATATTCTTTAAAGCTATCGCTATGTCCCCTATGAAATTTTTTCGAAAATTTTGAATCTTACTATATTTTTTTTCAAAATTCGGCGAAAAAAAAACGGTTTTTTAAAAATTTTTTGGTATTTTCTTCACCATTTTTTTATTTTTTAAAATAATTGAATAAAATTCATAGGGGACATAGCCATTGTCATAATGAACCTAAAGCACTTTGATTTTTTTGTTTCAGATAACACAGCTCCGAAATTTTATCAACAAGGCGGACCTATCTACTTTTCGAGGTGTTGCGTTTGACTGACGTTTTTGGTCATGATACATGTAGAAAATAAAGGAAAAAATTTTTTTTACGTATTTCAAGAGTGTATTTACTAAGCCTAATAACTTTTATATCATTACCTTTATCCAGTATCCCAAGAAATAATCACGAAAATCGCGTTTTTTTCGGCGCGAGCTACTAGACAGACCCCTTAATGTGATAGTCACCAACAAAAATGTTTAAATCCTACGATTTTGAGCTTTTGAGGTTATTTATGAATGCAATTATCGGGGGAAACGGTTTTTTGGGTTCAATTATTTAGCAAGTTATCGCCTGAGGAAGTCTGACGATAGAAAATCAAGAAAAAATGTTGAAGTTGAAAAATATGAGGATAGCATGATTCGATATAAGGAACGGTAAGGAGCCAGACCAATAAAGCCAAGTTCAAGCGTTGGATTGCAAAAAATTCCACTTCAAGCTCTATGTTAAGGGCTTTTGAGCGAGCCCCGACAACTTCTCGATCGGAAGAGCGCCTCTAGCGCCTAGCTCAAGAACCCTATTGAAATGACTACATCTATAGGGCAGTCTCTGCATGTATTCGTGTCCACGCTAGCCTGTCACTTCGGATTTTAGTCGACGTCTGCCGTTGCTCCCGCTACTCTGATTTACCGCGGAATAATATCAAAAGATTGCTCACGAGAGCCTGTAAGGCGCGCTGGTATCCCCACACCGGTTTTCCAGATGAAGTGCAAAATAATAATGTTATTACTACCCTGTGTCTGTGTATCGGCAATGTATGAGTGTCAGCTGATTTCACAGCTTCGTATATAAATAAATCAATGATTAATTGGAATTTCATTCGATTACTTTTCGGAAACCAGCGCGCACTAGCTGATAATCTGAGGTGCACCCCTTAAAAATCTGAAAGTTATTAGTGGAGCAATAGAGACGTGATCCGTCGACTAAATAGCGGTTGTGACAACTGGTCGAAAATGCGCACTCCGTCGGTAAAACAGAGGAGCGCTCAAAAGCCCTTAAGCTCATCTTTGAAGGCTCGTCTGCTCAGACCTAAATTGTGAGTCCGTTAGGCGTAGGATTCCAACGAGTTTTATAATCTATCTCCGTATCATCCAGTCGAAACGAAACTGTCTGTCGACGTTGTGTGTTGGACTCCGATAGGCTTTATTTTACACTCCAAGTCAACGTAGTGCCTTGACCTTCGGTAGAGATAATTTTTTAATCCATGTTTTACAAACAGCTTAGATCCTCCGTTCAGAACGATCGCAAAGTCTGTATAAATATCTATGATTACATGTAAATTAATAGTACAAACTATATATCGATACCCACGTTCTAATATGTCGTATCCTACATTTGGAAAAATGTTCAGTAGGCGATAAAAACAGTTCACTATCACCATTGAAAAGATAAGACCTTACGGATCGGAATACTTATTTAAAAATAGTAAATCAACGATTTGACCGCTGATACTTACACATAAGCTGCAAAACATTATTAACATTCCATTTTTCAAAGAAAGTCAATTTCTGAAATTTTGTGGGTTACGACATATTAGAACGTGCGTAGCGATATTCACAATTGGATGTCAAATTTCAAATAGACTCTTTTTAACTCGCCGATCGGTAAATCGCTGCAGCGGCGGTAAGTTTTGACACAGACACAGACCTACACAACTGACTGCGCCTTGCCACCGCCACTGAACTTGATCTGCGTGGTCTGATGTGATAAAAACCTTTTTCATGGATTGTTCAATTTTGGAGTCGGTCGTCGTTTGAGACGAGAGGATAATGAGAGAAAACGCTGAAGTTGCAAGATATCGGGATAGTGTGATTTGATACAAGAAACGGGTAGAGTCAGACGAATAGAGTAGAATGCAAGTTTTTGATTTCGAAAACTTCCATTTTATGCTCTACGCTAGTCTTGCATCAATAGGCTTGATTCTATATATTTCGATACCTACTATTCAGACCCGAAGTTGAAGTTGACGTTATGAGTATGGGACGGGTACATGTTCTTTTTGCAGAGGACCTAGCTGCATTAAAGAAAAAAAAATACCTGAGAATTGCAACACATATATCTAATATTTATATATATTTAATCATGAGCAGCAACTATAACCCTGCGTGCAAGTAACTCCGCTATCGCCGGTTCCAAGCCCAGATGAGACAGGAGGAGGGCTACACATTGCAGGCATATAGAATTATACCGGATTCTAACAAAACAATTCGTAGAATTTAATAAAATAACACATGCAACGTCTGTCCACAGAAATTTAAGGCTCACAGAAAAGTATGAGCATACGTGTATATTATAACATTATTTTCATTCATTCAAAATCGTACTACCACATTTAACATTGCTGCTTCTTGAGGGATTCGGATGATACAAAATGCATCACCGTAAATGCATTGCGATGTTCATAGCAACAATTGGCAGAACGTTGACAACTGAGCAAGCCTCGCAAGCAAGGATATAGGAAAACCCAATCGAGCGAGCGTAGCGAGCGAGCACAATTATTAGGTAGTCAAGCAAAATTGTGCAAAAAGTGGTGATATCAACCCCAAAAAGCACCCCTGGTGCAAAAATCTTTCGCCAAGTGAATTAATATGGTCACTACCCCCAAAAACATCCACCAACAAAAATTCCACCCTAACAAAAGTGGTACTACAAAAATGTCTACTTACAAAAGGATTGAAATCAGATACAATTGCCAAGTACATGTCTTCTGTATAAAAAAAGTTTACAACAGAAGAACAGAAAACTGAATAGTCTTGTATTGTTCACTCGCTACGCTCGCACACTCGATCGGATCTTGATAATTACAGGAAAAAAATCAGGAAAAAAAATTTAGGAAGTGGTACTTGCGGGCCATTTATGAGTTAGTAAAAGAGTATTTACTCAGGTCCATGTATCATTTGTTCGATACATATTGCTATGAGTAAGTAAAAGAGTATTCACTTAGGTCTATGTATCATTTGTTCGATACATATTGCTATAATGGCCCGCCAAGTACCACTTCCTAAATTTTTTTTCCTGATTTTTTTCCTGTAATTATCAAGATCCGATCGAGTGAGCGAGCGTAGCGAGTGAACAATACAAGACTATTCAGTTTTCTGTTCTTCTGTTGTAAACTTTTTTTATACAGAAGACATGTACTTGGCAATTGTATCTGATTTCAATCCTTTTGTAAGTAGACATTTTTGTAGTACCACTTTTGTTAGGGTGGAATTTTTGTTGGTGGATGTTTTTGGGGGTAGTGACCATATTAATGTACTTGGCGAAAGATTTTTGCACCAGGGGTGCTTTTTGGGGTTTTTTCAATGTTAGCTCTGAATGCATGGAAGATGGTCGGCACATTATCTCTGTCCTGAATATACCCGTTTTCGTCCAGGTAAATGAAGGCCTCCGGAGGGATGAATCCCGACTGCATTGCTTTTTGGTAATACAGCGGATTAGTAATAATAAGCCAGCTTATTAAACTATTACTAGTAATCTTAGCTGCACCAGCAAAATGATCACGAATCAGTTTTAACAAAAAGCAGTCAATCCGGTGTATTTGAGCCTCGTTGTATATTTTTTCATTACTAATGAACCTAACATACAACGATGAGGCAGACCTCCATTTACGCAGACAGAGGCGCAGGCATTTCCTTTCAAATACTCTAAGTTTTTTCATCATCCCAGAGCTAACATTGTACCAGATAGGCCCCCCATAGGTAAGTATCGGTCTTATAAGTAGAATGTAACAAAGCACTTAGGTTTTTGCTTCAAGTTGACGACAATAGAATAGCCTATTTGCTATATTAAAGGCTCTCCGCGCTTTCTCAAGTTGTGATTTTACGTGTAGATTATATTCAAGTTGGGAGTCGATTTTTATTCCGAGATATCTTACCGACTCTTTATGAGGTACCTGTGTACCATTCATGTCAGTTATTTGAAAAGTTTTCCAATGTCTCCTTGCATCAGACGTCAGGTACTTGACCTTGGGTCTGAGGAGTATAGTTTCACATTTGGTGATATTGATTTTTAATTTCCAAGAATCGTAATAATCGGTTATTCTTCTGAATAATTTCTGCAGCTCGCTTTGCAAAAAGGATGTTTTTTTTCCAGTAACATACAGGGTGTCTCAAAATTCGCGGACCATCTGTATACCAGCGGATTCCTTGCGAAAAATGGAGACGAAAGTTACCTATGCAAGAAAATCCGCGGGGACTCAGTTTTCCCGTAAAACGCACTTAATAACGAACCATTCAGCGTCCGTCTTTAGAAAAGACTGTCTAAATCCGCAATGCCGTCCGCCCCACTACGGAGAATAAGACAATAATAGGTGGTGTTCCCCGCTCCGCCCGCCGCGTTTGAAGCCTCCGTAAGCGATTGACATTAGACAGTCGGTTCACGCAATGAAAATTCCAGAGTGCGGATTCTTGTGGATTTTAGACAGTCTTTCCTATCGACGAACGCTAATTGGTTCGTTATTAAGTGCATTTTACGGGAAGACTAAGTCCCCGCGGATTTTCTTGCATAGGTAACTTTCGTCTCCATTTTTCGCAAGGAATCCGCTGGTATACAGATGGTCCGCGAATTTTGAGACACCCTGTATATTAGTAAGTCGTCGGCAAACGCGATCGCTTTTTTGTCCGGTGACTTGTTTAGATCGAATAGTTCTAGGATATCACTGTTGTAGATGTTAAACAGAATGGGTGAACTTACGGTTCCCTGTTGCAGTCCATCTTTAATGGTGAATTTTTTCTCAGATGTTCTAGAGCCATCTGTGACACTGAATTCTTTGCCATGCAGCATGACCCATAGCATTTTGATTAGTTGTTTCGGAAAGTTTTTTTTTAATAATCTAAAAAATAAGCCGTCTAGCCACACAGTATCGAAAGCCTTCTCCAAATCTATGAGGCAGGCTGAAACGCATTCATTTTTGTTGAGAGCCCAACATGCGTCGGATGTAAATTTGTTAATCGCGTGTATAGTAGAGTGCTTGTGTTTGAAGCCAAATTGTACTTCAGGTATAATGTTATTTGCCTCACAAAATTTGGAGAGGGATTTGTTTATTATGACTTCGAATATTTTGCTGATGTTAGGTAACAAGCTTATGGGTCTATAGCTGGCGGTTAGTGTGATATCTTTGTCTTTTTTAGGCAAAGCAATAACTTTTGCAGTCTTCCAACATTCCGGAAAATAGGTATTGTTAAGAGCATTATTAAATAGGCTACAGTAATCTCTAATCATTTTTCTCGGGAGATGTTTCAAAATTATATTGGGTAGGGTAACCGCACCAGTAAGTGAATAGTTTCGTCAAAGGACGTTTGGAAATGACTACTACTAATTACACGTTCTTTTTAATGACTTTTTTCTGGTAACGTTAGATTCTTTATCACTTATTTCATTAGTGTACCAAAAATTTATACGTTCAAAGTTATTCATTATTTTGTAAAAAATTGAAATATATTGAAAAGCACTATTGACCAGTAAGTGAATGGTATAAACCAGTGAGTGAATGCTTGCGACCCAATGAGTGAATGAAATAATTTTTTTCAACGACAGTAACAAATTTTCAATATTATTTGTAGTTACTTCATTCAGCTATTTGATAATTAATCATAATTTCTTTATTCTTATATAATGCAGATTTTTTAATATTGATCACAAACAACATATTACATTTTCAATTAAGCTTTATTGAACATTTGAGTGTCTCAGTACTCACAATATTTTACAATACGAACAGCACTTATATTTGTTTTATTTTCATGAACATTTTCATTTATTATTAAAATTAATTTAGCAGTTAAAAACACATTTTTTTAAGTATTGCTTGAATTATATTAGTAATAGGAATTCGCTACTTCTGGATCAAATAGTATTAGTGCACATGGACACACGCATACATAATGAGCTCACACGTATTCAAAAATGCTAATATCATACAATTACCCTCATTACACATTCCCCTACCTCATTACGCATTCCCCTACAAACGGAAAGTAATTAATTATACTCATTGGACATGCGATCATAAACAGGGGGGATCTTATCATGTAAGCGTGCCTTGCCTCAGAATAATCGTTCTACGCATTCTTAGACAAATCGGTCACCATGCAAATCAGGTGCAACGCATAGTGCTCAGCGGCGGTAGAAGATTTTCACACATTATTTAAACATACGTTCCTACAGAAAAAGGGGTTCATACAATGTATCGCAGATGATAAAACAGATTAGTATATCATCACACGGTCAACGCATCCAAAGAACCGCTGCACCCAACGAGGAGCGCGTGCGTGCCTGCTCCCCCAACTAATTATACATCGTTGCAATTATTATCCCCCGAGTAGGCTGATCTTGTATGAATTCTTGTCAAACTATGTTCCCACCTACCACTACTTCACACCCGCATTACAATCGGATGACTCTGGAGCGTAAAACACTCTACGAACTCCTCATATATCCTCCCACATAGCAGATGTATATAAACTATCGCGTCCAAACACTCGCATACAGTTGTCCACCGACTTAACGGTGTGCTTTATTGTTAACATACGAACGAATATGGCGGACAACATCATTATACGAATGGAAAACAATCTGAACGAACAGTTCAAAATATTGGTAAATGACGGTCATCCTGATGCATGTCGAAGGTTCGAGAAGAATTGCGATCAAGTCGTCAAATCATTGCGTATGCAGTTGAAAAAAATACGCTTTTCCGGAACCAAACAGAATTATGAAACTCGGATACGTAGAATAAAAAGTTATAAAACAGTGATCAGTCATAAAGTTTTGCTAGGCCGCGGCCTCCAGCCCACCACGAGTAAAAAATCTAAAACATACATCTGGCAGGACATTGAATCGGCTTTCGCTAACCGTATTCGAACCGGTCTTATCACAAATCTCAAACACATCGACGTCAAGCAATTTCTCAACGATGTTGAATCAACAATTTGCACGCGTCTGAGAAATATGCAGAGAAAATATCAGTGCGTGAAGATATACCTAGTGTTGTCCGGTGAATTCGTGACAAAGGAAAATACGGACATAAAATACTTTCATACTCCGTCAAAACAAATCCTGCTCATGACCGACTTAAACTGTTGGTATCAAGAATTCGTCATACGATCCCCTTTACACCAGTTGGAAGAGTTCCAAGAGCGCGACAGCGGATGGGCTTTGCGAAGTATAATTAACCTAACCGTGAACTTCAACCAATGCGAACCGATACGAGGCTCCAGCTTCATAGACCTACCTTTGAAGATCAAAGCAAAAAAGGCTGTTATAAACATCGAAAGTGACGACGAAGCGTGTTTCGCCTGGGCTGTGGTAGCAGCGTTATACCCAGCTTCATCACAGGTTTCCAGAGTATCCTCGTATCCTCATTATAAAACTGTGCTCAACGTTAAGAATATCAGTTTTCCCATGACGTTGAATCAAATCAAGCGGTTCGAAAATCAGAATAACGTGTCCGTAAACGTATACACCCTCGGCGACAAACATTTCTACGTAGCACCTATTTACCTAACATCGAATCCCATCACTCGACATATAAATCTGTTGCTAATATCGGAGAATAATCAGTCCCACTTCTGCTTGATTAAAAACCTCTCCCGACTCATTTCAAGTCAGATCACTCGAAAACATAAGATGTTTCTCTGCAACAGATGTTTAGCTCATTTCTATAATGACGAAGCGTTGACAAAACATTCGACGGACTGTTCGACGATCAACAATTGTGCTGTAAAACTACCTACGGACAATGACAAATGGTTGAAATTCAAGAATTATTATCGTCGAGAGAGGGTACCCTATGTGGTATACGCGGATTTCGAATGTTTGCTGGAAACGGTAGAAAATCTGAAATTGGGGGATAAAACTCGCGCGTATCAGAAGCATACAGCTTATAGCGTCGGATATTATATTCAATGCAGTTTCGACGATTCGCTATCCACATACGGATTCTACAGAGGGGTGGAATGCGCTCATTGGTTCGCGGAAGCTATGAAACAATTTTCGCTGGACCTAGAAGTCATGTTACAAAATCCTAAGCCGATGATTCTGATGACAAAATCGGAGAGGGACGAATTCGCGCGAACTCAAATCTGTCACATATGTGGGGGAAACATTAATCCGGAGGACGTGAACCCAATAAACACCGGTTCGTATAAATAACGTATAAACAAGTCATATACTCTACGTATATTATAGGGAAGTATGTTCCTCAGTTAAACTAATATTTGACGTTTTTTCGAAACGTGTATATTGAAGCGTTTAATATTGATAAATGTAGTACGTTTAATACACGACTTTTTATCCGAAATTATTCCACTATTTCTTGGTCCTTATTCGTCGGATGCACGTACAACAAACACTCATATTATACGTGGACGCTTTCTGGTATGGAAACGTTTAAATAAGTAACATATTCTGCGTATATAGTAGGGAAGTATGTTCCTCATTTAAACCAATATTCGACGTTTTTTCGAAACGTGTATATTGAAGCGCTTAATATCGATGAATATAGTACGTTTAATACACGACTTTTTATCCGAAATTATTACACTATTTTTTGGTCCTTATTCGTCGTATGCACGTACAACGAACCCTCATATTATACGTGGACACTTATTGGTATGGAAACGTTTAAATAAGTAATATATTCGACGTATATAGTAGGGAAGTATGTTCCTCATTTAAACCAATATTCGACGTTTTTTCGAAACGTGTATATTGAAGCGCTTAATATCGATAAATATAGTACGTTTAATACACGACTTTTTATCCGAAATTATTACACTATTTTTTGGTCCTTATTCGTCGTATGCACGTACAACGAACCCTCATATTATACGTGGACACTTATTGGTATGGAAACGTTTAAATAAGTAATATATTCGACGTATATAGTAGGGAAGAATGTTCCTCATTTTAACTAATATTCGACGTTTTTCAGAAACGCATACATAGAACGTTGAGTATTATTGAATTCTGCACGTATAATACACGGCTTTTTTTCGAAAATATCCCGATAGGTATTTGTTATTGATCTTTATTCGTCGTATGCACGTATAATGGATATCTATATTATACGTTAATGTGTATACGTACAATCACGAGGGGTAACTTACTCAGCTTTCCAGCGTAATAAAAAAATTACACGTTCATTATCCGACTCTATATTCGTTTATCATAAGTACCTGTATTCAGCATTCCTATTGATTCAAGATATCAGTTTCGACACTCTGAAAAATCCGTTAAATATACGGATGATTGGAAAACGTTTCTTTCTTGAATAAACGTTATTCAATTTTACGTATTAACGCTCACTGAAAACAAAAAGATACAAAAGATACTAAATCCATTTTACGGTTGTGGTGAGGAGGATGCTCACGAAATAAACGTGTATCAATTATCGTATCGGGGCGCGGAAGCATAAACTCTTTTCCCCTGTATAAATAGCATAGAGTCGTTCTCTTCAGGGTCTATGATGTCGCAGTCTGAATTCGCCTGTCTTTCTGCGGCCCAAAACTGTGCAGATTTTACCTAGAAGCCATTCGCTCAGCTAACGCTGAGAATCATTCTCAAATGAAGGACATTTTTGGAAAAATAAAAGTATCAAAAACATCATATAATTAGGTATATCATTTTTATTTTTTTGAACTAGATTTAAAGTGAGTATCATCTCTTTGGTTCATCTTTTGGATATTTATATTCTCTCTTTATATCCATTTTTATAATATCATATAATATATGTTAGCGTATGTCTATAAATATTTACTAGGGTGGTCGTTAAAAATTAAATTAAAGGAACCTGCGGTTTTTGGAAATGTCTTACGAAACATGCAGATTTGACGAAAAACCCATGGAAAAAACAAAAAAATTTTAATTTTGAGAAAAAATTTGATAAAAAAATGTGAAACAAAAATTATTCTCTCGACATTTTTTGTCGAAATTCAATTTTTTTTTTACCATGGGTTTTGCGTCAAATCTGCATATTTTGTAAGGCATTTCCAAAAAAACTGCATGTTCATAAAAAAAAAAAAACTGATCCTCTTGCGGCACTGTTCTTTTCATAAAAAAAAAAAAATTGCTTTCATGTTTTTACACGAAAAAGGAAACTTTCTAATGGGCACCTGAAAAAATTCGATTCTTAACGACCACCCTAATATATACAGATATATAGGTATATATTATATATACAGGGTGTTACAACTAACTATGTCACCCCGACGGGTGGTGATAGGGGGAACCTTAACTAACGTTTTCGATATAGGAACCCATGTCCGGAAAGTTAACGTTATCTGGATGAGAGCGATTCAAAGTTTTCAGTGAACCCCTGCAATGCTTGCTCACAGGCGCGGCGAAATCGTCGGGGATTTAGAGATAATCTGAGTCTAATTAAACTATTTATTAACAACATAATGAATCTAACACAGTGTTCAAAATATCACAGAAAATAAGTACTTTCCTCGTTAATTTCAACAAAAAACAACCAAGCTGCATTTGTATTTATTGATAACAAACCGGAATTGATGGAAAGAGTGTGGAAGTCTATACTGATAACTGTCGTGTGGTTAATTAGTGTTATCTTTGTTTCCTTTTCGTTTGACCAAAACATGACGTGATAATACTTGGCTGTTTTTTGTTGAAATTGACGACGGAAATACTCATTTCCTGTGACATTTGAAACACTGTGTTAGATTCATTATGTTGTTAATAAATAGTTGAATTAGACTTGAATTATTTCTAAATCCTCGACGATTTCGCCGTGCCTGTGAGCAAGCGTTGCAGGCGTTCGCGGAAAACTTTGAATCCCTATCATCAAGGTAAAGTCAACTTTCCGGACATGGGTTCTTATATCGAAAATGTTAGTTAAGGTCCCCCCTATCACCACCCATCGGGGTGACATAGTTAGTTGTAACACCCTGTATATGATCAGACCTGGCCAATTTTTGGATCTGATCATATATAGGTAATTATATATAATCATATATGATCTTACAAAATCATTTTTTCCCGGGTGACTACTTCAAGTCCCATGCCATTTGTGCATACATCATGTTTTGGTGTAAACAAAGGTTGTGTTAGGGAGTCCGCGATCATTCTTTCAGTGCCTATGAATTTGATCGTTACTTCTCCTGCTTCAATTTGTTCGCGTATGAAGTGGTATTTTAGGTCGATGTGCTTCGTTCGAGGTTTGTATGCTGATGTGTGAGCTAGGTCAAAAACTCCCCTGTTGTCCATATATATATTGCAGTAGGCTCGATGATTGACTTTGGATCGAACTCTTTTGCTAGCTTTCGTAGCCATAACGCTTCTTGAACAGCTGCTGCAAGAGACATGTACTCGGCTTTGTAGGTTGAAAGAGCTACGGTTGCTTGTTTCTTCGAACTCCATGATGTTGGACCTCCTTGGAGAATGATTTTCTGTCTTCTTCGTTGTTTCCCCAATCAGCATCGCAGTAACCGATTATTGAGTTATTTGCTTCTTTGTTGAATTCGATTCCGGTCTCTTTCGATCTTTGTAGGTATCTTAAGACCCTCTTTGCTGCTTTCCAGTGCGTCTTCGTGGGATTCTTATTATAGCTGCTGAGAGCGCATATAGCGTAAGATATGTCAGATCTGGTTGCTTGGCTTGCGTATAGCATTGCGCCAATAGCTTCTTGATACGGAAAGTTCTCAGTTTTTTTATTATCTTCAGTCGAAGTGTTGATTGCAGCTTTTAATTTTTGGTTCGCATTCATTGGTGTATTGACAACTTTTTTAATTCCTTCGTTATTTTCTGCTTTAGATCTTCCCTGTTTGAGAAAATTAGTTTAGTAAGTTGTCGACCTATATGAGTAATTCCACGTCAGACCGAACACTTTTCTGACCTCGATGTTACCGATTTCGCTATAATTTTTTTTACGGGTTCTATGGAAGAAATAAATTCATCAAACAATTTTTTATTTTTTTTTCTGGCCCCTATTTTCCAAGTTACACGGGGGTGAAATTCAGGAAAAAGAGCCAAAAAGCGAAAACATACTCCCCTTCAAACGGTCATATCTTTGGTTATATTCATCCTAGAGACTTCATTTAAGAACCATTTCAAAGCTATTGAATGACAGTATTATTATATATTTATTTCATTCTGCGATAACAAACAATTTGATTTGTTATAAACAAATATATTATTCGAACGTGATTTTCAAAGCAAGCTCCACGCGATAAAAATCTCAAAAAAATATGAGCGTATTCCTTGATCAATTTTCTACAAAATCGTTAAAAAAAATCGCTGGAGACTCGATGGGAACTATGTCAAAACGATTTATTTATAAGCGACGGCGCGCGCTGCCACCGAAAAACCGTACCCAAGCCGGGTCTTTCAGCGGCAGCGCGCGCCGTCGCTTATAAATAAATCGTTTGAACATAGTTCCCATCGAGTCTCCATCGATTTTTTTTCACGATTTTGTAGAGAATTGATCAAGGAATACGTTCATATTTTTTTGAGATTTTTATCGCGTGGAGCTGGCTTTGAAAATCACGTTTGAATAATATATTTGTTTATAACAAATGAAATTGTTTGTTATCGCAGAATGAAATAAATATATAATAATACTGTCATTCAATAGCTTTGAAATGGTTCTTGAATGAAGTCTCTAGGATGAATACAACCAAAGATATGACCGTTTGAAGGGGAGTATGTTTTCGATTTTTGGCTCTTTTTCCTGAATTTCACCCCCGTGTAACTTAAAAAATAGGGGCCGAAAAAAAAAAAAAAAATCGTTTGATCAATTTATTCGTTCCATAGAACCCGTAAAAAAAATTATAGCGAAATCGATAACATCGAGGTCAATTTTTGATTTAATTTGTCCGGTTTGACGTGGAATGGCTCATATGGCTATGATTAGGAATTCGTATTTTTTAATCCGATGATAAACGCATTGGTCTCCCTTTGATTCTGTAAGATTTAATTTCTTTCGAGACGGAGCTCAACTTTTTGTTCCATGATCAGCTTCCTTGTTTCAATCCATATATAGCCTTATGCAGTTTTCATACTTTATCTACGTTGCCTTCTTTTAACTTTATCTTCGTTGCCTTCTTTTACGTAGGGTTCTGGCTGGCGTATATAGATTTCTTCTGTTAAATCTCCACGAAGGAAAGCAGTTTCTACATCTAAATGGTAGATGTTTAAGTCATACTGTGCTCCTAGTGCGAAGAGATATCTTATTGTGCTGTGTCTGACAACCGGTGAGTAAATTTGGTGGTAATCTATCCCAGTTTGTTAGGTAAATCCCCCGGCCACTAGTCTGGTTTTGTATTTACCTGGGCATCCACCTATGTTTTTCTATATCTTGTACACCCATTTTGTGTCAATTAATCTTTTATTCTTTGGTAGTTCCATTAAAGTCCAAGTTTGATTTTTGTTCAGAGAGTTAATCTCGGAGTCCATTGCTTCTCTCCATTTTTCCTTGTCATTTCCACTCAATGCGTCTTTCCAAGTCTTTGGTTCAGAGTTTGAGAGGTTCAGTAAGTTGGCACCCCGATTCGAGATAATCGAATGAAAATGTAATAAAACGATTGCGCGTCGCTCGAATATAGAGAATCGAAGAATAATCCGTTTGCGCATTTACGTTTTCACGAGAAAAATGAGAATGAAAATGGGGTGCTGAATTCCAGCACCCGATTTTTAGATCCGATGTTAAACGCTCAAATAAGAAAATTGAAGATATCGGATACCACTAAATCGTTTGCGCGTTATTTGCGCATTGAGAACCCGTTGCCAGTTGGAATGAAATTCAACGTCTACTCTAAAAAAAAAATATTCAACCAAATCGACGATTATCTGGGGTCAGAGGCCGTTACCGCGCACGCGCGACTATTGGTTCAATTCCACCCGTTCCGCTATTCAAGAGAGTCTGACAAAAATTCTGCTGAAAAATGAAAATATTCATTTTTGATTACAAGGAACCGATTGAATCGTTTGCGCGTTGCGTGATCACATACAGGGTGAGTCTCTTCAAAGGTCCAAAATGGGTGGGACTTATTTACGGCGAAGGCACGCATTCAGCCAATCAGGTAAACAATTATCCGGATGGGAATAGGTTGGTAATGCTTAATCACGAATCACAGGGTGCCTTTGCCGCAAGTAGGTCCCACCCATTTTGGACCTTTGAAGAGACTCACCCTGTATAATATCAGAATACGAAACCAGGGGTGCTGAATTTCGACATTCGACTTTCAAATTCGATTTTAAGCGATTAAATATGAAAACTGAAGAGTCGGGTACTACCATATCGTTTGCGCATTATTTGCGCAATGAGAACCCGCTAAAAGTGGTTTGCGCGTTAGCGCATATTCGAACAGAATCAAAATAATACGGGGGCCGCTGAATTCCAGCACCCGCTTTCTAACGACGACAGATAATATTCAAATCGAAAGGCATCCCATCACACATATCATTTGCGCGCCGTATGCGCAACCAGCAACCCTATCGAAATTTGGTATTCAATTACGATAAATTAGTGTTGAACAATAAAGTAAATTGTGCGAATTATAGCAGGTTGCAGCAGACGCCTCTCGCGGTTCGGTTCCATTCATTCCGAGTTCCGTGAGTGGTCAACAGCTGTCAAAGACATGGCGTCGCGAGAAGACGAGAGTTCGCTGCTCAATAGAACTTTTTCTTTTCAAGGTACATATATATATTATTATATTTAGGAAAATCTTGCTACATTTTTTTTTTTTTTCGATAAGCGTCAAAACGTGAATCATATTCCGGCACGGACGCTCGCTACAATCTGTTTACTCTATGCTGGTTACTCCAAAATGAAAAAAAAAAGTTACAGAAAGAATCGTCTATATTGTATCAGGTTTGATGATTTTTAAGCTATTAATCATGTTTAGTAACAGAATCCACAATGCGGTTGCACTGTTTGAACTCTGGATCGCAATCTATCCATTCGAAATGCTGAATATGGGACTGAGCTGCGGTGGCTGTGGCTCGTGATGTTTGCGCCAAGGCTTGTGCAAGAGCTGGCATGTGAACATTCATCAAGAAGTTCAAAATTTTCCCATTGAATTCAAGATTATTTTCGACACATTCCCAACCAAAGCCTTGGAACTTCTTGGAGACATGCCTTCTTTGAGAAAACGTGTGCTTACGACAATCCATCGGAGTCTGAGAGCACGAGCAACGCTGGTGAGTTTTTTATGATACAAATATGCATTTTCTAACGGCAAGAAAATTTAATTGCTTGTTATTCTGACTCGCTCCATTCTGTGCACCTTCGGCAAGATTGTGCGCCGTAGTAAAATTAATTGAATAAATCACAATCATTGCGTATCATATATTCTATTGTTCGACACAGTTTGCTCAGAATCTAAGTAATAATAGGGTGTACCTTCTTAATTTTGACCAGGTAAGAGAGAGGGTACTATATTTCAGTACAATGATTTTCTGAGCTTATTCGAGAGGATAAGAACAAATTGAAAACAAGATGATTGCATGTTATATTAATTTTTAATCATCGACATATTTTATTTTCAGCAATTGCAATCCCAAAACACCATCTATAGGCCGTCACTAAAAAAGAGCCCGGTATCTTCTCCAGTTAGCAAGCCAGAGAGGCCAGGTGGTCCATCGAACTATGATTCCAATCGAACCGCTCGGGATTTACATAGAAGCTTCCTGTACTCATTAAGCAGTTATGACGACGAGATTCCTCCATGCCCCTGCCAGCTGACACAATATGACATCCAATATTCACAATACAGCCAGAACCCCATTGTTCAAATTGTTGGGAAACTTACGGTAGATACTGGAAAACACAACAAACATTCGGTTAATGAATCAAAATCGTAGCGTAATCATCGCCACACAATGACTTTTTCAATAATTACCAGTTTTCCTATTTTCTGAATATATTTCAGGTGACAGATTACAAAGCTCGCAGGAGAAAGCGCGAAGGAAGGTCCGGTTCTAATTATGTCTTCAATGACGATTGCTCGAAAAATTTGCAACAGCCTCCAAGTTGGAAAAAATGTCAATGTCGGATGAATACTGTCTCTCGGATCCAGTTTTACCGCCAAGTTTTCGTCAAGCTTTCAAGGTAGCGGAGGTTATTTATTGTTAATAATCATGCCGACATTTTCGTAATAAAGATTTTATATTTGAAAAATATTTCCCGTTGCAGGCCTAATTTTGGATTACAATCTGGAAAGTTGCACAAATAAGTTAACATTTTCTTTTGCTGGTCTGAAACGCCTTGGAGGGAACGCGACCAGGATGATATAATTGCAGAGGCTGTCGGGGAACTCCTTAAATTGTCACAAGCCAACTTGATGTCACCTATATGGATCGAAAACTGTAACAACTAATAACTCATCGGCTGTGCGAGTTCCCTTTCAGACCGCGCTGCGACTCTTTGGAAGTTCTTCTCGGAGGTTGGCCTTCAAATTTTGTCTCACATTTTTTTATATAATTAAATCATGGTATACAAAATATTTTGAAAATATCTTGAGTCAATTCAATCACTGAGAATCTTGTTCGTCTCGTATTTTTCTCCACAATTGATTTCTCTCGGATTGACTGTTTGGGTTTTATCGCTAGTAGCAATGTCCAATTCAAAATTTATTTTTCAACATGTATACCCTCGCGCTCATCCCGATTCTCTCACTTTTTTTCATTGAGATTACCCGACAGTCGGATTAAGGGGGGAAACACATGGAAATTTTTTCGGAAAAGTTTTTTTTTTTTATTTCACGAATCGATAGTTCCACATCTTAAGAATATTCTCTAAAAATTTCGTTGTGATATCATGAATACTTTCGATGTTATGGCCGGAGAACTGAGCGACCGCGCGCGCAGCAGGTATAACGCCACTCGCCTCGAAAGCACTGAAGAAGCTCGCCAAGCTCGAAGACAGGAGACATTGGCAGAAAACCAGCTCTTCAAATACGAGGAAAGTCCACTTTATGGTCCCGGAATAGCGGAATAGCCTTGAAACACCTATAAGGTACCAGACTTTGATTTTCCGTTGCCCGAAACTTTAAACGCGATTATCTCGAAACTACATTTTCGCAATCTGCGGCAGCGATAAAAAAAAAAGTATTCATCCGATTCACTTCAACCAAATTTTTTTAGACACGTAAGTGTAAACTCTTGTCGATGAACCTCCAATATCTCGAAAAAAAAAATTTTTTAAATGCATTTTGCATAAAAATGTGCGGTGAAAATCCGATTTTTTTTTTCTGAGTGCCGCCATTTTTACAATATTCAACATTTTTAACTTTTTTTTAGGTTTATCGACAGCGTACTTTCATACAGAATTCAATGGTTTTTGAAATTTTTGTTTCGGATGAAAAATGAAAAAACTACAGCTGCCACAATTTGACGTCGCGGGAAAAATTCGTTTAACAACAATTGGTTGCAGTCAGCTAATGAATAATTATTTTCCATTGAAAAAATTTTTTTTCAAGTCTTCGAATATCAAATAAAATAGCCTCCAAAGTTGAAAACGATTGGTGTAGTACTGACTTCAGAAAAAAATCCCGAAATTCCTCGTCATTTTTTACCGTTTCCATGTGTTTCCCCCCTTAAAGTTTGATCTAATTTTTATTATTGTCCTCTGTCATACTCAATACACGGTAACGCTCTCTTCCTTACCGGTAATCCACGAGACGAATCCAAGCGCTGATCGATAAAGTAACTTTCTACTGGCTGTCTTTTTAATCGTAGCTATTTGTTCTGGCGCGAGCTTCTACCCGGGATGATTTTTTCGTAACAAGATACAAGATTTCGTCGTCAATTTTTGTATAACCACGTGTCCCATACCCAATTAATGTAAATTGATAAAAAGATTCGAATATGACCAGAAAAAAAAAGTTTTGTTGTGCAAGTAGTGATCAAGATAAACGTGGTCCTTTGAAGCCTCTGACATTTGACATTAAATTAGACAAAGACGCTTGGCAAAAGATAAAGCCTATAGAAGTAGTGTATAAAGATCGTGTTTACGAAAAACTAAACACCCCTTGGACTGATGTTATCATAGAAAAAATTTGGAATCTGCATAAAATACCATGTCCGTTTTCGTTCAAAAAATCACAAGTTTTCAAAAGTGATGGTTTTCCGTATTTCAGATTTTTCGGTATCTGCAGAGAGTGCAGCGCGACCATTGTTGGTGAATGTCCAAAAGAACCGAATCCCAATACTGGTGTAACAATAACAATAAATACTTACGATACAACACAGATACTACACAATAAAAAAAGAAGACTGGCAAACTCGCACAGAGCAGATGCAAAACAGCTTTTATTAGGCGTAAAAGCAACATATTATAAACATGTAAAAGCGAACGAAGTATTAAATGATTCGGGTACTGCACCACCTTTCCTTCATAACACAGGAATATATCGTATGGCACGTCAAGAGGCCAAGGATGAAGACATTGGACTAGCAGCATATCCAGGTGATGCAATCACGTCTTCACTCCTCATGATGGATAGTTTATCTAGTATTCGTGAAATATCTACCGTTCCGCTTTGCGTTTGGTACTGGACAGACGACCAGCTCGAATTATGGAGAGAAGCAGCAGCGCTAAATACTTACATATCTCTGGATGCCTCCGGTCGTTTTGTCAAAGCGGTTAACGTATTTGGCCAAAATAAAACTTCCCATATATTCCTTTATAATATAGTTATACGATTGAGACAAAAGATTTATTCGATTTGTCAGATGCTTTCCGAGAGTCACGACGTTAATTCGATTTTCTCTTGGCTATTTGCATGGCTACAAAGTGGAGCCCCAACACCTAAGGAAGTCGTCGTGGATTGTTCGAGTGCTCTACTGAATGCAGTCTGTCTAGCCTTCAATGGATGCTACTTTATCGATTATCTCTCCAAATGTTTGAGATTTTTGATCCACAAGGAAGACTCACTACCACAATGTCTGATAAAGCGTGATCGAGCCCATTTAATAAAGGCCGTCCTTCGATGGAAATGTTTTGCCGGAGACAATTGGGTAAAAAAGGACTTCTACGTAAGATGCGTTGCTTATTCCTTAGAAGTGGAAAAACTGGAGCAATTGAAAGAAGTCATGAAGGCTATTTTTATAGTGTGTGAGAGTCAAAATGCGGATGAACATACGGAGTGTTTCAGGCAAAAATTGTGGCTAGACAAAAAAATTGCTAATTTTGATCATAGCCAATACTTTGATAATTCAGATAGTAATGGTCAAAGCAGTTCCGCAGATAATGGAAATTATGTATATTTCACTGAAGTTCAACAATCCAACGAAATCTCAAAATATGTGCACGAAATATACAATAGTTGTTTACCGTTATGTTCAAAGGACGAAGATGACTTGAGTAAACTCAATAATTATTATCTTCCAAAAATCACACAGAATCTGATACAACTCTATTCGCAATTTCCAGCGTGGACCAATGTGATGCGTTCCCATTATTCATCGCCAAATATTGTTTCAACATCAACCGCATCTGAATGCTACTACAGAATCATGAGACGTGAATATGGCATGTCCTCGCCAGTTTCATTGAATCGATTCCTTTTGAGGCATCTTCGAGTTATAAATGGTGCAACAAAATTGGGACGCGGTATTATTGAGCAAGTTAAAGCTTTGGCTAATAATGGAGACCAAGATTACATATCTGCCAGAAAACAGATAGGAACTATACCAACTAAAGACACACTGGCATGTAGTGTTTATTCCCAAGATTCTTGCGAAACCAGCAGAGAAAATACCATACAGATTCTAGAGCAAAATGAGGGCCAGAAGCCAACATTCCTTCAAGATTCACAGCAACTAGTTACACATTACATGCAGGATACTGGGTGGGATATTACAGTATCTCAGTTCTCTTGTAGGGGCGTAGTGTATCATACAATCGAGCGTCACGTACTGTGGTCAAATGAGTTCAGAACTCTAGAGCCGAAAGCTTATATTGATGGTTCTGTCATCGACAGTTTTATGATTGTGAATTACAAACAAAACTGGAAAAACATTTCATTTTTCCCTACCAGTCAAACTTCGTATATGATTGGTAATTTCTGCAATCACAGAAAGCCAAAATCGTGGCCATTTTACAATATACATTTTGAGTTTTTTGGTAAAATATTCATACCGTATTGTTACAATTCTCATTGGTGCCTTCTGGTGTTAGATGTTGACGATCAGACCATAACGCATTTCGATCCTCTCATAAAAACGAATTCCGGTGACCGGGCCATTGCAGCTTTCTTCAAATACCTCAAAAAATGTAATCCAGCAGCAAAAAATTCTTTATGTTCTATAAAATGGACAGTTATGCCGTCAACGACTAAACGACCAATGCAGGTTGATAGCTATAATTGTGGAATATTTATTATGTATTACATGGATTGTTTAGCTAAAACCAATTTGACAGAAAGTCAAGACTTTGATCCGAATTCCTACCGTAAAGTTATTGCTGACCAACTTATTTCATCATCAGAGCCTATGCACAATATTTGCTTATGTTGTTTAAATGACAAAAAAGATGAATGTCTAAGCTGCAAGGTTTGTGGCCGATGGATACACATGAATTGCTTATTACGTTATGAGAAAAATGATGATCGAAATGAAATATTTGGAGATGATATATGTCTGTTGTGCGTTGAGAAATAACCCATGGTTAGCGAATAGTAATTAGTTTATTCTGTATACACTTATACATCATTATGTATTGACATGACATTGAAAATCAAGTATGTTTGAGTTACTTTTACAAACATTTTATTATTTAGCTCTCAGCCGATAATAGTTGTGACGTAATTTAATCATTTTTATATGTAGGTATATACCTAATATAAAGTGAGGTTTCCTAAGGCTGATGAGTTCGAGGCTTAAGTGGGCTGAGAATCGCCTTGTTGAATTCAAATGAAGCTGAAGCTAGCGGCTAGAGCTAGCAGTCAAAGATGCAGAACTTTTCTGAAATTGGATGATACAGCATACACTTTCATGCCCATAATTTGATAAAAGTTAGTTTTTCGTGTGATTTGATGAAATTTAGATTATTATTGGGTCTTGTTATAATTTTCATAGTTTTTATTTACCACGTTCGGCTGCTAATTCTGACTGTTAGCTTCAGCTCCATTTAAATTCAATCATACTTCCTATTTGTATTCAATATAACATTTAATATCCCCCTTCAAAAAATCTTAGAAATAACAAGTGTGGTTAAAAGACAATAGGGTAAACGTACCATTTCTGGCCACCTGAGTACCGTTTGTGACCATAATTATTACATGGAAATAAAGAAAATGGCCACAAATGGTACAAATGCTATTTTTAGCTGCAAAAATAAATCTTTTGATTTAATATTGAAGGCTTCTGTTGCAAATTTGCTTTAGCACACGTGTATCTTCATAATTAATCCATAATTAGATTGTTCGATGTCAGATACGAATAAACAGTTTGAAAAATGTGGCCACAAATGGTACGTTTACCCTACAACTTAGACCTAATATAACAGTGATATATATATACATAATATAGACAACATATTTTATAACTCGTAGTATGATTTGATCTTATACAAGGTGAGTTACGTCAAACTTCAAGAATGGAAGAAGCCTAATTTGTAAATGGACAGTTCCTTCTAGCTAATCTCAAAAGTGGTAACATCAATATTGATGTTCAAGTAAACTGCGTGCAAGAACAAAGACCTGGTAACTGTAGTGTATGAAAATCAAAGTAATAAGAATTTACAACATGAGTAAGCCGGCAAGCAGATTCAAATACAAAAACTACTTAAACTGATACCTCATTTCCTCAATACAACTATCAAGTTAGTGTCACTTATCAGATTGGCCGAAGGGCAGTGTGCCTATTCACAAATTAGGCTTCTCCTATTTTTGAGGTTTGATGTGATTCACCGCTTATATAGGGATGTGAATATTTGTGCAATATTCTATACAAGCTAAGTCACGATAATCAAAAAAAAATTGTATTACAAGATACGACAATCACAAAATAAAATGACTATATTCTGAATGCCTGTTTTTTCTTTTTTTTTTTTCAAAGTTTGTAAAGATTTCAACTTCTAAGATTTAGTTTCACATACATTATCAATGCTATAGTTATTTTTGGAGTCTTCCTTAGACTCTGAATTTTCTTCTGAATATTACAGCGCTTATTCCAGAATTTATTCATCATTCGACAATAAGCAACATACAGCTGATCGCGATTTGTTTCTAATCCAATAACACCAGTGAGGATGTAAATGTTCTCTTTTACATTAATTTGTTCAGGTATTATGTTCAGAAATTCTGAAACATTTGCATTTTCTACATCAATTATAAGGTATGACCCAAACTGATAAGATACGGTTGCAGTTTTTCGGCACTGACAACAATCATGTTTCTTATTATACAAATGAATATGCAATTCCCTCTCCAGAGAATTCCCTCTTCACCGTGTTTCGGGAAATGGTATGTAATTCTATTCTTGTTCGGTACTTACTGTATTTTATATCACAGAGATTACAATACATTTCTTCTTCAAATGAGAAATCCTGAATCATGAGTTTTTCAAAAAAAACGCCGGCTCTATCTGGACAAGATATGACATCACCTTTTATAGTCGCATGGTTATATAATAGCAAAGATCTAGATTTGTACAAAAATGCTATATTTCCCGTTTTGGAATATTCAACTATTGTTTTCAGTAGGAACGGACCACGGCGCTCATTGATACGAATTCTGTTATCACAGAAGGCTTGAAAGTCCTTTATATTTTTATATGAAAATGCTAACACTTCGGCGATAGCATCAAATACAGATGTATTTTCAAGAACGTATTTTTTCTTAAAGATTGATCTTGGTTGTAAACAATTACCATTACGAATTAATGTCTCCTTGAATTTAGTTTTACAGGCTGCTTGTTCGTGGAATATTTTCATGGCTGGGAAAGGAGTCACATATTTTTTTCTTTGAATATTCTCAGTTATTTTCCTCTTTGACGTAGCTTTGGGGTCATCGGAGAGGCGATTGTTGAGCGCTTTTAGTTCGATAGAGTAATTATGTTCCATGCTTATATTTTTCATCAAGACTTGAGATTCTATCGTCTTCAGCGGTATCAGATGAGTAAGTACGCTGCTATCAAACTGGATACTGCTGCTAATTTTGGTTAATTGCTCTGTTTCACTTTGCATGGAATGAATTTCAGGTAAACATTCTGTTGAACTCATATGAATATGTTGTGAATTCATATTACGGTCTTCTACATTGCCTAAAAGTGAACCGTCAATTATGGTCGAGCTGTAAATCTCATTATCGCAATCAATATTATTAGTTTCTAATTCCAAGGCGTAATTGTGTTCTAGGCTTATATTTTTCACCAACATTTGAGATTCTTCACTCTTCAATGGTGTTGAATGAGCGAGTACGTTGCTGAATTGGATACTGCTACTGGTTTCAGTCAATTGTCCCGATTTGTTTTCGCGTTCCATTAAATGAATTTCAGGAAAATCTGCAGAATTTACGGACGTAATGACATCACAGTCCTTTAAATTGCTCAATGCTGAGTTGTCGAGCTTGAAGGAGGTAATATTACTGCTGCAATCATCACTGGCTTCCTGAATTAAAGAATGATTTTGTTTCACACCTATATACTGGATTGGCGATTCTATTATAGTACAATCTTCGCTCCTTGCAGCAATCGAATTTGTAGGTATGCTATTTACATGTATGCTTTTATTAGTTTCAGTCAGTTGCGAATTATTATTTTTCTCATTGGTAAACCATATTTCTGGGAAAAATTCTGATGCATTAACATGAGGGCTGATCATATCCAATATCTCACTAGATACTAATTTTTCCGGGTCCATAAAACTGAGCCCATTGTCGTCTTGATTATCTTTCGACAATGTCAGTTGATCAATTTGATTGTCATCTTTAAATTTTTCACAATACATCTCATCTCTGTGGCTTGCTGTAGTTTCATGTTTGGTTCCTACAATCGAGTTCCTATCATTATGTGTAGTATCATCATCGTTAATTAAATCATCTTCCAGATGTTCATTTCTACCCATCCAGTTTTCTTGATCATTTAGACAGGCATGATTATTTTGGTGTAATATTTTATGACGAAACTGACCTTTGCCCTTCATATCATGAACAAATGCTCGTCCCTTTTGCGTTAATGCTTTTAATTTTTCGACGTGGTGAGGTAGAAATTCTGACACAATCATTGGTTTGTTCAGTTCTTGTAGGGTAGTTAGATGCTGTTTTGCCTGAGATGTCACTGAATCGTAGAAAGGACTGTGTACTGTGATTATGCTTGTCCAAGCTGGAAACTCTCCCAGTAATTGATTCAAATGACTAGATAACCAGTCTGGGCAATAGTAACCATTAGCTTCTTTTTGAGAATTGTTCGTTAATTCGCATATCTTATATGCTTGTTCTACAAGTTGGTGAGCATAATTCAACATTTTTTCTGAATTTTTATTCAATGTTAGATTTTGGTTGATTGATAGGCAAGAAAAAATTGTTTGTGCATGAGGATCCGCAGTAGATTTGACATAAATTTCATATTTCTGACGAATCTCGTCTGTTCGTATTTTAGACAATAATGTCAATCTCTTTAATTCAGTCGAGTGATTTTCATAGGGGCTTAAAACCAGTACCAAAATACCTATTACTGCTTCTTCAAATTCGAGAATACTGCCTACAGAGCTCAAATATATGATGCTTAATGAGTAGAATTTTTTAACCGATTCCGATTTTCCTCGAAAACATTCTAGTCCATCGATAACTTTGATAAGAGAGATTATATCAATTCGTATTATAGTTTTTGGTAGGGCCGATGACTGCTGCACGCAATATTCGTAGCATTTGGAATTATATTCCTTGAATGAACAATTGTTGAAGGCAAGTGATACACCATTCAATAAAGCAGGAGAATATGCCATGACTAGCTGTGATGGTGTCGGGACATTGTTCTTCAGGTATTGACAACAGAAACGAAGAGTGAAATCCAGCGATATCTTCTCACTGATTGCTTGAGCCAGTGTGACTGTTGTATCAGCTGCTTCAACTGTAAACATGAATAGAAATATTTTGCCACTTATATAATTTTTCATAGTCACATTTTGCACTATCTGGTCCATCACTACAAGAGATACGGGCAGACCAAGATTTATTAGATCTTTCCATAGATTGATTTGTTCCGGACACCAATACATTAGGTGAAAAGGTCGTGGCGATATTTTGTGGATCACACCATTGAACGGTACACTAAATTTCATAGCATGTAAAGTATCATATTCGTTGATAGTTTTTTCGGAATCATTGTTTTTCTCAATGTTCTCGTACTGCCCTATTGCGTTGTCGATACTTGTCTTCGTGGTGTTCATGGATCCGAAGGAATTAACATTTTGAAAGTGGTGACGTAACAAATCTTCTTTGATGTTTTTTCGATTTTGTTGAACGAAAATATATAAATTATGACGTTTAATGTCTTTCAAGGATTTGACAGCATCTGACCATACTGAATTCTTTTCTTTTTTAAGCTTACGATTTGGGTCAAAAACTGGTAAATCTTTTAATACAGTGAAAACTGTTGAGTACGGAACACGGGGTACTGGAGGCATTTTCCAAGAAAAATTGTACCATAACTCGATCTTGTTACGAAAAAATCATCCCGGGTAGAAGCTCGCGCCAGAACAAATAGCTACGATTAAAAAGACAGCCAGTAGAAAGTTACTTTATCGATCAGCGCTTGGATTCGTCTCGTGGATTACCGGTAAGGAAGAGAGCGTTACCGTGTATTGAGTATGACAGAGGACAATAATAAAAATTAGATCAAACTTTAATCCGACTGTCGGGTAATCTCAATGAAAAAAAGTGAGAGAATCGGGATGAGCGCGAGGGTATACATGTTGAAAAATAAATTTTGAATTGGACATTGCTACTAGCGATAAAACCCAAACAGTCAATCCGAGAGAAATCAATTGTGGAGAAAAATACGAGACGAACAAGATTCTCAGTGATTGAATTGACTCAAGATATTTTCAAAATATTTTGTATACCATGATTTAATTATATAAAAAAATGTGAGACAAAATTTGAAGGCCAACCTCCGAGAAGAACTTCCAAAGAGTCGCAGCGCGGTCTGAAAGGGAACTCGCACAGCCGATGAGTTATTAGTTGTTACAGTTTTCGATCCATATAGGTGACATCAAGTTGGCTTGTGACAATTTAAGGAGTTCCCCGACAGCCTCTGCAATTATATCATCCTGGTCGCGTTCCCTCCAAGGCGTTTCAGACCAGCAAAAGAAAATGTTAACTTATTTGTGCAACTTTCCAGATTGTAATCCAAAATTAGGCCTGCAACGGGAAATATTTTTCAAATATAAAATCTTTATTACGAAAATGTCGGCATGATTATTAACAATAAATAACCTCCGCTACCTTGAAAGCTTGACGAAAACTTGGCGGTAAAACTGGATCCGAGAGACAGTATTCATCCGACATTGACATTTTTTCCAACTTGGAGGCTGTTGCAAATTTTTCGAGCAATCGTCATTGAAGACATAATTAGAACCGGACCTTCCTTCGCGCTTTCTCCTGCGAGCTTTGTAATCTGTCACCTGAAATATATTCAGAAAATAGGAAAACTGGTAATTATTGAAAAAGTCATTGTGTGGCGATGATTACGCTACGATTTTGATTCATTAACCGAATGTTTGTTGTGTTTTCCAGTATCTACCGTAAGTTTCCCAACAATTTGAACAATGGGGTTCTGGCTGTATTGTGAATATTGGATGTCATATTGTGTCAGCTGGCAGGGGCATGGAGGAATCTCGTCGTCATAACTGCTTAATGAGTACAGGAAGCTTCTATGTAAATCCCGAGCGGTTCGATTGGAATCATAGTTCGATGGACCACCTGGCCTCTCTGGCTTGCTAACTGGAGAAGATACCGGGCTCTTTTTTAGTGACGGCCTATAGATGGTGTTTTGGGATTGCAATTGCTGAAAATAAAATATGTCGATGATTAAAAATTAATATAACATGCAATCATCTTGTTTTCAATTTGTTCTTATCCTCTCGAATAAGCTCAGAAAATCATTGTACTGAAATATAGTACCCTCTCTCTTACCTGGTCAAAATTAAGAAGGTACACCCTATTATTACTTAGATTCTGAGCAAACTGTGTCGAACAATAGAATATATGATACGCAATGATTGTGATTTATTCAATTAATTTTACTACGGCGCACAATCTTGCCGAAGGTGCACAGAATGGAGCGAGTCAGAATAACAAGCAATTAAATTTTCTTGCCGTTAGAAAATGCATATTTGTATCATAAAAAACTCACCAGCGTTGCTCGTGCTCTCAGACTCCGATGGATTGTCGTAAGCACACGTTTTCTCAAAGAAGGCATGTCTCCAAGAAGTTCCAAGGCTTTGGTTGGGAATGTGTCGAAAATAATCTTGAATTCAATGGGAAAATTTTGAACTTCTTGATGAATGTTCACATGCCAGCTCTTGCACAAGCCTTGGCGCAAACATCACGAGCCACAGCCACCGCAGCTCAGTCCCATATTCAGCATTTCGAATGGATAGATTGCGATCCAGAGTTCAAACAGTGCAACCGCATTGTGGATTCTGTTACTAAACATGATTAATAGCTTAAAAATCATCAAACCTGATACAATATAGACGATTCTTTCTGTAACTTTTTTTTTTCATTTTGGAGTAACCAGCATAGAGTAAACAGATTGTAGCGAGCGTCCGTGCCGGAATATGATTCACGTTTTGACGCTTATCGAAAAAAAAAAAAAATGTAGCAAGATTTTCCTAAATATAATAATATATATATGTACCTTGAAAAGAAAAAGTTCTATTGAGCAGCGAACTCTCGTCTTCTCGCGACGCCATGTCTTTGACAGCTGTTGACCACTCACGGAACTCGGAATGAATGGAACCGAACCGCGAGAGGCGTCTGCTGCAACCTGCTATAATTCGCACAATTTACTTTATTGTTCAACACTAATTTATCGTAATTGAATACCAAATTTCGATAGGGTTGCTGGTTGCGCATACGGCGCGCAAATGATATGTGTGATGGGATGCCTTTCGATTTGAATATTATCTGTCGTCGTTAGAAAGCGGGTGCTGGAATTCAGCGGCCCCCGTATTATTTTGATTCTGTTCGAATATGCGCTAACGCGCAAACCACTTTTAGCGGGTTCTCATTGCGCAAATAATGCGCAAACGATATGGTAGTACCCGACTCTTCAGTTTTCATATTTAATCGCTTAAAATCGAATTTGAAAGTCGAATGTCGAAATTCAGCACCCCTGGTTTCGTATTCTGATATTATACAGGGTGAGTCTCTTCAAAGGTCCAAAATGGGTGGGACCTACTTGCGGCAAAGGCACCCTGTGATTCGTGATTAAGCATTACCAACCTATTCCCATCCGGATAATTGTTTACCTGATTGGCTGAATGCGTGCCTTCGCCGTAAATAAGTCCCACCCATTTTGGACCTTTGAAGAGACTCACCCTGTATGTGATCACGCAACGCGCAAACGATTCAATCGGTTCCTTGTAATCAAAAATGAATATTTTCATTTTTCAGCAGAATTTTTGTCAGACTCTCTTGAATAGCGGAACGGGTGGAATTGAACCAATAGTCGCGCGTGCGCGGTAACGGCCTCTGACCCCAGATAATCGTCGATTTGGTTGAATATTTTTTTTTTAGAGTAGACGTTGAATTTCATTCCAACTGGCAACGGGTTCTCAATGCGCAAATAACGCGCAAACGATTTAGTGGTATCCGATATCTTCAATTTTCTTATTTGAGCGTTTAACATCGGATCTAAAAATCGGGTGCTGGAATTCAGCACCCCATTTTCATTCTCATTTTTCTCGTGAAAACGTAAATGCGCAAACGGATTATTCTTCGATTCTCTATATTCGAGCGACGCGCAATCGTTTTATTACATTTTCATTCGATTATCTCGAATCGGGGTGCCAACTTACTGAACCTCTCAAACTCTGAACCAAAGACTTGGAAAGACGCATTGAGTGGAAATGACAAGGAAAAATGGAGAGAAGCAATGGACTCCGAGATTAACTCTCTGAACAAAAATCAAACTTGGACTTTAATGGAACTACCAAAGAATAAAAGATTAATTGACACAAAATGGGTGTACAAGATATAGAAAAACATAGGTGGATGCCCAGGTAAATACAAAACCAGACTAGTGGCCGGGGGATTTACCTAACAAACTGGGATAGATTACCACCAAATTTACTCACCGGTTGTCAGACACAGCACAATAAGATATCTCTTCGCACTAGGAGCACAGTATGACTTAAACATCTACCATTTAGATGTAGAAACTGCTTTCCTTCGTGGAGATTTAACAGAAGAAATCTATATACGCCAGCCAGAACCCTACGTAAAAGAAGGCAACGAAGATAAAGTTAAAAGAAGGCAACGTAGATAAAGTATGAAAACTGCATAAGGCTATATATGGATTGAAACAAGGAAGCTGATCATGGAACAAAAAGTTGAGCTCCGTCTCGAAAGAAATTAAATCTTACAGAATCAAAGGGAGACCAATGCGTTTATCATCGGATTAAAAAATACGAATTCCTAATCATAGCCATATGAGCCATTCCACGTCAAACCGGACAAATTAAATCAAAAATTGACCTCGATGTTATCGATTTCGCTATAATTTTTTTTACGGGTTCTATGGAACGAATAAATTGATCAAACGATTTTTTTTTTTTTTTTCGGCCCCTATTTTTTAAGTTACACGGGGGTGAAATTCAGGAAAAAGAGCCAAAAATCGAAAACATACTCCCCTTCAAACGGTCATATCTTTGGTTGTATTCATCCTAGAGACTTCATTCAAGAACCATTTCAAAGCTATTGAATGACAGTATTATTATATATTTATTTCATTCTGCGATAACAAACAATTTCATTTGTTATAAACAAATATATTATTCAAACGTGATTTTCAAAGCCAGCTCCACGCGATAAAAATCTCAAAAAAATATGAACGTATTCCTTGATCAATTCTCTACAAAATCGTGAAAAAAAATCGATGGAGACTCGATGGGAACTATGTTCAAACGATTTATTTATAAGCGACGGCGCGCGCTGCCGCTGAAAGACCCGGCTTGGGTACGGTTTTTCGGTGGCAGCGCGCGCCGTCGCTTATAAATAAATCGTTTTGACATAGTTCCCATCGAGTCTCCAGCGATTTTTTTTAACGATTTTGTAGAAAATTGATCAAGGAATACGCTCATATTTTTTTGAGATTTTTATCGCGTGGAGCTTGCTTTGAAAATCACGTTCGAATAATATATTTGTTTATAACAAATCAAATTGTTTGTTATCGCAGAATGAAATAAATATATAATAATACTGTCATTCAATAGCTTTGAAATGGTTCTTAAATGAAGTCTCTAGGATGAATATAACCAAAGATATGACCGTTTGAAGGGGAGTATGTTTTCGCTTTTTGGCTCTTTTTCCTGAATTTCACCCCCGTGTAACTTGGAAAATAGGGGCCAGAAAAAAAAATAAAAAATTGTTTGATGAATTTATTTCTTCCATAGAACCCGTAAAAAAAATTATAGCGAAATCGGTAACATCGAGGTCAGAAAAGTGTTCGGTCTGACGTGGAATTACTCATATAGGTCGACAACTTACTAAACTAATTTTCTCAAACAGGGAAGATCTAAAGCAGAAAATAACGAAGGAATTAAAAAAGTTGTCAATACACCAATGAATGCGAACCAAAAATTAAAAGCTGCAATCAACACTTCGACTGAAGATAATAAAAAAACTGAGAACTTTCCGTATCAAGAAGCTATTGGCGCAATGCTATACGCAAGCCAAGCAACCAGATCTGACATATCTTACGCTATATGCGCTCTCAGCAGCTATAATAAGAATCCCACGAAGACGCACTGGAAAGCAGCAAAGAGGGTCTTAAGATACCTACAAAGATCGAAAGAGACCGGAATCGAATTCAACAAAGAAGCAAATAACTCAATAATCGGTTACTGCGATGCTGATTGGGGAAACAACGAAGAAGACAGAAAATCATTCTCCAAGGAGGTCCAACATCATGGAGTTCGAAGAAACAAGCAACCGTAGCTCTTTCAACCTACAAAGCCGAGTACATGTCTCTTGCAGCAGCTGTTCAAGAAGCGTTATGGCTACGAAAGCTAGCAAAAGAGTTCGATCCAAAGTCAATCATCGAGCCTACTGCAATATATATATGGACAACAGGGGAGTTTTTGACCTAGCTCACACATCAGCATACAAACCTCGAACGAAGCACATCGACCTAAAATACCACTTCATACGCGAACAAATTGAAGCAGGAGAAGTAACGATCAAATTCATAGGCACTGAAAGAATGATCGCGGACTCCCTAACACAACCTTTGTTTACACCAAAACATGATGTATGCACAAATGGCATGGGACTTGAAGTAGTCACCCGGGAAAAAATGATTTTGTAAGATCATATATGATTATATATAATTACCTATATATGATCAGATCCAAAAATTGGCCAGGTCTGATCATATACAGGGTGTTACAACTAACTATGTCACCCCGATGGGTGGTGATAGGGGGGACCTTAACTAACATTTTCGATATAAGAACCCATGTCCGGAAAGTTGACTTTACCTTGATGATAGGGATTCAAAGTTTTCCGCGAACGCCTGCAACGCTTGCTCACAGGCACGGCGAAATCGTCGAGGATTTAGAAATAATTCAAGTCTAATTCAACTATTTATTAACAACATAATGAATCTAACACAGTGTTTCAAATGTCACAGGAAATGAGTATTTCCGTCGTCAATTTCAACAAAAAACAGCCAAGTATTATCACGTCATGTTTTGGTCAAACGAAAAGGAAACAAAGATAACACTAATTAACCACACGACAGTTATCAGTATAGACTTCCACACTCTTTCCATCAATTCCGGTTTGTTATCAATAAATACAAATGCAGCTTGGTTGTTTTTTGTTGAAATTAACGAGGAAAGTACTTATTTTCTGTGATATTTTGAACACTGTGTTAGATTCATTATGTTGTTAATAAATAGTTTAATTAGACTCAGATTATCTCTAAATCCCCGACGATTTCGCCGCGCCTGTGAGCAAGCATTGCAGGGGTTCACTGAAAACTTTGAATCGCTCTCATCCAGATAACGTTAACTTTCCGGACATGGGTTCCTATATCGAAAACGTTAGTTAAGGTTCCCCCTATCACCACCCGTCGGGGTGACATAGTTAGTTGTAACACCCTGTATAGTTATATATAGTTATATATGATCATATATGGTTATATATGATCATATTATATAGTTATATTATAAAAATAGTTTGGTAAATAATCAATGATAAATATCAGCAAAGTTGTGGACCGGATTTTTTCCGTATGTAGTTTGGATTAATAAAAATATTATGCTGAAAAATATGTTAAATATATGATACGTATCATTATTTAAAAATAAAATTATAATACTTTCATTTATATAGAAATTGATATTTTTCGAACTCTTGAAAAAAATTAATATTTTTGAGCTAGATAATATACCTTCTGAACCTAGATTTTTTAATAATGAAAATTTCTTTTTCAATCAATCTTCGCAGAAATAAATTCATATATCGCAGCCAGGTCTGATCGGATCCAATCATATATAGACCTGTATATTTAAACCTAAATAATATATACTTTGGGGACATCGACTTTTTGGGAGCCTAGTTACGGTCCTCCCACAACCACCGGGTGTTAGCTAGCATTTTTTGGTGTGTGGTATGGTCTCTAAAGTGAGCGATCAGTATGTAAAGTAATGTCGGGCCCCAGGGCCGTCTTTGTTGGAAAAGTCCTCAAACGATACATTAAGTATATAATTCTTTGAGGACCGTCCTCAAAGTATACAGAGGTCCTCAAAGTATAGATTTCTATAGTCCATTCCTATAACCCTAGTCCCAGAATGATCTAATAGGTAAAATTATAACTATATATGGGATTATATCAGCCAGGTCTGATCAGATCCAATCATATATAGACCTATATATAATTATATATAGGGTTATATCAGCCAGGTCTGATCAGATCCAATCATATATAGACCTATATATAATTATATATAGGGTTATATCAGCCAGGTCTGATCAGATCCAATCATATATAGACCCATATATAGCTATACATAGGTCGATATATAGTTATATATAGTTACTAGGGGGGCTGCGCCCCCCTGCGCGCTTCGCGCGCCAACCCCCCATGTTTGGGTCCTAAAAGGGAAATTTTCTATTGATTAAGTTTCGAATTCGAATCGAATTAATTTATTGATATTGATTATTGAACATCATTTATAAAATTCGTCATATATTAAAAAAAAATTATGAAAAAAAAGGAATTCAAGGTTGTTCCATTAGAAATATTCCGAAAATGAGATGTAATGTTAATTAGTCAACATTTCGTTTGTTCACAGTAAACAGATTTACAATAAAATTGAACTTTTCGAATATCCCATTTTTTTTCAACTCTACAGGTGATTCTGCACGCAAGGACGAAGTTTCTAGTCACGCCTGAAATTCTGAATTATTGTTCTTGAAAAGGGACGGTGACCTTTAAGGTCGCGAAAATAGAGAAGATATTCATGTAAAACGGCTTTGAAAACGTTTTTCATGGATATCTTCTCTATTTTCGCGTGAAAAAAAAACATTTTTTTGGCCGTACGTGTTCGAAATTGTACATAGAATTGCGCGACGTAGTTTGTTTCATTGATTCCGGTGCCCAGGCAGAGATATTCCGTTTGATAACACCTTTTTTCTCAATGTTTTCAGGTCTGGTGGAATTGCGTAGGGAGTAACTTAAATAAGAATTGTGACGCTTGTACTCATATTAGAATTTTTTTTTCTTTTCTCCAACTAAAAAGCGTTTTATTGAAAGTCTACTTATTTTTTTTAATTAGCTTGTTTTTTATCGGCAATGAATCGGGGAAGGGGTTCACATGGCTTCCATGACCTCCCCCCGCGTCTGCCGTGCCAGTACCGCAGGGAATTAAGGGTAATAGCACCACATGAAGGGGTTCACGTGATTCGATCCAAAGGCCCAAAGTGCAAGAGGGGAGGGCATGGGTTCACATGACTCGAAGCAAGGGCCCAAGGCGCGAGAGAGCCAGGGAGGGGTTCACATGACTCGATCCAAGGGTCCAGGGATGGGAGGTGGAAAGCCGAGGAAACCCGAGGAAACCCGAGAAGACCCGAGGAAAGCCGAGTGGAGCCGACTGACACGGCGGCGGCGGCGGCGGCGAGATATCTTTATAATATAGAGAGATATTACCGGGGGATAGCAGAGCGGGATCGAGGAGGCCCAGGGCAAGAGGGGAGGGGCAAAAAGAGCCGAGCGGGGTCGAGAAGGCCGAGCGCGAGGGGTGGGGGCTAGCGAGCGGGGTCGAGGAGGCCATGGAAAGTCTGACACGGCGGCGGCGGCGGCGGCGGCGATATATCTTTATAATATAGAGAGATATATAGAATCATATATAACTTTATATATAGCTTCAGACATGAATGTACAGCCAGACATGATCATATATAATTATATATGAAGTTATATATAATTATATATAAAGTTATATATAATTATATATAAAGTTATATATAATTATATATGATTATATACAGCGTGTCCCAGAATTCGCGACGAGGAATTAACAGAGTAAATCGTTATCAAAAACGGGATCGAAATTTCCTTAGCCGTTTTTTCCGGAAACGCTTAGATTTCTCGTTATAATTATTTCAAATCCAGCCAATGACGCGCGGCTTATAAACGGACATTCGTCGATGTGATTACCGCTCGGTTGTATGCGCGTCTCCCAGCCTATTGTCGCCGCGAAACAAAGTGCACACAACCAAGCGGCGAGCACACCGACAAGCGCCCGTTCTTACATCGCACCTTATTGACTGAAATTGAAATAATTATAACGAGAAATCTAAGCATTTCCGGAAAAAACGGTTCAGGAAATTTCGATCCCGTTTTTGCTCAAGATTTACCCTGTGAATTCCTCGTCGCGAATTCTGGGACACCCTGTATAGTTCCATATATAATCATATATAATGATACATGATCATACAAAATCATTTTTTCCCGGGCAATGAGTAACATAATTTGAATTCTAAAGGGAGTGCTGGCAATAGTATTCAAATCATGCCACGCTCCTATTACTAGACAGGTGGCGTTGACTACTATAGTGTATAAGCATCACTCTTCCCGGGAAAAAATGATTTTGTATCATCATGTATGATTATATATGATTATGTATGGAACTATATATAATCATATATAATTATATATGATCATGTCTGGCTGTACATTCATGTCTGAAGCTATATATAAAGTTATATATGATTCTATATATAACTATATATAACTATATATTGTAACAGCGATTCCCGCAGGCTCGGGTAGTTACCCACGGGAACTACGTTCTATTAACAAATAAGGTACCAACGCTTCCACCTCCTCCGACTAGCAGCGACGATGTTGTTGGGCGCCAGACTTCGGAGAGAAGTCCTCTCTCTCTCTCTCGCTCTCGCTCCGACTAGCTAGCGGTAGAGGGATCTTTCGTGAGGGCGGTGAAATAAAAACACTTGAAACACGAATGGTATAGATTTGAAAAGTATTTATTATTTAAAAAGAAAAAAAGAAAAAGATAGCACTATTTTGTGCAGCCTGCTATCTGGCTTTGGCCTTATATATCACCGCTATTTTATGTTTTGAGGCTAATCAAAAAAAAAAAGGAAAAATTAAACTAAAGGAAATAAATTAAATGGCTCTAATATACAATATTTTAAAGGACTCTACTCTAAATTAATTATAGGAAATTACTAATAAAACTGAAATTACATCAACGGTACAATTGACAGTTATCACAGACTCGGTGTAGCTAACCTTCCTCGCTGCAACCAGCTGTAGGTTCGGCTGTCAGTGATTTCGAAGCCGATGCTTCTAATCTCTACTGACAGCTGATCGCTCAACAGCTGGGAGGGGAAGGGTATCGGTACTTGGTGACTCGGTACTCTGCCACGAGGCTGCTCTGACACGCAGCAGACGATCTGCGACGCGTGACGTCAGAGGCCTCGAGCAATATGGCCGCTTACTCGATTCGAGCGAAGGCTGCGCCGCGACGACTCAACTCGCACGCGACTGCGCAGGCTCGGCAGCCGAGGAGAACAACAACCGATTCAAATCAGCCGGTTCTCAACGACCATGCGGTACTCTATTCGAGACTCGGAATCAGAACGGCACTGGGGAAACGAAAAGCTTTCTTTATTTATTACTCGAGACTCTATGGGGTTTTCCGGGACTCTAGGAAAGAGCTCGGGTTAGACGGGACTCGGAAATTCAGATAGATCCTACCTGATCTGGTACGTTTCCTGGCCTCGTGGTCGGCTCGTAGTCCGTAGGCAAGCAGGGTCGTAATAGTCCAATAATCGATGGGAATCCAGTAAAATATCCAAATCAAGTCCAAAAGAATAAGCAAGGGTCACAATAAACAGTTCAATCACTCTAAACAACACTCTAAACACCTCAAAAACTCTACAACTTAAAACTCTATGGAAATAACTCTCTCGGCTCAATGAAATAATGGCACGCGTTTAACGGCTAGATAATGAGTGGCTCTTCGTTTCCGGTATGCTAATTCGTTATCCTCGCCGTTTGTCCTGTGAGCGCTGGCCGTAATCGATAGACCAATCCGATGATCTACGATCGATGGCCGCGCTAGGACAAAGGCGCCAGATATTTAAATTAGCTATCCTGACTCGGTACTCTCAGGGAATACATACGCTCGTTTAGGCTGGTACGGAGGGGGTCCAAACGTTTGCCACGTTACAATATCGACCTATGTATAGCTATATATGGGTCTATATATGATTGGATCTGATCAGACCTGGCTGATATAATCCTATATATAGTTATATACAGGGTGATCCAGAATGCGGTACTTTCCTTACACTGGTGGATTCCTTGTGAAAATCTAAGACTCAAATTATTCATCCTAAAATGTCGAATGCCAAGCCGTTTTCAGGTAAGAGCCATTGAAAGTAAGCCACTACGAGAATGCAGATACGAGAATGGCTCGTCGCTGGTATTGTTGGTCTACTGGATTTCGCGACGCCTCACCCGCCGCCGCGATCTCGCCAACTCACAAAACGACGATCAGGCAATGGAAACAGAAGAATGCTGATTCCATATTCATGCATAAAACTATAATATTACATTCGTTTTGTCAGTTAGCGAGATCGCGGCGGCGGGTGAGGCGTCGCGAAATCCAGTAGGCCAACAATACCAGCGACGAGCCATTCTCGTATCTGCATTCTCGTAGTGGCTTACTTTGAATGGCTCCTACCTGAAAACGGCTTGGCATTCGACATTTTAGGATGAATAATTTTAGTCTTAGATTTTTACAAGGAATCCACCAGTGTAAGGAAAGTACCGCATTCTGGATCATCCTGTATAGGTCTATATATGATTGGATCTGATCAGACCTGGCTGATATAACCCTATATATAATTATATATAGGTCTATATATGATTGGATCTATATATGATTGAACCGAGCGGTAATCACATCGACGAATGTCCGTTTATAAGCCGCGCGTCATTGGCTGGATTTGAAATAATTATAACGAGAAATCTAAACGTTTCCGGAAAAAACGGCTAAGGAAATTTCGATCCCGTTTTTGATAACGATTTACTCTGTTAATTCCTCGTCGCGAATTCTGGGACACGCTGTATATAATCATATATAATTATATATAACTTTATATATAATTATATATAACTTCATATATAATTATATATGATCATGTCTGGCTGTACATTCATGTCTGAAGCTATATATAAAGTTATATATGATTCTATATATAACTATATATAACTATATATCGACCTATGTAAAGCTATATATGGGTCTATATATGATTGGATCCGATCAGACCTGGCTGCGATATATGAATTTATTTCTGCGAAAATTGATTGAAAAAGAAATTTTCATTATTAAAAAATCTAGGTTCAGAAGGTATATTATCTAGCTCAAAAATATGATTTTTTTTCAAGAGTTCGAAAAATATCAATTTCTATATGAATGAAAGTATTATAATTTTATTTTCAAATAATGATACGTATCATATATTTAACATATGTTTCAGCATAATATTTTTATTAATCCAAACTACATACGGAAAAAATCCGGTTCACAACTTTGCTGATATTTATCATTGATTATTTACCAAACTCTTTTTATAATATAACTACATAATATGATCATATATATATATAAACCTAAATAATATATACTTTGGGGACATCGACTTTTTGGGAGCCTAGTTACGGTCCTGCCACAACCACCGGGTGTTAGCTAGCATTTTTTGGTGTGTGGTATGGTCTCTAAAGTGAGCGATCAGTATATAAAGTAATGTCGGGCCCCAGTGCCGTCTTTGTTGGAAAAGTCCTCAAACGATACATTAAGTATATAATTCTTTGAGGACCGTCCTCAAAGTATACAGAGGTCCTCAAAGTATAGATTTCTATAGTCCATTCCTATAACCCTAGTCCCAGAATGATCTAATAGGTATAATTATAGTTATATATGATCATATATGGTTATATATGATCATATATGGTTATTAGGGTGGTCCTTAAATACCAACTCGAGGAGTGAAGCATGGCAACCTTCAGACAAAAAATCAAAAAAAATTGTCCCTAAATATTAGATTTTTAAAAAAATTCCAATAGGTGCCTAAAGAGGTTCGAAGTTTCTCGTTTAAATAACATTGGATCTTATGATTTTTTTTTCTTCCCATTCGATTTTGGGTCAATATTGCTCCAAAAAATTCCACTATATAGAAAAAAATCAAGGAAATTTTTTCGGTCAATCTGTCTATGATGTTAGCCCCTAAGCCTGATTTTTTTACACAATTTTAGGCGAAAATATTAGAATTTTCGATTAGCACCCTTACGATGGGATTTTTTTTATATTCTGAAGGTCGTTTCCGAAGTAAAATTTCACGAGGAAGGTAGAGAAATTGAAAAAACAAAGAAGAAACGGTAAAACTTCAGCACTCTTTAGGCACCTGTTGGAATTTTTTAGAAAATCTAATATTTGGGGACAATTTTTTTTTTATTTTTTGTCTGAAGGTTGCCATACTTCACTCGTCAATTTGGTATTTAAGGACCACCCTAATGGTTATATATGATCAGACCTGGCCAATTTTTGGATCTGATCATATATAGGCAATTATATATAATCATATATGATCATACAAAATCATTTCTTCCCGGGTTTGTATATATCTCATAGAATAGTCACGTTAATATATCTATTTCTCTATATCTTGTGTACGATATTATTTATTCAATATCCAATCCCATCAGGAACAATTTGTGAACGCAATGAAAGTACATTACGCGTCAGTCTACAAATTTGAGACTTTGGGAAAATTATGAGCACACGTGTGCTCGTTGCTGTTGACGTTTCTGCTTATTGAGGGACTTAAGGCGGTATGAAATAGTACAAAACAACCGAGCGAGCGTAGCGAGCGAACATAATTATTAGGTGGTCAAGCAAAATTTTACAAAAATACATATTTAGTCATGGGCAGCAACTATAACCCTGCGTGCAAGTAACTCCGCCATTGCCGGCCCCAAACCCAGATGAGATAGCAGGAGGACTGTGCGCAGGGTTACACGTTGCGGGCATATAGAATTATACCGTATTCTAACGAAACAATTCGTAGAACTTAATAAAAGAACACATGTTACGTCTGTCCACAGAAATTTAAGGCTCACAGAAAAGTATGAGCATACGTATATGAGTCAGTCCACGTCAAGCGGGACACCTTTTTGACCTCATGGTCTTGAAAGTTGTCGTCATTTTTTTTACATATTCTCTGGGTAAAATGAATGGATGAAACATTTTTTTTTTTTTTTTTTAACTCGAAGGGCTTAGAAGATACAAGGGGTTGAATTTTCGAAAAAAACACCAAAAATCGGAATCGCGCTCTTCTTTAAATGTTAATATCTCCGGTTCCCTTTGTCGTACAGACCTCGTAGAGGACTCATTTTAAAGCTCTTGAATTGCACTTTCATGTTATGAATTTTTGATTCATGTAATAAACAATTTTCTATTTGTTATTAACAATTATACTTTTCAAACGCGATTTTCGAGGTGACTACCACCTTTGAAAATTCTGAAAAAAATACGAGCGTGTTCCTTGACTCATTCTCTACAAAATCTGTAAGTTTTAAAATGGAACTCCGATGGAAACTATATTTAAAAAGCGATCGATTCATGCGGGACGTCGCGCACGGCCGGGTACGCGAGTGCGCCGAGACCGAGGCTTGTTCGCTTTGCATGCAAGGAATACAGGGGGGGCTGTTATACGTTCAAATTCATCAGTCCATTAATTCACGAAATTATTAACTATTTATTTCATTTCATATCGAATATTCGAATTAAAACAACAAAAATACAAATATAGAAATAAAACGCTTAACTAAAATCTTAAAACATATCACAAATTCGAAACTGAAGCTCCTAGTCATCGAAAATAAGTGGTAAATATAATGTACTTTTTGAGTCCATCAAATAGAATACATCACAGTGTTATTTAATCAATTACGTACTAAATTAACAAACTGAAAAATATTTAATCTAAACTCTGATACTATATACATTCAAATAAAATCTTAAAGTAAACGGCGAGTTTAAATTTATATATTAATGGTTCAATTACTTGGAAACCAATGCTTCTACTGACTTCTGTGCATACGAATATCTTTTAGCAACAATTTTTTTTTTTGAAATAGGCTTCATGCAATGAAATGTCAATGTTCCACGGACTAACTTCGCTTTTTCAAATCGAGATTGTAATGCAACAGCTTCTTTTTTGTACTCATCATTTGTGAAAAAATCGACGAAGATATTTTTAATATTCTGATTATTCTTAGCCCAGGAAAAAAATTTTTGGGGACTATTTATTGCATTACGCGGAATTAGTTTCTCACCTGAGTTCGATTCCAAGTATGTAACGACGCGCGAACAGGGTCTTGCCGCCCCAACGCTCGTGTACCCGGCCGTGCGCGACGTCCCGCATGAATCAACCGCTTTGGAAATATAGTTTCCATCGGAGTTCCATTTTTAAACTTACAGATTTCGTAGAGAATGAATCAAGGAACACGCTCGTATTTTTTTCAGAATTTTCGAAGGTGGTAGTCATCTCGAAAATCGCGTTTGAAAAGTATAATTGTTAATAACAAATAGAAAGTTATTTATTACATGAATCAAAAATTCATAACATGAAAGTGCAATTCAAGAGCTTCAAAATGAGTTTTTGACGATGTCTGTACGACAAAGCGAACCGGAGATATTAACGTTTAAAGAAGAGCGCGATCCCGAATTTTGGTGTTTTTTTCCAAAATTCAACCCCTTGCAGCTGCTAAGCCCTTTGAGTAAAAAAAAAAAAAAAAAATGTTTCATGTGTTTATTTCACCCAGAGAATGTGTAAAAAAAATTAAAAAAGAATCCGAAACATCGACGAATATTTTTGGCCAAATCCGTCCCGCTTGACGTGGATTGACTCATATATTATTAAACATTATTTACATTCATTTGTTAAAATGTCTAGAGATTGCTTTACGGAGAGAAGGATTAGGAGATTGGCAGAAAAAAAGAAATATCAAATAATGCGTTCGATTGCCGGCAAGGTAAGTATATTAATATAAACTCTTATAATTTACAGACGACACTACAGAAAACTCCAATAATGAGGGACTGAGCCCTGAATAATTCGCATGCATTTAATTATCAACTTAAGATTAATTTCTCGGATCGCGTTATCGGTTAATTGGGATGCGTCTATCCTCGCACTCTATCACGTACGTACTACTTATTTTTCGCTCTCGACCTTTTGTCTCTCGGCCTTTTGTTTCGCTCACTGTTCGTACCTCGCTCATACATTCACACACACACATACATTCGTACACACTCGGTCGCTGAAGATACATCGGCGTCTCACAAATATCGTTAACACATTTAAAATTATTCTACCACATTTAACATTGCTGCTTTTTGGGGGACTCGGAAGATGCAGAATGCATCACCGTATGATACGTTGAGATGTTCATATAGGAATAATTGGCAGAATGTTGACAACTGAGCAAGCCTCGCAGGCGAGGATATATACCGGAAAACCCAATCGAGCGAGCGTAGCGAGCGAGCACAATTATTAGGTAGTCAAGCGAAATTGTACAAAAAGCGGTGATATCAACTAGTGATGCCGTCGAGACGAGACGAGACGAGAAATGAAAATTTCTCGTCTTGTCTCGAATCAAAAACGAAGCTCGAGACGAGACGAGACGAGAAATGGAAATTTCTTGTCTTGTCTCGAGTCTCGTCGAGAATCTTGAGAATTTCGAGTAATGTCGAGAAATCTCGAGAAAAATTTGTAAATAGGATTATTAGGAACACTTATAGGTACTTAGCCACACACCCACAAATAGTGTTGGCGTCGAGACGAGACAAGATGAGAAATGGTGAATTCTCGTCTCATCTCGTCTCGTCTCGAAAAATTTCGGTCTCGCGTGTACAAATTATATGTAAGAGTTTTAATTGTGAACTGAGTCTGGTCGGATGGCATGTGACTCGGCATTGTTTGCAAGATCCCGCGAGATTACGATTAAAATGAATTACCACGTCCGTATGCGCAGGTCCTGTGAAATTTGAATTGTCTAATGTCTATGCTGAACTCGGCCCGAGTGTGAGTTCAGATTTCAAATTCATAAGACAGCGCGCATGCGCGAGGGCGCGTAACGATATTCAATCATTTTTCTTCTGGAAAAGATTCTTGACTTACATCAAAACAAAACTGTGTGGACGTAATTAATACGACAACAGGTATGTATCGTAAAATACTGGTAATTACGGGTACTTCAGCAGAGCTAGGTAATGGTAATTGAAATAGAATTCAGTAGATTTGACAATTGATTTCGATTATTATGAGAAGTCTCTGCTGCGCGAGATCTCTCTATTCTTGAAATAAGGTTGTTTTCAAATCACATGCAAAATAGTTTAAACCAATATCTGCATCATTTTTTCGTGAATTAATTGGGTCTATACGTCTAATACTGTTTTGAGGTTATACCATTACTACATCACTGCTGAAATACGTACTGTTGAAAGATATTACACTCTAATCTTAGTTATTTGATTAATTATTGCTATGATCATTACTATTTCACTCTGTTGCAAATTTTATATCGCAAAAATTATTTTTCTCCGAAAATTATACAAAAATCTCATATTGTCTCAGAAATAATTTTTATCCAAATTTATTTTAAAATTCTTATTTTCTAGAAACTCTGTCTTCATTATAGATTAAAAATTGAGTTTTTTTGCCGAAAAATCTTCATTCGACAATTTTTCCATGAAAATGAATTAGTTGATGACGGATCCAGATTTTTGAACGAAGAAAATTTCTTTTTTCAAACTTCCAATAATATCAATTTAATGATTGAACTTGCACAAAATTTTTTTTTTTTCCAAACGAAGTTGCCAATTTTCACCGGAGTGCTCACTTAGCCTCGATCTCCCCTATATGTATACCGATAAAAAAAACCCTAAAATTTAATTTTCTATATTGTTCACAATAATTTGTGAGAGTGAAAAATAAAAAATATGACCTACTCATTTTGCATTACTCTATGATTTTGCAATTTGAAAATCGACCAACAATTTTTTTTATCATTTCTAATTTCTAATTTCGGAATACCGCTCTTTAATAACACCACCCATTCATCAATTGAATAGGTATGTATGCGATTAAATCATATTCCGCTTACGCATAATTATTTGAAATTCGTCTATTCTCGATTACCCATACAAAGGGTTTTTTTTTTATTACAGTAGTACGCTACATCAAGACTATTTCTAAACTGATTTCAGGGCAGACGTTTCCAGAAGGACCTCAGGAAAAGCAAAGGTGCACGAGCGAACCTGAAGCTGTTCCAATTTAATAGCTAGTTTACATTCAAGGCGCTAAGTTTCATCGTAGATGAGCTTTGTTTTTTTTTTTTAATTGAATTTTCTTGATATTTGATTGAGATCACGATGAAACGTTACGAATCAGCAGAAGATACAGGCTCTAATAGTAAACGGAAACGTATTGTAAAGAGTTCTGGTCAAAGTTCAGGAAGAAATCTTCCCTGCATTGGAGAAAACGGATCGGATTCTGACTCAGACGGAGTGAATCCTAATTTGCCTTCCGATTCCTCAACTACACGATCAGTGGTTTATCAGGTAAATGGTGCGGATATGCCACTTCCGTCCACTTCCTCAGGTATATCGAAGGTCCACCCGGCAGGCGGTAAGGCAGAGAATAAATACACGCAGTTTTACAAAATTTGTCAAGACGCCAACGGAAAGTACGGGGAATGTTTGTTATGCCTAAAGAAAGGTGTAACTCGACAATTGAAAATGAAGAATTCCAACACATTAGGACTTCAGAGACATCTGAAAAATACTCATAGCAATGAATCTTCGGTACAAATATTAGTGAGTAAATCTAAAAAATCTGCGACTGAACAAGAACATCTAAGAAAAACATTCGATCAGCGACTCGTTGAGTGGCTGGCTATTAAATACCTACCGTTTTCGTTTTTTGACGACGATACCACTCAGGAATTTTTTTCGTTCCTGAATAAAAATGAGACGTACCCGAAGCGAACAAGTATGAGGGAAAAAACATTACAGCACTTCAACGATATGAGGGCAGCTGTATTTAAAACGCTGAAGAAAGTTCCTTCCAAATTTTCCCTAACAATAGATGGGTGGACATCAATCGCAAATCGGTCATACTATGGCGTTACAATGCATTACATCGATGAGGAATGGATCCTGCAGTCCTTACCACTGGACTTCATTCCTTCGAACGGTCGACACACGGGTAAAGATATTTCAACTCTTGTACGCGATGTACTGGACGAGTTTGAAGTCAAATCAAGAATCCAAGGCATCACAATGGACAACGCTGCGGCAAATACAACGTTTATCCAGGAACTTGCCTCAATTTTGCAAGAGGATGACATCCCGTTCGATTCAACAGATTCGCATTTCCGATGTTTTGCCCACATATTAAATCTTGGAGTGCAAGATACTTTGGCGGCTCTAAAGCCTGCAACGTGCTCTCAAGTAAACTCAAAATCAATCGATGATTTTGAGGATTCCGACGAGGAAGCTCTACATCTTTATCTGGAGCAATCCACCGAGGACGATGTCGTCAACAAAATACGGAGACTATTCCTAAAAATAAAAAGATCGGAACAGTGGACTTTGAAGCTGGTCAGCTGCTGTGAAGCAGTTAACTCAAAAATCATAACACCAACGATCGATGTTGCGACAAGATGGAATTCTACCTATAGAATGCTACAATCTGCGTTACATTTGAAAAGAGCTCTGAATGCTCTTCTTCATAGTTTCAAGGAGCTTCGTTGTCTGAAAATAAGTCCGAGCGAATGGGAGGTAGTAGAAACGGTGGTTGCATACTTGAAGCCTTTTGATTCATTATCGACGGTCCTTGGAGGTCAGACGTACGTTACTCTACCACTGGTCATCATTGGATTCAATATGTTAATAGACAGGATCGAAGATATTGTAAAGAAGATAGATGAAAAGCCAGGGCGAAATGGAAGTGACGAGAAATTACTAGGTGCTTTTCAAAACGGGAGAGACAAGATGCTACGGCATTACAGAAAGACAAACTGGATATATGGGGTTTCCTTGATTCTGGATCCTCGACATAAAGTCGAAACTTTTTCTATGACGTCTTGGGGACAGGAGTTGAAAGAGGAATCTATTAGGAAGTTCGAAGCTATTCTTCAAGAACAGTACTGCGCCAATTGTACTGCTGTGTCACCAATATCGCAAACAAGACTGCAATCACAACAAGAGGACTCCGCTAATTCGTTCAATTTATTTGGGCTCTACGAATCAATTTCCGATATGTCAGAAGCAACGCACAGCAATGAGTGGAAGATTGAATTCGCGAGATATTGCAAGGAGAAACGGGCAGACAAAAACGTAGATATTTTGCAATGGTGGAAAAAAAATTCGACAACGTTTCCAAAAATGGCGAAAATGGCGCAGGACTTTTTGAGCATTCCTGCGACTAGTGTTCCGGCAGAGCGACTATTCTCTAAAGCCGGATTGATAATAAGAAAACACCGCAACAAATTGCACAACGAATCTGCACGAAGCTTGCTATGCATCAATGGGTGGGTGACATGCAGCCTAAAAATTAAAATACAGGAGAATCTGAACCAGCCAGTATGATCGATAATTGTAATTTCACTAAAAAACTTCGTTAATTATTGTGTACTTTGTAATTTTATTTTACTGCAATACGATGTTCGAGAAATATGAATTAATAATACCATAATTGTACCTAGTATATCTGTATATGGGGCATTCCACGCCAACTCGACCTGAGTCTGACCCTCGACCCCTTGGATTTGGTTCTTAATTTTTCATATGGTTGTTCCATCTTTCGAAAGCACACTGAATTTTTTTTAGATTTTTTCTATCAAATTTGTTCAAATAGAAAATCAATTACTTAAGGAAAAAATCACATCGAAGGACATTTTTGAAAAATCTGAAAAAATTCTCAAAAATCCTGTACTCGATTCCAAAAATTTCGGTGTGTGGATCAGAGTGGGCCGGCGCTTGCTTTCATCTGTCATTTGCGATTTTCTGAAAAAAAAAAAATAGACGCAAAAGTCAGTTGACTGTGGGCAGTTAAAATAATCTCAGAAAATTCTGAAAAATTCGGAGTTACGTATCAGAACGTTCAAGCAACTGCTCACAGTGCACTGACTTTTGCGTTTATTTATTGATTTGGTTTTTTTCCAGGAAATCGCAACGGACGGTAGAACCGAGCGCCGGCCCATTCTGATCCACGGACCGAAATTTTTGAAATCGAGTTCAGGATTTTTGAGAATTTTTTCAGATTTTTCAAAAATGTCCTTCGTTGTGATTTTTTCCTTAAGTAATTGATTTTCTACTTGAACAAATTTGATAGAAAAAATCTAAAAAAAATTCAGTGTGCTTTCGAAAGACGGAACAACCATATGAAAAATTAAGAACGAAATCCAAGGGGTCGAGGGTCAGACTCAGGTCGAGTTGGCGTGGAATGCCCCATATGTTGACTACTTTAATATCATTCAAAATTATTAACTGTTTTCAACTTCAATAAGTTCTCATCCTTTTTCTACTTGCTACTTGATGTTACCTAGGTGTTAATCGTACGTTTTCACATCGTTCAATTTTTATACTTTTATTACTTTCTGTACATTTCTCAGTAATTATTTCTCAAATTTTAATTATTTCGTACAATTTTCTCGACTTTTTTTCTTAAGAATCTTGTCGGTCGAGATAATATTCTTGTCTTATCTCGACTTGGCAAAATATTTCGAGATGAGAAAAGCCAATGTTCGAGACGATAAATTTCTTGTCTCGTCTCGTATCACCGAGAAATTTCTCGTCTTGACGGGATCACTACAAAAAGGTGTCCCGCTTGACGTGGAACGACTCATATGTGCGAGAGGGTGTATCTGAGTATCCAAGTGTTCTTATTTCTTAATAATCCTGATTCCACATTTTTTTCGTAATTTCTCGAGATTCTCGACGAGACGAGAAACGAGACAAGAAATTCGTTTCGAGATTTCTCGAAGACGAGACGACAATCTCGTCCCACGAGACGAGAAATTTCTCGTCTCGTCTCGAGTCTCGCCGAGAAGTTCTCGTCTCGACGGCATCACTAATATCAACCCCAAAAAGCACCCCTGGTGCAAAAACCTTTCGCCAAGTACATTAATGTGGTTACTACCCCCAAAAAACCCACCAACAAAAATTCGTCCTCAACAAAAATGGTACTATAAAAATGTCTACTTACAAAAGGATTGAAATCAGATACAATAGCCAAGTACATGTCTTCTGTATCACAAAAGTTGACATCGGAAGAACAGAAAACTGAACCAACAAAAAATCATCAAAAGTTCTGCTCGTTCGCTCGCTGCGCTCGCTCACTCGATTAGTTGATGATTATCAACATACAAAAGCATTGAAATCAGATACAACTGCGAAGTACCTGTAGAATAATAAAAGTTTGGAATCGAAAAATTTGTTCAAACTAAATATAACGTTGTACTCGGTCGCTCGCTGCGCTCGCTCACTCGATTGGCTTATGATTATTAGTTGAAAAAATAATTTGGATGAAGAAATTGAAGATGACAATATTTATCAAAAAATATTCACAACAAAAAAATAATTGAAAAAAAAATTGTAAACAAAAAATTTGGAGGTAGTGGTGCTTGGTGGGCCTTTTGCAGAAACAGCATTATGAAATATCAATTGCGAACCATGTCAATGTCATCTGATAGCCATTCAAACATTGGCCCACCAACGTACCACGGACTCCAAATTTTTTGTTTACAATTTTTTTTTATTTTATTTTTTTGTTGTGAATATTTTTTGATAAATATTGTCATCTTCAATTTCTTCATCCAAATAATTTTTTCAACTAATAATCATAAGCCAATCGAGTGAGCGAGCGAACGAGTACAACGTTATATTTAGTTTGAACAATTTTTTCGATTCCAAACTTTTATTATTCTACGGGTACTTGGCAGTTGTATCTGATTTCAATGCTTTTGTATGTTGATAATCATCAACCAATCGAGTGAGCGAGCGCAGCGAGCGAACGAGCAGAACTTTTGATGATTTTTTGTTGGTTCAGTTTTCTGTTCTTCCGATGTCAACTTTGGTTATACAGAAGACATGTACTTCGCCATTGTATCTGATTTCAATCCTTTTGTAAGTAGACATTTTTATAGTACCATTTTTGTTAAGGACGAATTTTTGTTGGTGGGTTTTTTGGGGGTAGTAACTACATTAATGTACTTGGCGAAAGGTTTTTGCACCAGGGTACTATGTCTTTTAACTGAGGAGAGATTCGTTCTCTTATCCAAGCGTGCAATCCCCAGAAAGACCGTGAAAAACGGAAAGTGCATCATAATCTGCCGGAGGAATTTTTAGTTGAAGAAAAGATTATGATACATTTTTCGTTCTTTTTGGTCTTTTTGGGAATTGCACGCTTAAATAAGAGAAAGAATCTCTCCTCAGTTAAAATACGTAGTATTCAAAATTGCTTCGTTTTGTCCGATAAATTCGCTCCTATGCATATGAGAATATTGTTGCAGGAACCAATTCATCAAACTCCTCAATACTGTGGCCAGTATTGTGTTCATTTAGCTTTCAGAACTAATTTCAAATACTATGAGGATGCTGGTGAGATTCCCGAGAATCCAATTGCTGAAATTGTTCAAATTTATCAACGACTCAAATTAGCTGAGATTTGACTTGGACCGCTAAGCAGACTATACCACAAGCCAGTCGCAGCTTATTCTACGTCAATTCCAAGCCTGGCGTAATTATCAAGCACTTCTCTTTTCAGAACCTTCGAGCTATATGAATGTTCTGTGCATACACCTTACAATTAATAGCAAACACTTACAATGAATAATAAGAATATCCCATAAAATTAAAACTACATATAAAACCACGAAAAATAATACAAACTTACAACGAATAATAAAAATTGATAAAATTGATGGACAGAAATGATGACAGCTCACAAAATACAAGCACGATTACAATGAATAATTAAATTTTTTCTCACGATAAATGAAAATGATAGTGATAGAAAAAAAACTTTAGGAATCAAAGGAAAAAAATTAACTTACAATGAGTAATTATAAATAAATAATAATAAATGTTAGAATCAATAAAAATACTTGAAAAAAAAACAACGATAAGATGAACTACATATAACAAGACTATGAAAAATTAATAATAATGATTGGAAATGACAGTTTCAAATCATGATAACATACATAATAGAAACACAATGTTTTCAGGAACAATTGAAGCCCAGTCCCGGCAGATCGGGGCCCTGTCTGTGAAGCAGGGGGAGACTGTAGATCAGCTGATAAATATAGCGAAATCTATCACCGCACTGCAGCAGGCTATAGTTTATTCAAGGCCAGCCGAAGTGGCGGAGGCATTCAAAAATTTTGAAATTGTCTTTGGCGATTGTTTGCCACTGAATTCCAGCGCTGCTTTGCTGGAGTTCGAGGAACTTCTTGGACACACTAAGAATTTTCGATTGGCTGTAAGGCGTTTATTAGATCAAAATGAAGCTAATGGTAGACTCAATCGTGCGTTGAATACAGCAGCGGCAGAACTAATAAAGGGCAGTCTAGTATTGCTTTGGTCTGAAATTAATCAGGTGAAATAACGGGGGGGGGGGGGGGGGGGGGCACAGGAAGGGTAAAAACGGCTCCCTTCCTAAAGTAGTGCATAATTGAAAAGATACATCAACCATACTTGTTCTTAATGAAAAGTGTTCTGCTGCTAATGCTTAATTGAGGGCGCCAAAACGAAAAGGGCCTATCTCCGAATTCTCCCGTACAAGAATTGTCCAATAAATTCAGTCAAAACAAAAGTCACTTGGACAATACTTGTACGGGAGAATTCGGAGATAGGCCCTTTTCGTTTTGGCGCCCTCAATTGCACGTGTAGAATTTTTAAGTATACAAGCAAAGTTGTTGAGTATGAGTGAAATTTTTTTTTTATCGAAACGTTTATATGCTAAGCACTTGTATGCATGTTTTTCAGTGGCCGATGTGTCCTGTGAATTGTTCAATAACAGAATTGTGTGATAGAAAAGCCCTCAGTTTATTAAACATGGCCAGGTGAATTTTTATATTTGAGAACCATTGCTTATCATTATTGAATTATGTTGAGAAGTAAAAACATCATTAGCAAGAACTTATGTCTGTCGCTATTCATGTTAAAAATTTTTTGTTTTCAAATTGATCAGAAAGAAACCTGTGCCAGATAAAGAAAAATCTATACATCCACAGGTGTTTGTCCCTCTGCAGTCTGCATAAATAAAAAGCAGAGAATCTAAAACCTAAGCAATGGTTTGTCTAATAGCTCAGAACCACTTCCTTATCAACTGCATAACTGATTATGAGAGTCGATGGCTCACAAATCCTGAATTTGATTTGACTATGATTCGAAAGACTTACAAATTATTGTGGATATGCTACGTTATTGAACAGTTTTATTGAAACACACTGGCCTTTGAAAATACCCCGTCTCAAATTTATATGAAAATGAATGCTATAAGAATAATTGAGATACCATATTGTATATTTATATTTTTTTCTTCAAGATGCAATACTTACTAAAAACTTGTGGGGGCAGAGGCGTCAAGGAATTCATCGTCGATTTGATGAAAAAGCTGTTCGCCAATAATATGGCAGTGCAGTATAGTGGTCAGGTGCGTAGGGGGGCGAAAAAAAACTTTGCTGCGCTCCAAATTTACAGAGCGATCATGTGCAAGTGTGATTTCGGATACTGAAACAAATTAACTTGAAACTCATTCTTAATTCAACCAACATATTACATAATCTTTGAATCATAGATCTGTGAGACCTCAATTTTGAATTAAATAGAAACCGCCTAGATCGAACATGATTTTTTCATATTATCAAAGGACAACTAGGGCTATAACAATTCTTCTTATATGACTAGCTGGAGATTGCACAGAGACCATTGAAATTGAAGTAGGCTCTATAACTAGACTTCTTTAATCTGGGTAGCCTATCTGTGGACCTAGGGTCCACCATGCGGTTAACAGGAATGATTAGTTTGCAATCAGTGTAGTTCTTTCTTGTTTGAGGAAACGCGCAGTCCCTCCATAATTCAGTAGAGTTTGCTACACTGAAAGAAATTTGGGCGACTAGCCTTACTGTGGAGTTACGCAGCGGCGTTAAACAGATATGCGCTGCGAACCTCCTTTTGGATCTGCCACACGCTCTACTAGGGTGACTCAGTACACCAAGCCGAGCGAGCTACAATCCCAGTGTAACCCGCGTTGTGGGTGAGAAAATCACCCGACGAAGTGTACCTATGCTTCCCAAACCTGAGTAAGTAGCGTCTCAAGGCGACAGAGTGCAGCGCCACTAGGGGTATATTGGTAGGTCGCACAAATTTTTTTCAGTGTAGTAGCCTTTGAAAAAATCAGTTTCCAGGAAGGAAGTTGGTTTGATAATAATCTCTGTGAATATTAGAACAGTGAGGATTTCTCAAATGATCTTGGTTACACAAATTCCATTGACAATCCAAACTATTATTAACTTGAATACCAAATTGATTTTATATGAAATCATTGCAGCTTACCTATGATACTGTGATTGCAATGGGAAAAATTAAGTTGAATCAAAGCCACGTGCTCAGCTGGTTGTTGGACATTTTGTTAGTCGATGCTATCTTTCAGTCACTTTCGTTTATCAAACCCATGTGCCATGATACTTTTTCGTCAATTTTGCTCAGCTGTTCCTTAGACCGCTCACACTATTGTTAATTATTGAGCCCACATGCTTATTCGATATTACTTTAGTAGATTGTTTTGTCTTCGTTACACTCTTGTTTGTTAAACATTCATAATAATGATTAATGGTGTCACTATCGGTACGATTTTGCGACACATATTATATTTTTCTTCTTCGTCTTCTTTGCCGAAGGTTTATACCACTAATGGCTATTTTCACCAACGACAAATAACTTTTATTCGTCGATTAACTTTATTCACTGATTTAGGGATTGCATTTTTACGTCGAAAACATAGATTTATCATATAGTATGAGATATGTTATAGAACGTTATTTTTATCCATAGAATAACTTAAGGGGGAAGCCTGCTTTAGAGGCTTCAAAAAATCGATTTTTTTTTTTTTGCGTAAATGTCTTCCTAAACTATCCAAGAATGTGTCCCTAAAATTTCAGAAGCAAATTCGAAATATTTTCGGAGTTACAGAAGAAATAGTGAGCAAGCGTCGAGCAGGTATACGAGCGGCCGGATCGCTCGGAGCGCGCGCGCTCCGCCCCTCGATCTATTGTATGTATTTATAAACCAAAGGGACTAACGGTCCTTCGAGACACTATTAACTGTTCGTTAACCAGTTCTTTGAAGAGTCTGAAGGGCAAATCTATGGACCAGGAATCGCTGAATAGCATATTAATGCGGTAAGTTCAAGAAAATCACGATATTTTATGTACGAGAACTTTGACGCGCGATTTCTCGGTTTTTCATTTTTGCGATTTTTCCTAATTGGCGGGAAAGATAGGGAAAAAATTAAACGTCCTATCGAAACGACACAAAATGGATTGTATTCGGGATTGAATTCTCTTCTCGTTGAACCTAAAAGTTAAGATTAATCCACTTTTTAAACAATCTAAGGTGAATTTTTGTTTCAATTTGCGAAAAATTGTTGAATTTTTTACTTTTTGTTGAATTTTCTTGGTTTAACTAGAAGCTATACTATTGAAGGATAAAATTTTTTTTCGGTTCTTTGTTTGAGATGGAAATTGCGACCTGCATCTTTCCCGCCGCACGACAAATGCACACTCGAGGCGCCTCGGCGAAATGCTTGTACCAGGCATAATATGACATGTATCTTGATCAAAAAATTTGAGAAGACTGTTGAATTATATAACAATAAACCCTGAAAGTTTCGTTTCAATCGGATATTCCTTTCCTTCCCAAAAAAGTCCTCGAAAAAATCGATTTTTTGAATGCTCTAAAGCGGGCTCCCCCCTTGATTTGAAAAAAAAGGACATTTTCGATGTGAAAATGCAATTTCTAAATCAGTGAATGAAGTTAATCGACGAATAAAAGTTAATTGCTGTTGGTGACACCAGCCATGAGCGAAGTAGCCAACACATATTATATTCGTTTAATTTTATAGGCGCAGTCTTGGAAAGATACCAGGGCCTCGCTGAGAAAGAGATCCTGGGGATTGTCGGCCACTTTCTGATCGGCGCCCGGGATCGCGGCGAAGAAAGAAAATCCGGGAACGCCAAAGCTGCAGCCGAAAGAACGGCATCACCCCCGGAAAACCACGGCAACAACAACGAGCCAATCGTCGTTATCACTTAGTTTTTTTTAATCCCAATAAATACTACTTTTAACTATACGCAAAACATTATTTTTGTTTTATTAACCCACTATACACTACATGGACGATTCATTAAAGTTGAAACTTGGCTAGTCGACTGTCGAGGTTATAATAGACAGACCTTCAAGTAACATTCAGTTTCCGACCTCGTTCGAGATTTGTCTAACTTTAAGGTGGTTCTTCCCCTACAGTCCCACCAAATGTGGGTTTCAGACAAGATTTTGAATACTTCTCGATGGGGAAAAAATCTGAAAAAAATCAAGCATGTAGGAGATCCTCGGGAGATTGATTTTGCATAATAATAATTCAAAAAAGTTATTAACAAATCGATGGAAAAAAAAACTGTTCAAGAAATTAGCCGGTGACCCAACTTTTTTTTCAGGTGAAAATGATTTGTCAATTTTACTGAATACGTATGAATTTTTTGAGAATTTTGGTAACTTTTTGAAAATTGAGGTTTGTCAGGTATGAAAAAACGCAATTTTCAAAAAGTTACCAAAATTCTCAAAAAATTCATACGTATTCAGTAAAATTGACAAATCATTTTCACCTGAAAAAAAAGTTGGGTCACCGGCTAATTTCTTGAACAGTTTTTTTTTCCATCGATTTGTTAATAACTTTTCTGAATTATTATTATGCAAAATCAATCTCCCGAGGATCTCCTACATGCTTGATTTTTTTCAGATTTTTTCCCCATCGAGAAGTATTCAAAATCTTGTCTGAAACCCACATTTGGTGGGACTGTAGGGGAAGAACCACCTTAACAGACTAATTACTATTGGCGGATAGTCAATGGCGGCAGCTGGGGCTCGATTCCATAATTTTATCACTGCTATCACTGGCAATAAATAGTTGGATCTATCAATTTATTGTCAATCAATAGATAGATCTATCTATTTATCGTCAGTAATAGCAGTGATAAAGTTATGGAATCGAGCCCCTGGGTAACTACTATTGGGGACCGTCTGGCAATATTACCATGAAAAATCGACAGCAATTTTGAATCTTGCTGTGCCATCTACTGCACTCATGCTCTCGGTGGCATGATGACGTAGTAACTAGATAGCAGCCACCCAATTTTCGGTTTGGCATGTTATCCCTAGTTAGCAGATATGTTATTTGATACTGTAACTATGTCGCTCCTATGAACACGCTGTCAGATGATTATCACCAACAGTGCTCATCATTTTTACGAATGTATAATCTCTTAATTATCAAAAACCAATGTTCTAGGCTTCTAATCAACTCCAGATAATTGAAGCTACAGTAATATTTTGATTTTCTTTTTTTAAGATTTCCATTTCCTACGAGAAAATTCCCGCGAATCAGCCTTCTATATAATAATGCTTCGGTGAAAGTTGGGATAAGCACGAATCTTTTATACACGGTGATTCGGATCAACCGCCCGTCCTTGCACAGTCAGATTCCTTACAAAAAATGAAAATTAAAGTTCCTTAGCGAAAACTTCGAGGCTATCATAGTTTGCCAGATAGAGCAGGTTCAAGTTAGCCTATCGTAGAGCTCGCACGTCATACAGTCAGTGCCGTGCCGGTACTTGGGTGCCCGTACTTTGTTGCTTCGGCGTTTCTACTCGTGGACAGGCTCAACGGGTCGACATTTTTTCATCGCAGGTCGACCGAACCCTTGCTTTCGATGTCCAGGTCGACCGGACCGTCGTTTTTAGCGTTCAGGTGAACCGAACCGTCGTTTTCGACGTGCAGTTCGACCGGACCGTCGTTCTTGACGTACAGTTCGACCGAGCCGTCGTTTTTACATGCAAGTCGACTAAGCTGTTGTTTTGAACGTCTAGGTCCACCGGACCGTCGGTTTCAGCGTCCAGGTCAACCGGACCGTCGTTTTTGACGTGCAGATCAACCGGGCCGTCGTTTTTGACGTCAGGTCGACCAGGCTGTTGTTTTTAACGTCTAGGTCGACCGGACCGTCGTTTTCTGTGTTTTTTTTTTTTGAAAATGAATGACATTTCGAACTACGATATAAAACGGTTCGATCATGTTAACATAACACCTGGTCAACGACACGAGCCCGTAAACAACAGCTAAGACGTTGAGATGGCAACGCACGTTTATTGTTTCAATAAATAATTCTTCCATTGTGCGTCTTTGCCATAATATTGCCGGTGAAAATGGATTATACTTCGCAAGAATATTGTCAAATGTTAGTTTTATATGGTGAATGCGGGAGTAATGCTGCTAGAACTGCCCGTGTGTATGCAGAGAAATATCCGAATCGTCGTCATCCTGACGGTAAAGTGATATTGCGGTTGTTGAGTCGGGCAAATGAAACAGGAAAATTGATACCGAATCGAAGTGAAAATAGAGCTGGGGCGAATGATGTTGCCGCAGAAGAAAACGTTTTGGATATCTTTGAAGATGACCCTACGAAAAGTATTCGTCAAGTAGCGCGGATGTGTGAAAGGACTTATTCAAGGACACAGCGAATTTTAATAGATAATCGGCAGCACGCATTCCACCGCAGGCAGGTTCAAGACCTACATGATGGTGACGCCATCCTGCGACTGCAATTTTGCGCGTGGCTGCTGCAGAAAAATTTACAGGATCCCGATTTTATACATGAAATTATATTTACCGATGAGTCGAGTTTTGGAAGAGATGGGCCGTTCAACTTCCACAACTCTCATGTATGGGCTGAGCAGAATGCCCACGCGAAGAGAGTGCGTGAATTCCAAGTGCGATTCAATATCAACTTGTGGGCTGGAATGGCATACGGCGTACTGGTGTGTATATTAATTATTAATCTTAAATCAATTAATTCAACCAAATTTAAATGTTCATACAAGAAAAAATACATAATTAAGCTATTTATCAGAACTTATGAGTGATACATGATCATTTCTGAACTATTTTTCAGGTCGGCCCTTATATCATGCTGGCGCGCTTAACCGGAGAAATTTACGAAAATTTTCTTGCCGAAGATTTTGACGATTTACCCGACGAGGTTCCGCTAGCAGCTCGACGTGACATGTGGTTTCAGCAAGACGGGGCGCCACCACATTATTACAGACCCGTACGAAACCTATTGAACGAAAAATTTCCGAACAAGTGGATCGGCCGCGGAGGTCCGGTCTCCTGGCCCCCTAGGTCTCCGGATTTAACTCCGCTGGACTATTTTTTATGGAGTCACGTGAAAGATTACATATACGAGGAGCCAGTAGATAACCTGGAGATCCTGCAGGATAGGTTACATGAAGCTATAGCAACTATAACACCAGATATGCTACATCGTGCGCAAGGGAATATTTATTAAGGGCCTTTTCGAATCTCTCAACAGGATCTTTAAAAAGTATAACTTGCAGTTCATTGGTAAAAACGACAATGACTTAAATGTAGTGTTTGATTCTGGCAAGGATTCTCTTCCCAGTGACAAGCGTTCTTGCGTCATATATAAAATTCCTTGTAAAGATTGTGGTAAGGTGTTTATTGGCCAAACTAGTCGACAGCTACACACTAGAATTAAGGAACATAAAAAGAACATTTATGAAACTGTAGATAGACATACTGCCTCAACCAAGCATGCCTGGATAATGACCACCGTTTTGATTACAGTCAAACCCGTATATTGGACGAAGAACCGTTTTACTATAAGAGACTTTTGCTAGAAATGTGTAATATCGTAGGCCATAATAACTCGGCCAATTTGAGACAAGATGTTGAACATCTTAGTAACATTTATTCGATGGTTATTCCGAAACATAAGTAGTCCATTGTTCTAGTTAATTACTGCTAATTAGATACCTTCTTTATCTTTATTGTAACTAGGCTTATGTTTAACCATTATCAACCTCTTGCGCTCTTTTATCTATATGCTCATCATAGATTGTCAGTTAGGGCTCTCTTCCTGCTTGTGGTTTCGGATGATAAGACGTGGTTTTTAAGAGCTCTGATTTGTGGTAAACTGGCTTCACCTGTTTTTACTTTTTGAATTTTTTACCTCTCTTACTTGTGTTTTAACCTTTGACTTTGTAACATTTTAACTTTTGACTCTTGATGGAGCGGTGGTTAATGAGGATAGCCATTGGCATCCAATTTTACATACTTTGACCACTTTTCAACCTTCTTTTCTTCCTTCTTTAATTAAGGTATGTACTCCTTCTTTATAGCGACGTAGAGGTTATGTAAGTTGACAGGTGTCGGTCTTGCCTCGTCACATCTAGCTGCTCGCTGGTTTTTTCTCCTTTAGCTTACGTAGTCCTCACTGCATGGGAGTTTATATATCTATATTTTTATGGTTTTTCTTTATATATATTTTGTTCAAATCACTGTTCTCACTACAGATAATGAAATAAAATAAGTTTGTCTGAAGAGGGCCCCCACTCGGGCCGAAACGTCACATAATAATATTGACTCTCATCAATGACCTTCATTTCCAAGAATTCTCCAATTCACACACACCTGAGGTCAAGAAAACATTTCAATTCACGCAAGGGAATATTATTCAGCGAGCTCGCTTATGCATCCAAGAGCGTGGCGGACACTTCGAGCATCTCATGTGAACGCACTCATAGAAGGATTTAGTTCTATTTAAGGTGCTTCCCTACGCAATTCCACCAGAACTGAAAACATTGGGAAAAAAGGTGTTCTTAAACGGAATATCTCTGTCTGGGCACCGAAATCAATGAAACAAACTACGTCGCGCAATTCTATGTACGATTTCGAACACGTACGGCCAAAAAAACGTTTTCGAAGCCGTTTTACATGGATATTTTCTCTAGTTTCGCATAAAAAAAAACATTTTTTTGCCCGTACGTATTCAAAATCGTACATAGAATTGCGCGACGTAGTTTGTTTCATTGATTTCGGTGCCCAGACAGAGATATTCCGTTTAAGAACACCTTTTTTCCCAATGTTTTCAGGTCTGGTGGAATTGCATAGGGAAGCGTTTTCGAAGCAGTTTCCCTACGCGTTGTCGAATTGCGTAGGGAAACGTTTTCGAAAACGTTTTACATGGATATCTTCTCTAGTTTCGCATAAAAAAAACATTTTTTTGGCCGTACGTGTTCGAAATCGTACATAGAATTGCGCGACGTAGTTTGTTTCATTGATTCCGGTGCCCAGACAGAGATATTCCGTTTCTTTTTTCCCAATGTTTTCATTCTGGTGGAATTGCGTAAGCAACTTAGATTGGAAGCAACTTAATAAGATTTAGTAATAGGTACTGAATGATTTAATATCGAACTGTTCATTAATAAATATTTAGTCATAGTTACTCAATCATTTATTGAAGTCCATTTATTTCCACCAAATAAATATTTATTAGTATTTAATAAATGGTTTATTAATGTTGAATAAATTTACCAGTATTAAAGAAATCATTGTTTCAACTCATTTTGTTGGTATAACCTAATTTCTTTACTCAAAAATAAATACAAATAATTTAGATAAATAATTTTAAGTAAAAGTATAAAGAATTATAAAGAAAAAAATTTCGTTCAATTATAAAAATTCAATGATGCATCGTGAAGTTAACCCTAGAACATAGTCATATTTTGAGAACGACGGTCCGGTCGACCTGCACGTCGAAAACGACGGTCCGGTTGACCTGGACGCTGAAAAAGAGGGTCCGGTCGGCCTTGACGTCGGAAACGACGACCCGAATGACGTTGATGTTTAAAACGACGGTGTGATCGACCTGGACGCTGAAAACGACGGTCCGGTGGACCTAGACGTTCAAAACAACAGCTTGGTCGACCTGCACGTCAAGAACGACGGTCCGGTCGAACTGCACGTCGAAAACGACGGTCTGGTTCACCTGAACGCTAAAAACGACGGTCCGGTTGACCTGGACGCTGAAACCGACGGTCCGGTGGACCTAGACGTTCAAAACAACAGCTTGGTCGACCTGCATGTAAAAACGACGGCTAGGTCGACCTGCACGTCAAGAACGACGGTCCGGTCGAACTGCACGTCGAAAACGACGGTCCGGTTCACCTGAACGCTAAAAACGACGGTCTGGTTGACCTGTACGTCGAACACGACTCCCGGTTCACCTGGACGTCGAAAACGAGGGTCCGGTCGGCCTTGACGTCGAAAACGACGACCCGAATGACGCTGATGTTTAAAACGACGGTCCGATTGGCCTGAAAGCTGAAAACGACGATCTGGTTTACCTGGACGCTGAAAACAACGGTCCGGTCGACCTAGACGTTCAAAACAACAGCTTGGTCGACCTGCATGTAAAAACGACGGCTCGGTCGACCTGCACGTCAAGAACGACGGTCCGGTCGGACTGCACGTCGAAAACGACGGTCCGGTCGACCTGGACATCGAAAGCAAGGGTCCGGTCGACCTGCGATAAGAAAATGTCGGCCCGTTGAGCCTGTCCACGAGTAGAAACGCCGAAGCAACAAAGTACGGGCACCCAAGTACCGGCACGGCACTGACTGTATGACGTGCGAGCTCTACGATAGGCTTACTTGAACCTGCTCTATCTGGCAAACTATGATAGCCTCGAAGTTTTCGCTAAGAAAATTTAATTTTCATTTGTCGTAAGGAATCTGACTGTGCAAGGACGGGCGGTTGATCCGAATCACCGTGTATAAAAGATTCGTGCTTATCCCAACTTTCACCGAAGCATTATTATATAGAAGGCTGATTCGCGGGAATTTTCTCGTAGGAAATGGAAATCTTAAAAAAAGAAAATCAAAATATTACTGTAGCTTCAATTATCTGGAGTTGATTAGAAGCCTAGAACATTGGTTTTTGATAATTACGAGATTATACATTCGTAAAAATGATGAGCACTGTTGGTGATAATCATCTGACAGCGTGTTCATAGGAGCGACATAGTTACAGTATCAAATAACATATCTGCTAACAAGGGATAACATGCCAAACCGAAAATTGGGTGGCTGCTATCTAGTTACTACGTCATCATGCCACCGAGAGCATGAGTGCAGTAGATGGCACAGCAAGATTCAAAATTGCTGTCGATTTTTCATGGTAATCACCTAGCATCGCAATATAGTTTTTAAGTGGTGACGAGCTGGCATAGCCATGTCTGCAAGTAGCCTGGCATTTACCTGGTCCATACATTGCGTCGCTACCTACCTAGTACCCTCGCCATACCGGTAGATGGGCGGCAACGCTCGCAAGTAAAGTAACGTTAGTGGCTACACGTACCCGTCGCCAGCCTACCATAATTACAATAAACTCACGAGGCAAGCGACTCATATCGCCTACTCGGTAGAATACGCCACAGCAGTCGTTTTCAGTGAATACTGTGTGAGATATGCTTAAGGTGGAATGGAAACGATGATGTTCCATTCTCCCAATCACAAAGTATTTAGGCCCCTCAGGTGGGTTGAAACCTGGCAGCTACATGACTTGTCTATGGAACCATTCCTTACATCTAAATCATAGTTACAGCTGCGACTTGGGACCATCTTCATTAGAGCTTATAAACTCTCAAGCTATAACTATATATACTAATTATTAAAAAATAGACCAATCATACTGCACGTATTATAGAACCCAGGTAGCGGGGCTCATTCAAAAATAGGGTGGCCGCTACATTGCAGCTAGTTGGGAAAACTTCATGGTTACTTCATGGTTTCTTCATGGCTTTCACGTTGCAGGTAGGTGTCAAAATTACTGGCAACTAGTTGGCCCTCACATAGCAACGAGTAGGCGCCGCCATGTCGCTGCCGGGTCAAAACCATATATTAACTATATCGGTTATTCAGCTAGTTGCCATCAAGGAGCGACATAGTTTGATCATCGTTGCCAGGTAAAAGCCAAGATAAAATCGGCTACGGTCGATATGGCGGCCGTATGGTTGCCACGTTGCATTGTTACCCAGCAACTAGTTAGTCTCCACATGGCAGCGAGAAAGCGCCGCCATGCTGCTGCCAGGTCGAAACCATGAGTAAACCATATTGTTTATCCAGCTAGCTGCCATCAAGGAGCGACATAGTTTGGTCGTCGTTGCCAGGTACAAGCCAATATATAACCGACTACGACCCACATAAGCAGCCACATTCAACAATAATTAGGTAGGCTGGCCACATAGCGGCCGTATGGTTGCCATATCGGATTGTTACCTGGCAACTAGTTGGCATCCACATGGCAGCGAGGAAGCCCCGCCACGTCGCTGCCAGGTCATAACCATGAGTGAGCTATGCTGTCTAACCAGCTAGCTGCCATGAAGGAGCCACATAGTTTGGTCGTCGTTGCCAGGTACTAGCCAGGTACTAGCCAGGTACTAGCCATGATAAAACCCACATGGCGGCCACATTGGCAGGTCAGTTGGCCATAGAGCGGCCGTATGGCTGCCACTAAAAATTGTTACCCGGGTAGTGGCCATTTTTTAATTCATTACCTTTTTTTTTGTTTTTTTTTTCCATCAGCATATGTTCAGAAGTGACAATTCGTCTATGTGATTTCGTCCGCGCGATCCCTTTCATGATCTGGGGGCTCAATTGTTTAATATAGACAAAAATGTTGGTCAGTGCCGAAATCAATATATATATATATATATTATATAGGATAGAAGTTCGTTTCAAGTACTTTACAAACTAAATAGACCAGTTGAAAAAAAAAGAAATAACATCCGAAAAATGTACAGTGGACAATCCCAGGATTTATGTGGTTGTCCGCAAGACGTACCCTGGGAGTCCGGATAACATCCACAAATATCCATAGGATGTCGTCTTGCACGACCCTGCGGATATCAGAAAAGCGGACATTTGGATGTCCCTAGAACGTCTTGTGCTCATACTCGAGATATTTCGGGATATGCTAGGGATATCAGTAGTGGATGTAAGATACATCCGGAGAACATCCTGTGGACGAGTTTGTGCTGTGTGGGATAGTTCATGTGCTTTTAGATGCAATCGGTCTTTTGGCATCGTTCGCGTAGTTCTCGAAACATGCATTGATGGTTTAAAAGAAAGTAATAGCTTATCAATCGTGGAAAGATGATTGCCAAGGTAAAACTCTTCTCCGTGGTAACTGGAGTCAAACCACAGTTTCAAAAATTGTCTACAGACTCCAAGTGCAACGCAATGCATCCAGTCTGCAGCTACTAAATTCTGAACTATGTCAAAATTAGGTATGTCGCATAGTATTGATCGATGTTTAATGCCTTTTTCTACATTAGTTGCATGCATTAACGTCTCTGTATGAAATCGTAACCCTTCTCCGTATGCATCACCATCATCATTTGAGCCGTTCTCTAGAAAAACGGCTTAAGTCGATTTAGGTCGTTTTTTAAATTTTTGAACTATTGCATTGTTTCACGTCTCTATTATGTGTTTGTGAAGTTTCAAGCAATTTAAACAAATGGATGAGGTTACAAAGTCAGCTAGAAGCCAGTCCGCGGGGACCCGAGCGCGCGCGGTATTTACGGCGTATTCCTACAGTTCGCTCACGTGGCTCCGAAACGTCTACAAAGCTCATTCATTTTTTGAGTACTCGCTAGTTTTCAGATTTTTCTCTGTAAGTTACACATAATGGACAGCTCGACGACAACTACCACAACGACAAGTAGCTTTGAGAATCTTGGAAGAAAAAGAAAATCACGACGAAACAAGTGGGAAGAAAATATAAGAAAACGAAGGCGTGACGGAGGCAGAAGTTATATTTCGAAGGCTGGCCGGGAAACGTCTCGGAAAAAATTCCGATATAATAATAAATGCTGTAACAGTAGCTGTTTCTCAGAATTTGATCGAGAAGAATAAAAAATAATCTTCAAAAACTTTTGGAGTCTAGAAGACAAAGAGAGACAAGATACTTTTCTACTCGGCTGTGTGCATAGCCAAAATATAAAATATGCAAAATGAAATCCCAAAACTAAAAGTAGGCAGTATTCTTGGAAGTATACGCTAAAACGGAATAATTTGGATAAACCAGTTTGTAAACAGTTTCTTACAACTCTGCTGCAATTCACCGAAAGAAGAATGAAAACTGTCCTACAATTCAGTAAAAAAGGTACGTCCCGTCACCGTACATAAACATAAAAGTTTTATAGTGTTGGATGTTTAATAAAAACGTGTTTTTTCTGATTCAATTATTGTGATTTTAGGCACTCTCGTCGCTGTAGAAAATCGAGGTAAACACCCGAATATTGCAAAAATAAAAAAAGATGTTTGGGATTTGGCAAAAGAACATTGGTTGTCTATACCGCATAAAAGATCGCACTATAAAGGCGAAACAACCGAAAGAAAATTTTTTATAAACACAACTCTCACTGTTAAACAGTTACATTTATTATTTTTGGAATATTGCAAGGATAAAACAGGAGTGCAGCCAAAACTGAGTTATAAGACGTACCATAAATTCTTCCGAGAAAACAGCGAATTTTCTATCCAACAACTCAAAACTGATGTTTGTGATTATTGCACAGAGTGTAAAGTAAAACTTTCAGAAGATCCGAATGATCCATGTAAAGATCAATTTCGTATGCATACGATCAGGTTCAAAGAGCACATTAAACTGCGAAACGAATATGTGTCAAAAATTTGTAAGAATGTCGAAAATAAGACCTTAGTATTTGAGTTCGATTATGCGCAAAATCTTGCACTACCGAAACTTAATGTCAATTCACAGTATTATAAACGACAACTTAATTTATATGTTTTTAACGTACACTGTTTTAATGACGAGAAAAGTAAATTTTACTGTTTTTTAGAAAGCGAGGGAGGTAAGAATGCAAACTCTGTGTGTAGTTTCTTGTATGACTCTGTCTCAAAAAATTTGGAAAAAAATCCTAATACGGAAAATATTATTTTTTTATCGGATTCATGCGGAGGTCAAAATAAAAATAAAACTATGATTCGTTTTCGCTCTTGGTTATCTGCTAACTTCAAAAAGACGGTTACTCATCTTTTCCCAATAAGAGGTCATAGTTATTGCCAATGCGATCGAAATTTCGGAAATTATGGGACTATCCTGAAAAAATGCGAGAAAATCGAGACTCCTAATGAATACTTAGCTGTGATGAGGAAGGCAAGAGCTAAGCCGAATCCGTTTGAAGCTGAAATGAGTGCTTACCTGTTAGAAGATTGGGATACTGCCCTAGAACCCCTGTGCTTAAAAACTCCGAAATTGAAAGGAAGTACTTTTACAATTCAAAAGTATGTTAAAATAAGTTTTAAGCCGTCAGGCGTGATTTCGGCGTACAAAGATTATAACGAAAGTGCTCAAAATTTTAAGATTTTCAAGCATAATACCGTAATTTGTAATAAAGCGCAGTTAAATTTAAAAAAACTGCCGCGAATTGGTATCAGGGATGAAAAAAAAAAAGATCTTCTTTCTCTTCTGTGCTATTTGACAACAGATAACCGACAATTTTACAGCAAACTGTTCGAAAATGGCGAAGTAATCGATGAAAATAAGGAACCGAGCGACGACAGCGATACCAGCGATTAAATATGAATTATGTAACTATGTATTTAATGAAAATATTTGAATAAATGTAATTGGGATAATGTATAATCGATTTGAAATCAAATTATTGCAATACTATCACTTTAACCTACGTTACGCATCTTTTTTAAGACTTTTTCAGTCATTCTCCGTTAAAACGGCTTAAGGGGGGCCTATACAGATGATTTAATCAAAAACATAAAATAAATCGATTTTTTGTTTTTTGTCTTAAATAATACTTCAAAAAGTTCCGCAACTTTTGGTGAAGTGATTTGCCCGTCTGATCATTTTTGGAGGTTTAGCAGCGCTATCTATGCCGGCATATGCAAACCGCGCCATCAACTTTACGCACACATGTTAGCAGACGACAAATCACATCAAACGACAATTGCTTTGACGCTTGGCTTACGGAAGATCAAAACTTTGCCTGTGCACACTTTTTTCTTGAGTTTGAAAACCTGTTCTTATTAGAACACTTTATTACTATATCTAAAAAGCTTCATTTAAAAAAATACCTGTTCTTATCAGAACAATACTGTTGTTTATACGTTTGTTTTTATTCTAGCCTGTTTGCGAATATTTTTACGTGGCCACAGCTTCGGAGCTTGGAGCTCGGAGCTCCTGAGTAGTATTCATTTTCACAGAAATCTGACGGACTCGTATTTTTCAGAACAAAATCTGAGAGTAGTGTCAACAAGTGCGTCTGTGTAACTTTATGTAAAATACTAGTATCTGCATTTAGAGGCTAGTTTTCGATTGTGTTTCAGTTTGCTACTTGATACAGGTAAGTCATGGATAAATTTTCTGGTCGTTGGCGGCCCCTAAAGAAAAGGTCCATCCAGACTACAACGAGCATTGCCACTCCCTATGGATGTCCCGGAGCGACCATCATCAGCCACTGATAGAAAGTTCAGTGCTTTTCAGGTATCAATGTCCCCGAGTAATGCAAACTATGATCCGGATTATATTTTGATACATTGCAAAGCGATGCAAGATTTAATGAAAAATTTGTCCTGTAGTGACTGCGGTGAAAAGGCTATTCGGGTCCAGATGAGAAACAGGAAAGGGTTCGCTGTCAAATTAGTTTTGGAATGCGAGTGCTGCGACCTCTGATATGGTGAAGCTTACAGCAGTCCACATACAGATTAAAAAAGTAACAAGTCTCCATTTCAGGTCAACCGAAGAATAGTGGATTCATTTATTGGTATCGGAACAGGACACGCTGCGATGGAAAATTTCTGCATGACTATGGGGATCAATTTGATAACTCCTAAAACACATAACGCACACTTGAAGATGCTGGCAATGATAGCCAAAGCTACAGACAAGGAAATTATTTTTACAGTCAATATTTGTTACCTTGTGTTTTTGTAATTTATTTTTAATTCAATGTATATGATGCAAATTGACCTTGTTGTAAAATATTAAACCATCTTGACATCCTGAAATTATAATGGTATTTCATAATAATATCCAACTGTATCCTAACTGACTCGACAAGTAATGACGAGACGACCACGCATCGAGCAGACCCTTGGAGGAAAGGGGGAAGTGGGTGGCCCCCCCTTCCTCAACTTTTCCATCACTTCCTGAACCATCCAGAAGTTATTCAAACATGCAGAACTTAATATTTTTCAAGTTTTCACAAAAGTGCTGTTATCTCAAAACTACATTTTTACTTCTTGAAAAAGTCCCTTGCGTTACAACTTGAGTCGGATTGACTTGGAATTTGGTGAGCACATTCACAGATACCTTGCCCACAAAATAACGTAGGGTTTTTACTCTAGAGCGAGAGAAACTGGAACTGTAGTCTATTTTTCGCACAAAATTGACCAAATCCCTGAGAAAATAAATATAAAAAAAAAAAAATTGTGTACTGTGACTAATAGTAATCGGATTTCAAAAACCCTACGTTATTTTCTTGAGGTAGTGTCCATCAATAAGCCAAGGAAGTTTGAATTGGATAACTTCATATTTGTAACGCAAGGAGCATTTTGAAATTTGGTATTCTTCGCTCGATAAATATGAGTAAGCCAGCGTAACTTTGGCATTATCATTTGGAATGAGTTTATATTTGGTACAATATTTCCGATTACAATAGTGAACATTCTGTCTAAATAGCAATTCATTTGAATTAGAATTGTAGAAGTTTTCGTTTTCAGTATAGGCCCCCCTTAAGGGGACCAGTACAGCGACTTTAGGGAAATAAACATAGTCTGAAATCAATTTATTTCATAACCAAAGTTTATTTCACATCAAAAAAAACTTTTTTTCAAAATCATGTGTCGTAAGGTTTTTGGCACACCGTTGGTCCAATTCAATCTTCCAACATCTCATTTTCTTCGGTGAACCATTCCTCATCTTGTGAATGTAGGGATCTGAAAATAAAAAATCATGTCATAAGTTATGATCATTTTATCAAATTTCCAAAAATTATTCCCACTCATTTCTTAAATAACTTGGCCAGAACAAAAAATTTTCAAAATTCCTACATTCACATGATGAGGATTCGTTTTCTGAAGAAAATGAATCCAAGATGACCTGATTCGGTCCAACGGTGCTCTAAAATCCTTACGACACAGCTCCAAAAAGATAGTTCTGAGATAAACACGTTTGAAGTTTTTGCAGAAAAATTGGTATTTACTCCTCCAGGGGCTCATACATCAAAAGTTTGTTGTACAAAAGTTGAATGAAATTTTTTTTTTTTCATATTTTTTTTTTCAGATATTTTTTTCACGAATTATTTTCTCAGAATTTTTTTTTGTTGCTATGGCAATCAACCGTTATTTCTTTGCCGGGGAATATCTGCGGCCGGTCTTCTGGGGGGCAGTGGATTCTTCTAGAGAGTTCTCCTCTCTACTTCTCATATTGAATTCAATGTTTTCTTCCCATTCTATTCGAAACTCTGTGAACAAAAAACAGAAAAAATTCAACTACCCACAAGTCGGCAAGAAGTTGGTGGGGATAATACATATTACTATTTGGATTGAATACTTACTTTAAGGTTATGGTACACTTCTCGAAGCACAATACCCGTACAACGATAACACGCTGGATATTCGGTAAATTGATGAATATTGAGGACTGAAAAGTAGTCTTTTTATGTACTGAAAAGTACTGCTTTTATTAATTTTTTTCAATTCCGAAACACTGAAAATCACCGAAACGCTAACACAACCTTGAAAAGTATAGGAAAAGTATTGACGATCATACATCATGTGATCAATATCGGAATCAAGCGTCAGCGCCACTTGCGCCAGATCGCGATAGCCAAATGACGAACTTTCGGCGGTAACTTCGAAACCTTGACGATTTCGTCCAAGTCAGTTTTTTCACAGATGGAGAACACCTTTAGCTAACATAAACTGGATAAAACGAAAAGCCGATTTTTTTGAAAATTCTCGCTGTACTGGTCCCCTTAAGTCATAATTCATTAATACGCTTCAAAATATTGGATTCTAATGTTGAATTTTTTTCGGACGCTTGCAATTCATTATTGGATACTATAACTCTCAAGTGAAACATAATAAACTAGGCTAAAATAAAAATAACCACTTATAAAACACTGTTCAAACTTAAAACGCAATTATCTCAAAACGACACTCTTCGACTTAAGCCGTTCTTCGAGAGAACGGCTCATTTATTGGATATATGCGTACGTGACCGTCAACTTTAGCGATTTCTTCTCCTGGATGCATACATAATCCACAACCATAAGCACCACAAAATGCTTTGAACCCTCTTAATCTTGGTCTGTCTACAGAATCACATATCCCGAGTGGAATTTTACACTTTTTGTGGTACACAATGTTTTTATATTTGTAATCAAATCCAGAATTGAATAATGTCTTTGTTTCTTCAACAAAAAGTCATATATTCGTTCATATCGGGTTTTGCTGAACCTAAATATAAGCTTACTAAAAAAATATGCTTCTCACGTCGTTTGGACTAATCTCATCAACTAGAAAGGAAATGAAATACCTATTATATATGGAATGAATTAGACACGAGACATCTTTCAGTTTCTCTGAAACAAAATTTCTATAAGATGCGGGTTTCCTTTTCTATTTTCTGCTCTTCTGGGATGGTGTTCAGTTCTGCAGCAATCAAGTTGCCAAAAATTTGATCTGAAGTTAAGGCTACGTTCTTCCCACTCTCCAGGCGTTCAGGATTTTGTATTCGGTTTTGTATAGCTGATGATAGACTTATGAAAGATGCTTCAAGAGGATCAAACTTTTTAGATTTTACGCTATCCTTGTTAAAACAAGCCTTGGGCGTATCAAAGTTTAAGGAATAAGATGGGCTCGGAGACGTAGCAGGTCCTGGACTTGAACATACCGATGCACTTGGAGATCCTATATACTGATAGTTCGATGTTGGCATTGATGTTCGTGATGAATGAGGTGATGGTAGCATAGGTGGCGTCAATATCGGCCTACCTGAAGATCTCTTCGGCACATTTGTGAGTATATTGAAAGCGGGCGAAGCTGGAGCTGGTGAAGTTGACGGTGTTGGAAATTTATTAAATATTTCAGGTATCGCAAAAGTCTCAGTCTGATGAGCTGTAGCTTGATTTACAGTTTCCATAACAGGCTGTGTCGGAGAAGGCATATTGAAGATTGTTCCGCTAGAGGCTAATACCGGTGTTGCAGTGACCGGAATTGGAATGGGTGGACTCGCAGCCACAGTTAACGGAATAGTAGATGCACCTACAACAAGTATACAGTATTTCTAAGTGAAATTGAAAATGCTGAAGTTGATGTGAAAGTTCACATACCCAGATCACAATTTTGCGCAGCAGCAGAAGATGTGAAGGAGGCAGGACTCAGATCTGTTGTCTCAGTCGAATCCAACTCTGGTCAAGCAGGGATCACAGGCGGAGATTGCAATGTTGGCACAGTGGCTGGTGATGTATACAGACTTGTACTCAGAAGTCCTTGAGCATCGAAAGATGAAATGGGTGTCGCAGAGCACACATTTGGCATTGTCAGTCCGGGATATGTTTGCGCACCGTCAATTAACACAAACGAAGGAATACTCGTGAATGAGTAAGGTGGCGTGTCATGGTATATTTGATGCGGCTTTTTCACAGGAGGTGTACCGGAGGATGAGACATTCGTGTAACTCCTATAAAATGTCAATCACAATTGGATAATTTCGAAATCAGAATTTAATAACAATTGAAAGCAATTCTTTGTATAACATTAAAACTGAATTCTTGAGATCATGCAAAAATAATGAAGTAGCTAACTGAATAATCTTACCTCCTTTTGCTTCCACAATTTTCAATGAAGGACATATTTTGATAATAAGCGAAACCTCTCCTGTTTGGCCAGCCACTACCGCTTCTTGTCTCTAAAGCACGTTTTCTTTTCTCCCGTCGATAACATTCTTCGAGTTCATTCCACCGATACAAGCAGTCAGCAGCTGAAATATTGTTGGGTACAGTCGTCTGTTAGCTAATTTCAACATAATTCAATGAAATTGATTTACTGTGAAAAAATATTTTCTCCAAATGAAGTTACCTGATTGGCCCATTATTTCTCCAATTGATTGCCAACAACTTTTTTTTAATACTGTGTTTTTGTAATATTCTAAGCCCATATTGTATATAGTTGGGTATTTTGATACCAGATCGATAAGTATACCAAAATCCATGGTATTCGACTGATCATCAACTACATCTTGGAAGTTGTCAGGAATATTTTCCTGTATGCGTAGTGCGTCCATATCAGCAACTGGAAAATGAGTTTGTGTTCCGAATGAATTTTCTTGTCATGAAAATAACTCACTTCATTTAAATAACGAATTGCCTGATGAGGTTTACGAGGAGAATAGCTTGTCTATTTTCAAGAAAGAGAAAATATATAGGTATTAGTGTAAACAGGTGTTGTTTAATGCATTCTGGCATCTAGGTTCTCTCGGATATTCTAGTTCGTAAAAGATGAAAATGTTTCATCCACAATATGCTCTGAGGAAATATTTTGTCAATATTTGCATACTTTTTCTCAAGATCATTTCAGAAATGAATTTTTTAGACCAGTTCACGATTTAATCATTATAGCTATTTCGCTCCCAAAATACTGCTCTCACTAAAAATCATGTAAAGAAAAAATTTAATACGTATACAAATTTTTCTTCGATCCCAATCCTTAAAATGCGTGAATTTATGGGTTACATACACCTCGGACGGCTGAAAGTAGGGTTATGTTAGGGAATTTTTTTGTCTCTAAGACTGAATTTTATTGAACAACCACGATATACATTTTAAAGTATGACAGTTTATCTAGATTGCGTGAAAATGTGGTTGAAAAATTTCAAACGGTGAAAAAGTTACAGTCGTTTTCCTGGGACATGTTTGTTGTTGACAGCGTTTGCGGTACTAAAGTGCCTTTGCCATTTTAATAAAAAAAGACTCCACAACAAATTTCAGTGGAATCGAGCGAAGCGTTCCAGAGTTATCACCGATAAACGATTCCGAATTCCCGGACGCATATTCTCTCAACGAGTTATCCGTCGGCGACACATGAGGGTGTCTTTTGCATGTCAAGAGCTGCCCTTTCGATTGGTATGAGGTACCAAAAGGTACGATAACATCTACTAATATTTTACGGGGCGTTCGCGGAACACCGATTATTACCAATCTAGGAAGTCCCCTGGCAATCGGCCAATTCTCAATCGGTCGGGATGAAACTAGTCTCATTCGAAGGGTTATCAAATTTCATAGAATGTGAAATTTCGATTTTCCGAAATCGGTTCAATTTTCGAAAAAATCCGCAAAAAATACCTTGCCCTACTTCAATTGACGAGTACTATATATAAAAGAATATTGGTTTCTTAAAGTACATAGATAAAACTAGTACTTATCGAGCCGTTTTGTCGATACCTGGGATATTTTTTTTTTTCATCGTAAGCACTGAACAATTTCGAGGCGAAAAATCGCCTATTTTATTCCAGTGACTGTCATGACTCGAAAAAATTGAATTTTCAAATTCTGGCTAGATAGGTACTAGTTTTATCTATCTACTTTGAGGAAGAATTTTTTTTTTTTTATTCAATTCCAAATCTGGAGCACTTACCTTTTTCGAGCGCAACCGCAATTGTCGAAAAATTAATAGCATTACCTCGTGGCTCGTGCAACGTCGCAAACAACGGTAAAAGTGGCGCGCGCAGACACGTAACAAGCTTCGCCGAATGGACCGCCGCGCGGTACGATCCGGTCCGCACCGACATCTCTGTCTGGCCCTGATTGGTCAACGGACATGTGTGCGTGTATCGGTGTAGCGGATCCGGACCGCCGTACTGGAAAAGTCTGTGCGCCAGGCTTAAGGCGTGTGGTAGTGTCATATTATAGTGCAGACGTGTTGTGCTTGCGTGACGATGGAAAAAACGGAAGAAAAAAATTTCGTCCAAGAAAAACTGACTGCATGGAGACTACAAGAATGCATTCAAGAATTCAAAGGTAAGTTAAATTCATTGTTTGATTGCCCTACCTAATATTCCTAACGGTGTATATGCTGCACGTACCGCAGTACAAGTTCGCACCTATCCTTCTATCGAGGCAATGATTAAGATTCTCTTATGCATGGGAAATTATTTTGTATTTCCCATGGTTCAGTTAATTATAAAAAATGTTATTATTCACAATCTTATATTTATCAATGGAAAAGATAGAAATGTTATTCGCTATTCATGAAAATATGCTCATTACTCATATATGAGGGGGTGGGTGAAGAAGCGCTCATCAACATGCCCGAAAATCTGATGAAAGAACTGATACCAAAAGTGGGTCACCGATTTGAATTTCTCAACGAAAGACAAAAATTGAAAGCACAAGCGGACGATAATCTATTACTTATGGTAAGCTTTACGTATGGTGAAAGGGACAGAACATATAGTAAGGTCTAACATAATATCCGTTAGAAATGAATTAACGAAGTATAGTTGCCGGTACAAAAAAATAAATAGTTAAAATTACTAATTTCAAAACCTGCACGTAACTTTTTTCCCCGAGTGTATTTCAACTTCAAATCGTTTAAGAGGAGGGTACACTAGGGTGGGCCAAAAAAAACTTTTAATTTTTTTTTCTTTAGTTACCATGAAAATATCGTCGAAGATGACAGAAAAAAAATTCTGTTAAAGTTTGAGTTCCTAATATTAATGTTAAGAGGTCGCTCATCGTGATTTTTGATTTCCCATTTAAATAACACGGGAAATTTTTTTTTTTTCATTCGGAATTTTATTGCGCTCGAACGAATTATCAGCCAGTGGAATTGAATACATAGACTTGTAGGGAATTAAACGATCTACAAAAAAGATCTGATATGATTTTTTGCTTACTCGACTTGTTTAAAAAGTTATTCGAGGTTAAAGTTCAACCTCAAATTGTAAATGATGACTCTTACAATTTAAAAAAAAAAAAATCTTATTAGATCCATTTTGTAGATCGTTCAATTCCCTACAAGTATATGTATTCAATTCCACTGGCCGATAATTCGTTCGAGCGCAATAAAATTCCGAATGAAAAAAAAAAAATTTCCCGTTTTATTTAAATGGGAAATCAAAAATCACGATGGGCGACCTCTTAATATTAATATTAAGAGCTCAAACTTTAACAGAATTTGTTTTTTGTCATCTTCGACGATATTTACATGGTAACTGAAGAAAAAAAAATTCAAATTTTTTTTTGGCCCACCCTAGGGTACACCCGTAAATTCAGGTTGGTGAAAGAAATGTCATACAGGGCTGTTGATTTTTTTTCCTGTGCGGTTTTTTTACATCGAATGCTTTTTCTACAAAGGACTAATGTCTAACAGATAGTAATTGTGATGCTATTTAGTTGACCCTGTCTTAATGAATATAATAAAAGGCCATTCTGTATTTCATTATTTTATTTGCAGAATTTTAAAAAAGTTTCGAGCCGATCAGAAAAGCACGAAACGTCATCGAGCATATGCGGAAGTTCAATAAGTGATTCCGATACAGCGTCTACTTAATCTGAAGGCACAATTCTAAGAGGCGCGCAAGATGGTCAGGTATACATAGTTTTATTATACAATACACACCATAAATATGTTTATCGTGATTTTTAAGTTGACAATTATTGTTTTATGTATTTCGCAGAAACTTAAGCAGTTATTGAACAACAACACAACTGGAAAAACACTCCTTTCCAAAATTCGTCTCAGTTCCTTGGACAGAAAGAAGTTGTCTGCAATAATAATTGTTCATCTTCTTGGCTTCAATCTCAAGTATCTAAATCACCATTTCATTTAACAAATTTTCAAAAGGATGCTCGTCTATTCAAGTGTTCTAACTCAAACTGAATGTGAATGAATGTCATGTGTTTCTATTACAATTAATTTTATGTTTTTCATAACTTGTAGAATCAAGAGAGAAGAATTTGAAATCTGGGCTGGAGAAATAGTAAGCGTTTTTAAGTTTGAAAAGCGTGAAATATACTTCATTCCTCCTATCAAGGTGGACCACACAGAAGAACAGCAGCGGGAAAGCTGTGGGATCGATATGCGAACTCAAAAAAATATATAAAACGTCAAATCAATAACAGTACATGCAGTGATGATGATGATAAAACACTGACAAAAGAAGCATTAGTCGATGTCCAAAACGCTCTAACTACACTGACTGGAATTTCGCCAGATGACGGCGAATTGTACGATGTCTGGGAAAAAACATTCACACTTCGCAGGAAAGATCTCTGCTCAACTGTTGAGTACTATAAAAAATATCCCGTCTTAAGTGCACCGATTGGGATTTCATTGGTATAATCGTCATGTGATTATTATAGTACTCATAGAATTTTTTTGGATTATGATATTTTGACATAAATTTGTATTTTAGATCCAGCTGGATTTCAAACTAATGGAAATCACGAACGACCCTGATATTTTTCTTAAAAAGTGGCCAAATATTGCACCGCACATTATCGAGTTGGCCAAAAATACCGGATTCTGTAATACGCTTTCCGAGGAAGCAGGTATGAGGCTAGAGTAGTTTTGAATTATTGATATAGCTACATGATGTTCTAACGGAAAATACAAACGTTAGTAACTTCAACATTCTGAATGATTTGCAAAGGAGACAGAATTACAACAAGAAATAAAGTACCAAACACCACTCTATAGCAAACTCGAGAATACAAATAAAAAATGCAAAATAAATTGATGAAATATGGTCTAACGCTTCAAAGGCGAATCTTAATTGTTGGACCACTGAATAAAATCGAGGCTGTTTATTAGGGTGCTTTTTTGAAACGACTATTTTTTCTTTTCAACTCCCCATTGAAAATCTTGTAGTAGACGTCGAAAAAGGAATCCTGTCCAATTTTTAGCTCTTATTTCCATCCCTATTGAGAGTTTTCAATGATAAATAATTATTAATTCATAATTCGATGGACCAATACCATACGGTCGTATGTGCCAAAAAAATTCGTATTTTCTTGTACTGGGCAGCGTGTTTGAATTACGCATGCAGAAAATCGCTTGGTCAGTTGAAAAATACTGTGTGCGCGCTCGAAATGAAAATTGAAGCAATGGCCTATGAAGCCTTCCATCTCTTAGCCGGTGAGTTCTATCTTTCCAGACAGAAGAACTCACCGTTGTCCAACTTTCACCACGTGGAGTGAAGCCTAACGCATTCATCAGAGAGATGAGTAGGGATGGTCGCGGCCTTCCCTTTAGCGAGACAAGTGAACATCGGCGTGCAACTCTGCATCGAAATCTTACGGGTACACGATGTCATGTCGTTCTCGTTTTTCATCAACTTCCCGTTGTTTATGGGGGTCATACGCAATATTGTATGACCACGCATTTTAATCGTTGGAACTTCCCCTTTAACAATCACTAACTTCTAGCCCTGAATTCAAAGTATTTCAATGCGAAAAATGTCGATAAACGAAACCTTGCGCTCAGGAAGTACCTGGGTCTCCTCTGCGAGGACAATTAGCGCAACAACACTAAAGTGAGATTTGAGGGCGTAATAAAAAACGACTCCACAACAAATTTCAGTAGAATCGAGCGAAGCGTTCCAGAGTTATCACCGATAAACGATTCCAACTTCCTAGACGCATGTCCTCTCAACGAGTTATCCGTCGGCGACACATGGGGGTGTCTTTTGCATGTCAAGAGCTGCCCTTTCGATTGGTATGAGGTACCAAAAGGTACGATAACATCTACTAATATTTTACGGGGTGATCGCGGAACCCCGATTATCACCAATCTAGGAAGTCCTCTGGCAATCGGCCAATTCTCAATCGATCGGGATGAAACTAGTCTCATTCGAAGGGTTATAAAATTTCATAGAATGTGAAATTTTGATTTTCCGAAATCGGTTCAATTTTCGAAAAAATCCGCAAAAAATACCTTGCCCCACTTCAATTGACGAGTACTGTAGATGATTACAATAAATGTGCATATTTCAGAAAGTGATCTTTCTTCTCTGTGTTAAATTGAATTCCTGGCGCAACAGATAAATTTTTAAGCAATAGATAGCTTTTGCCATCCATCGAGCGTGGTGAAATGCCCCTGGATATCGAAATTTCACATCTTCTACTGGAATTCTTCCGAGAAAGATTTTTGTGAGTAGTAAAAATACTCTCTAATCGTCCCTAGGTTGCTTCTTTTGTATTGTGCTGTCGATAAACGAATCGATTTCTTCAATATGATCTGAGAGCACTGCCTTCAAATCTCCATTCTCCAATCCAGTTTTATATTTAGCTTTATCCAAATCATTCCACGAATCTCGAAACCTTCTAAATAGAGCGACGTTTGGACGAGAAGAGGCTGGCATCTTAGCTTCGAAAACACATCTCAGAATCAGCTCGTAGATGTGGTGTCGACAAGGAAAGTATAGAAGCTCCTTTTCCAACATGCGCTCCAATCGGACTGCGACGCCATTTATGTATCCTAGGTTCGAGGCTGTTGTGTCACAGCATAGGGCTTTCACTTTCTGTTCCAAACCCCAATCTTCAACGACGTCGAAGACACCCATGGCTTGAGATACGCCTGTCCCATCTTCTAATTCTGGAACCCCCAAGAGCTGCTCAATTTCACCATCAGTGATGAAACTGGTAATCTCTCGACTAGTTTATGTGTTGATGGATCTGGTAGCATTTTCCCGTCCCAGTGTAAAACAATGCTCTTCAACTCAACATTCTTGACGACTTCCTCAATATTATTAGCTCTTTTTTCACGTAGAGCTTCTCTGCATCGTTGAATTGAGGTTCGGTTCACGAGTGAGTTGACATCATAATGTAGTGCCTGAGCTGTAGCTATGATCAAGTGGACAGCACGTCTATCGCTAAGTCCACATTTATCTAATACTGCAACAAGTTTCTCTGTGACAACTTCAATTGTTCCTCGAGATTTTTTTGGTTTTGGAGGCTCGAATTCATCATTAGAAAAACTTAAGGGCGAATCGAAATCGTCAAACGACACATTTGAATGAGAACTTTTCTGAGTTGAAGGTCCTAAATCTTCACTACTGGATGCTAACTCAACAACTCTATCTGAAATCAAAAAATGCGAGAAAATGAAGAAATATCGCATACGTATTGAGAATTGAATTGAATATCGATTCTCGAGATTTACTAGCGAAATGCAGAAATATATATAATTTCGGGAACACTATTTGAGGAATATTTCAAAATTGGAGCGAGATAGCGACACTCCTGTATTATTGGATCGTTTCTCTGGCACAATAATTAACATGAATGGAAAAAGAAAAAAGGAGAATAGGCTGGAAACACTCACCAAGGATTCCTTTTTCTCTTTCACTCTTTTCCAATCTTGTTTTCATTCCGTCGTCTCGGTGCAATTGAGCTTTCTCAAGAACATCGTAGGATGTCTCTATGTCTCGGATGTATCCCACACGTCCAGTTGCTTGTTGATTCGCCAGAAAGTCTTTCTTTATATCATCAATCATCTTATTTATGTCCCCGTGTGCAATATCAAATAAATCGTTGAGTGTTGAACAGAAATCTTCCTTCTGTTGTAAATTATGTGGTTTCCCTGCACTTTTTTGCAAATTTCTCCACTTCTCGTATAAACTTTTCAATTTTGTTTCACATCGACATATTTGTTGGGTTGGTAATTGGGCTTTATCCCAAAAAATTAAAACTCCTTTTATAACTAGAGAACAACTGTCATTCAAACTGAGTTTGAGACTTCGAAGATTGAAAAATAACACTTTCAAAATTTGCAGCTTTGATGGCAATTTATTGCTATGAATCTGTGTGTCAATATCGCCAAATAGAAAAAAAATTTCACTTAGAGGTGGCAACGAACACATGTTGAATGTGAGTGTAGCTTTGAATTCTATGATAATTGCAAGAAGTCTGGTGGCCACGAGACCGAGCTCGTATCCAAGGCTGTATTATGAAAGAGGTCGTATATGGCCGTCGCCTGGCGTCGCTGCTAACCCCGCTAACCGAGGAGTACCGGCGCAATGCGATGCACTGCGATACTGCGCATGTCACATAACCTTGGAGTGTGGATCTCTAATTATTCGAATGCGCAGTACCGCATTGCGCCGGTATTTGTTGGTTGAGCACCGATGCCAGGTAGCGGCCATATACGGGCCCATTTCATAATACAAGCTTGGAAACAAGCTCGGTCTCCTGGTCTCTAGTCTTCTTAGATAATTGTTCCGATTGATGGGACTACTGACGATTTTTAATAGTAAATGCATTGTAGTATGTGAGCGTTCAATTGAATGCCTGTGGTTGCTTATTGCGAGTTTTTCAATTTTCAAGTTCGGGTTCATGGAGCTTTCATGTTAAAGGATAAGTTTTGAGCTCTGTACAGAGAATTTTGATGGATAGTGGTTCTATTGACCATGAATTTCCCGCTAAGTTTGAATTTTTATCGTTGAAATGTGAAATTTAAAAAAATCATAATCGAGATACTCGTGAAAATCCATTTTATTTAATTGTCAAAAAGTTCAGCTTCACCGGCACTATTTCTAGTTGCGCTAGAAAAAAAAAAAAAAACGCCATCTTTTTTTTCTATTTTTTTGGGGCCCACCTGGGGGGCGTGCTCGATTTCGCCCTGTTAAGGGCGACCCTAACATATATATATATAGTTCTCTATGTGTATACTGATGCTTGGCCCCGGTCTTATTCACTTGCCCAAGGTTAGTCGTGTTTCATATTTCGGTTGGTGCAGAAGTCGTTTCTCGTAGCAATGTATCCAAAAACACCTAGAACAGAACCTAAGCGAGCAAATAGACGACCAAAACGAAAGTTTCAAGGTAATCAGTTCTCTGATAAAGAAGGTGAATCGCTAGAAGAGAGTTCGAGTGCAAAACAACTTTCCAGTGCGTCTCTTACAGATATTCACACGAACAATGCGCACTGTTATCGAATTATTGAATTGCTCACTATTTTTGGCGCGCTATCAGAAATGCTTATATGTCGTAAGTGCGAAAATACTGTCAAGTTTGAACAAACCACACATCGTGGATTCCGTTTCAAGCTCGTGGTTTTGTGCCGGTGTGGTCGCAGTGACGTCAACTCTGAACCTACTATGAATAGTGGTTTTGAAATAAATCGACGCATTGTGTTTGTCATGCGACTTTTGGGCATCGGCCTTTCGAAGCCAGATTTGCTTCAAAGATGTTTGGGTGGACATACCCAGAATGCCAATGAGAGCTTCAACGCCACCGTTTGGCGCTTAGCCCCTAAACATTTACACTACGGATTGCAAATTATTGAGATTGCTGCGTTTTTAGCAGCGATGGTATTTAACGAAGGTTATTCTGCGGTCCTCCAAATGATGCAGAACTTAGACATAATTATTGGGCATAGCTGCGTATATTTCGCGAATGAATACGATAAGACGCGCTTGCAGAGGCAGAATCACCGCAGCCTCGAAAGCACCAAAGAGGCTCGACAGGCTCGAAGACAGCAGACATTGGAGGAAAATCAGCTTTTTGAGCACGAGGAGGGTCTGCTGTATGGTCCCGGAATAGCAGAATAGCTGAAAACAAGTATAAGGTATGAGCGACTTTGATTTTTCTTTACCCGAAATTTTAAACGCGATTCACTCAAAACTACATTTTTTAAGTTTGCGGCAGCGACAAAAAAAAATATATTTATCCGATTCATTTCAACCAAATATTTTTAGATACATAATTGCAAACCCTCGTCGATAAACCTCCATATTATAAAAAAAAAATGTACGATCATTTTTTGCATAAAAATGTTCGCTGAAAACTCGATCTTTTTTATCCAACTGCCCCCATTATTAATATATTCATTTTTTTTTCACTTTTTCTTGGTTTATCGACAGCGTACTTTCATATAAAATGTAATGGTTTTTCAATTTTTTGTTTCAGATGAAAAACAAAAAAACTACAGCTGCCGCAGTTCGACAGCGCGGGAAAAATTCGTTCAGCTTGATTGATGCAGGCTGCTCATGAACATTTACTATCAATTTAAAGAAAATGTTTTTCGAGCCTTCTAATGTACAATACAATACCCTGAAAATTTCAAAACGATTGGTCCACTTGTTGCGTTCAGTGCCGTCAGTAGATAGGGTGCAGTATGGATCCTATTTTATTGCCCCCCATAAAATGGCCCCCCGCTGAGAGGGGGGGGGGGGGGGGGGGGGGCGACGACATTTTTTTTTTTTTTTTTTTTTTTTTTTTCCTCAAACCTAGGTAAATCTGTGAATTCTAACCTAATTGAGGTTCAATGATTGAAAAGCTAGGAGAATCTTAACGATTTTAACCTAAGTTCTAATTCTATCTCTGCTCTCTTCGCTTCGGCAGTATGGGTCCGATCCATTGACCTGGTATATATATAGATATAGAGGCCTGTGCTTCGCTTTGCTTCGGCAGGATGGGTCCGTTTTCTTGACCGAGTATATATAGATATAGACCCATGGTTCTTTTTGCTTCGGCAGTATGGGTCCGTCGTTTCGAATATATATATATATATATTTCGGTTCAAACCTCGTTATGCTGCGGTGCTATACCTTTGTTTTATTACTAAGGGAGGCAGGTATAAAGGTTTCCGTCTTTTGGGAGTCGGGATTACGACGGGACAGTCTGCGGACTCTAAGAAGACAATGGCTATGATTCCTGAAAGAAGGACTCTTGTTTATGGTTTGAGCTCGTGTTTATTCAGGCAGACAAATTCATTTACATACATCACAGATTTAAATCTAACTATAACGAGACACATACCGCTAAGAGAATATCGTATACCGCGAGGACCAGGTGAAAGAGAATGGTCGGTCCGCCCAGACACCTTATATTTCGTATTTTCATGGGGATAGCCACTCGTTGCGCTGAAAAATATATCCTGGGGTCGAAGCTATCGACCACGCGCCAAAATCACCCTAAGGATTTGATGCGCAACGAGTGGCTATCCCCATGAAAATACAAAATATTAGGTGTCTGGGCGGACGGTCCATTCTCTTTCACCTGGTCCTCGCGGTATAATACATTCAAATTATCACTAGTGAACAGGAAATAGATATTCGAATCCTATCTTTTCAAAGCCCTGGTACACTCTAAAACAGTTTGGACCTCCTCGGCAAGTGCAGTAGTGAACAAGGCTTTCATCTCGAGCATTGTCAGTTTGAAATAGTTTTTCACGAAACTTGCTTTGATCACGTTCTTGATGATGTGTTGCGTCTCGTCAAATTTCCTTGACACCAGATCCGTGTACTGCTCGAATGGTGCGTCTAGGAGGTCCTGGGTGCTGGCTAGCGTGGCGAGTTCTTTAACCAACTCGTTTTTACACAGATTCGTTGTAGTAGAGCGATTCGTGAGGTTGGTTAAATACTCAGAAATGCAGGGTGCAACACTAACAAGACCATCGAACGTCGTCTGCTGCATCACGATGAAGGGGGAAGTTGTTGATTTTGGCTTCTTAGGCAAGGGCTCGTGGTTCGGTGCCCGCGGGAGTTTGCACCATAATCCCTCTGGTTCTGTCAGAATAATTGCTTTCAAACCGTAAGCAGTTGAAAACGATAGGGTTGATCCGTCCAGGTCCAGTGGTTCGTTCTTTGAGCCTTCTCCGCTGGCACACTCCGAAGATTCGAAGTATGCAGAAATCTTTTCGGTATTTCTTCTTAAATTCAGCCATGTCACCATGCGCAGAGTAACGCCGCTAGTACCAGTTCCATTAAACTGTACAACAGGCTCGAAGTTGTATTCACTGGTTAATTTATACCCGACCACCGCCGTTTTAGAGAAGGAGCTATTAAGGCCGTACACAGTTGACAGTAGTAGCAGCCTACGCTGTTTCAGATGTTTTCCGGTTACACCAGTGGTGTCGGTGGTATCGAGCACAGATTCGTTAGCAGACATGATTATTACACGTTACGTAGCTCACAAGTTCAGAGATGCTCGCTTCTCGAGGCTCGAGATGATTTTGGGTAAGGGATGAGAAAATAGGGTCCTATTTGAAGGCTTTCCACCTCCAGACACCGGTACGACTCAGCCAGGTCGGAGGGTGGTGGTATTTTTTTTTGTAGTTTTGTGCGTTAAAAGCCCAGTTGCGATGCATGTCCAGCTTTCTAGAAGAAGATTCTGTGACAAGTCCTATCCTGCACAAGTACCTCCAGGGATCACTCGTCCCGATAATATCGTCTCACTTACGGAAAACAACACTTTGAACCGCTCGTAAAATATGTACAGCGCAGAATAGCGAGAGCGGAGCGGCGTCCTTCTGAGGTAATAAAATGCAATTACTCTCTGAATATACCGTCTAATCGTGGGATTTCCAGAATTCCGGCCAACTGAAAAAAAGGGTCGAACCCGTGCTTAATCCCTACCGTACCGAGGAACAAACCGGAAAGGTACAGTGACAAGTCCTGTCCTGTCGAAGAACCTCTCTGATAATTGAAAAAAAAAAATGTTTTATACTGCTCCTAGACACTGTGTTGTACAGAACACTGTGGAGTGAGCGGCGCCATCCTAAGACAAAGAAATGCAATTAGTCTCTGAATAACACAGGCCTGTTTATGGCTTTTTCAAAATTTCAACTGATCGAAAACAAGGGGTAGCGTACGTCCAACCTCCCCATCGCGGGGGGGGGGGGGGGGGGTAAGAAATTCACCGCTGAAGGAGAAGGTTTCGGGTTGCAGCTCTCAACGTGGCTAATGACAGTACATAGTGAAGACGGTATGTGTAAAAAAGGGGTCAGTTTATAACTATCCTGCAATGGGATGGCCAGGGTTTCATACCCTCAGTCTCGGTGCACAGGTAACCGCGCTGCTCGATGAAGCGTCGTATACCTGGCGATCGCTTTCACACAGTGAGTGTGTCACGGGGTAGCCGTGTACCCTCGCTCATGCGATACGGAGGTATTTTGCTGTATGAATAATAGCCAATATGCCTCCGACTCCTGGCACTGAGGCGTACGATGCTTTCTAATTAACTCCCTCTCCCAGTGTTCAAAAGAAAATAGTTAGTAGTGGATTACCTACTAGACGATGTTAGTAACGATTGACACAATAGAGCGGGGCTGAAAACAATTAAGGATAGCGGGGAGGTAAAAATCGTCGACCACCCACTCCCTTCAAGCACTTGAGGGATGTGGTGGTGGAACTGACCGATAGGCTGAATAAAGGGGGCTGTCAAATGCGAACTTGTACCATATCTGAAAACACCTCAGAGCCGAAAACTCCGTTCGTCGTTTGAAGAAAATTTTGAATTTTTACATCGTTTACACTTATTTTTACTAAGTAAAAAATGTCGCGAATTGTAGCCGGGATCAGGAGAGCTGCCTTGTCGGTGCTGCGGTACCTGATGAAGCAGCACTCGGCTCTTGTCAATAGGCGGATAGTGACCTTTTTGCGGGTTATTCCGCGTACAACATCCGTCGACGATTTACTGGCGATGTTTCGCGAGATAATAAGTGTGTGTCGTGTGGAGGTGATAGCTGCGATTCACCGTGAAAATTGCGTGAAGAGCAACCTGGAGTGCATGCAGGTGCTACGGGCTCAGGTGTTATACTGGAACGCCGAGGAGGATCTGCTGATTCGGCCGTTCCTCCAAAGCGTCAGAGCTTTAGAGGAGAGTCGTTCCAGGGCCAGCGGTAAGTAAAAACAACTAGATGATTTTCATATCATTCTACAACATTGTGATAATCATATCCCATCCGGATCTGTTATTTCCAGAGCTAGTCATATTCCAACAGGGGGCCGTTGATGACGAGATGCTTCTCGGAGCAGCCGAGGCGTATGAGCTCTCAGCGGTCTGCGGTGCTGTACAGTGTAACGGTGGTGGAGCCTCCCCCTGTGAGTAGCTGTTTTGCGCTAAAAATTCCTTGGCCGTATCTCTGAGCTGTGTATAATAAGAAATTCATAACATTGCAGCGAACGCTGAAATGGCTGCGAGCGATCGCGTAGTCAACGCATCGATGACGCAAGCGGTATCGGGAGAGCGTGGCTCGCTACCCCGCTTAGCTTCACAGGGTGAAATCCTGCAGAGCGGCGAGGTAGTAAGCGAAACCATCGAGCGACTCTCCCAGGTATCAATAATCGAGGTGGATGTTTCACCGGTAGCAGAGCCGGAGAGCGAAACCGGGTATTCGCGAGCCCTGAATGCCGATGAAACCGTCTCGGTCGCGTCATCGAGGGGTTCCGTCGTCTTCAGCTCTGAAGAACGTGAGTGTCTCTCGTAATATTGTATATTGAGGTTATTATACACCTGTTTTTTTCTGATAAGGTCTATAAATGTTTCCTAACCTCTTATTTTTACGTTTCATTCCGCAACAGCGGAGGAGACTGTCTCAAGACCGGAGGATGCTCAGGTCTGGCCTAGCCTATCGCCCGCCGATCCCAGTGTCTTTAGTCAGCTGGTGTGTAAGTATTGCTTGTAACTCGAATAATAAGGCTACAGTCGCTCTCCCCTGATCTCCGCTGAAAATCTTTCTCAATCTTTTTTTTTCTATCAAATCAACGCGTAACAGCGGATCCGATAGAGAACTTTGCTGAGGAGTATCAAGTCTCCATGATCGCAAACAGCAGTTCGGATTTTTTGCGGGAAAGTCTTCCATCGGATTTTTTTTCGCTGGAAACAATAATAATATCGTCCCCGCCTGGCGAGCTTCCCTCAGGATTTCACGCGGCTTCCGAGGAGGAGTAGTTCTGATTGTATGCCTCCTTACCCTAGCGCATAGTTTAATATGTATCGATCCAGGGAGAAAAAAATAATATAATGTTTTTACTTAATTCCTACAGGTGCTCAACCGGTCGTGAGGGTTCGCTCGCCTAGCTGGCTATTCGGGCTAAATAACGGCGCCGGGTCCTCAGGGATGCAGACGGGAGGGGCTGGCCCTTCATGGATGAGGCGCGCTGCTCGTGCGGTCGATCTTCCTGCTGAGGAGGGACAACAGCCGGATGAGGAGAACATCGCTGACGACGATCCGGCAGAGGTGAATACTCCCCGGTTTGAAATCACCCGACGGGTAAATCGGCGGTACCAGCGTTTTGGTTTAGGCGGCTGTCAGGTGACAGTACGAATCGGTGTTCCACCAGAATCTGCGAACCCAATCGCCTGGTTAGAAGAGGCCTTTCGCGAGCTGTACAGATATTTCACCTCGCTCTGCACTCCGAATGACATCATGGGTATTAGTTTCAGCACGGAGGGTTTTACAAGGGGTTCTGCGGGGTTAAGCTTCCGACCGGCTCGCGATTTTCGCTTTGAGGATTTATGGGGTCTTGTATTCAGGGTTACTCAGAGCGCGAGTGAATTTGGAATTGATCAGCCGTTCACGGTGAACATAACAACTATTGCTGTTCCAGCAGGTCGGGGGAAACGTTTAGCGCTGAACGGGGAGCAACTGGTCGGTAAACGTTCCATCCTGACTATAGGGAACAGCGATAATTTATGTTTACCGAGGGCGTTGTTCGTCGCCGGAGTGCATGCGAGGAGAGGATCTGTACGGGATGGGCCGTTACAGTCTGAGTGGAACAAGGCTAGGGCATCGGGGAAAAAATATCAAGGCGAGAAAGCTCGGGAACTAGTTATAGATGCGGGGGTCGTCATACCTGAGGAGGGCTGTGGTATCGAGGAAGTTGCACAGTTCCAGCAATATTTGGCACGACAGGGATACGCAATTCTAGTTTACGACAGCGAGACGATAGGTAAAGGCGGCCGGCCGCTTTTTAACGGGGAGGATATCGTACTGGGCATGGGCTACCGCGGTTTAGTACACAGACTTGATATTCTTTATTATCCGCGACTTGGTCATTATGACACCATTTTAAATATGAGAGGAGCTGCTGCCTCTGATTTCTTTTGTCAACCGTGTAATGTAGGCTACGCTCACGGTAACGAGCATAGGTGTTCAAATAAATGTAGCCGTTGTCTCTCGACTCCTGCATGTGACAGGGGAGGTGCAAAAGTCGAGTGCGGTGCTTGTAATCGCGATTTTTACGGAGCAGAGTGTTATAGGCGGCACGCTCTGCAGGGCTCGTTTAGCGGTAAACGAACGGTCTGTAGTACCCTACGGGTATGTGGAACCTGCGATATCTTTACGGATACCTCGAAGGGAAAGCATATTTGTGGGCGAACATGGAATGTGGCTCGAGCCAAGAAATTCATCACCGCTGTTACATGAGACCCGTAAAGCGGAACACAGGCGAGGCTCCTAATCATATTTTCATTTTTTACGACTACGAGACACGACAGGACGAGACTGTAGACGGTGACGAGACGATAAATATACATGTGCCAAATTTGTGTATTGCGCAACGGACCTGTACACGTTGTATAGGCACGAGTATTCTCGATCCCTGCCTCGGGTGTGGCGAACAACGCGAATTTGTTTTTAGGGATGACCCGGTCCGTGAACTGGTAGAACTCGCTGATAAGAAGGTCGAAGGCTACCGAAAAGTTATTTGTATCGCGCATAACGCCAAAGGTTTTGACGCTCAGTTTATCCTCCGTTACCTAGTGGAGAAAGGCGGAGAGACACCGCAGGTAATACTGAACGGTAGTAAAATTGTTTTGCTAGAAACATCTAATATCCGTTTTCTAGATTCCCTTGCCTACATGCCGATGGCTTTAGCCGCGTTACCAAAGGCTTTCGGCTTACCCGAAGCCACGCAAAAGGGTGTATTTCCACACCTCTTTAATATACCGGCTAACCAGCGGTATGTAGGAGTATTACCTGCGGCTGAGTTTTACGCGCCGGACTCCATGACGGTAGAGGGTAGGGCCCGATTTTACGCGTGGTATGAAGCTGCCGTAAGGGAAGGCTACGTTTTTGATTTTTCTAGGGAAATCGTTGAGTACTGCCGGTCAGATGTCACGATTTTACGGTTAGCCTGCCTTGCTTTCAGAGATATATTTTTACGTACTGGCGATGTCTGCCCGTTCACGGAGAGCACCACTATCGCCTCCGCATGTTCCATGGTATTCCGGAAAAATTTCCTTCGCGATAACAGCATAGGGATTATTCCGCCCGCCGGGTACCGACTAGCTGATAAACAATCATCCAAGGCCATCCAGTGGTTGGTCTGGATGGAGCACGAGCTAGGGCAGGAGATTTTACACGCGGGTAGGGCTCGGGAGCAGCGTGTGCTAGGGCGTAGAGTAGACGGGTACTACGAGTCGCCGGATGGATCGCGCCACGTACTCGAATTCCATGGCTGTTATTGGCACGGTTGTCCCCGCTGTTATCGCGTCAATAGGGATAAGGAAATTGCTGGCGGGTTAAATATGGACAGGCGCCTTGAGGAGACTCAGGCAAAGACTCGCCGTATGCGTGCCCACGGTATCGTTGTGGACGAAATGTGGGAGTGCGAGTTTTCACGTTTGATGGATGCAAGGGTAGAAGTGCGGGCACACCTCGATCGTAACGGTTTTCTGCCGAGTGTGGAGAATGCTAAGCTGAATCCGCGTGATGCGTTCTACGGTGGTCGAACGGGTAACACGTCGAGGTTTCGCGAGGTAGACCCCAGACTCGGCGAGGAGATCCGCTATGTGGATGTGTGTTCGTTATACCCTTGTATCTGTAAAACCGGAAAATTCCCGAAGGGTCATCCAGTAGTATTAGTAGGTGAGGAGTGTAAGAATCTGACCGGGGCCAGTGGAGTAGATCTGTTTAGAGTCGAGGGTTTGATTAAATGTAAAGTACTGCCGCCCCGGAATCTTTATCATCCGGTATTACCTCTTCGTATGCACGGCAAACTAATGTTCCCTCTCTGTAGCTCATGTTGCCGAGACATGGAACAGGGTCCATGCCCTCACAACGACCCCCGTGAGAGGTGTCTGAGCGGGACATGGGTTTCAGACGAGGTGAAAAAGGCCGTAGCAATGGGCTATAGGGTAGTATCGGTGTCGGAGATCTGGCAGTACGAGGTGACGGTGTTTGATCCCTCTACCCGGGAAGGTGGACATTTTTCTCAGTACATTGATACCTTTTTAAAAATAAAACAGGAGGCTAGCGGCTGGCCCGCTGGCTGTAGTAGTGAAGAGAGCCGGTCTCAGTATATCGAAGAGTACGCCCGGGTAGAGGGAATCATGCTAGATAAGGCTAAAATAGAAAAAAATCCAGGGCTGCGTTCTGTGTCGAAGCTATGCCTTAACTCCTTCTGGGGTAAGTTTGGCCAGCGAGACAACCTCTCAAAAACAAGTGTTGTCAAGACCAGAGAGGAGCTGCTAGGTCTGGTGACAAGCCCGTCAATTCTGCTGGAGGACCTAGTAGCCGTAAACGATGACGTTCTGTACGCTCGCTGGTCATACAAGGATGAGAGTGTGGAGGCCTCGAGTCTTGCGAGTGTAGTCATAGCTGCGTATACAACGGCACAGGCGCGGCTCAAACTGTACAGTTATTTAGAGAAACTGGATCGTAGGGTGTTATATTATGACACAGATTCGGTCATTTACGTTCGGTCTGGTGCACCTGGGGAATACGAGCCGCCGGTTGGCAGTTTTCTGGGTGACCTGACCGATGAATTAGAACAATATTGCGAGGGGAGTTACATACGGGCTTTTGTATCCGGCGGAGCAAAGTTTTACGCGTTCATAGTAGTATGCCCGGATGGGAGGGAAACCGAGATCTGCAAGGTTAAAGGTATTACCCTCAACTACACCACACGCCTGAAAATAAATTTCAACGCTATAAAAGAAATGGTAGTTGAGGAGGGGGAAAGCATTAACCTCAAATATCGTGCGATCCGACGAACCGCAATGCATGATGTGGTGACTCGAGATCAAACAAAAACATGTCGCCCAGTTTTTGTCAAAAGACGTTGTTGCAGGAATAGTTTTGACACCCTCCCATACGGGCACACTGCAGACGCGTAACCAGCTCCGCCCCCCGGTCCGTATGTAATCCGAGGGAAACTAGCAAACAACACCCCCACATCCAGTTTCGATTTAAGTTAGCTTTTACGTTATTTTAGTTGTACAACTTTTGTAAATTTATCATGTGATTAGGTCTTTAAGCCATACCTCACACCCTATACCTGTGATAATAGAAGTAGAATAATCTAGTCTAGGTCATGAGTACTATTGGGTACCTGCTCTGTTAAATAAAAGTACTATTAGCAATAAGAAAATGAATGTATTCCAGAACTGTTCAACATTGTTTAGCTGTCGATAAATGTCACCTGAGCCACGTCCTTCTGGCTTACGGCGTATACACAGTATGCTAGATTCACGATAATTATGGCATTCGGAATAAAATAATTTATGAAGCAAAATGTTTTAATTCCACTTGGTCAACCCTCCACACATACACTCTGTCGGCTGGGGGTCGAGTCTGAATAAAAAACTATTATGAAATTAACCATTACCTCTGTACCTCTGTATACCTTTTATTATCACTTCCCTTGAAACACCTGTCAGCAGGTTACAGAAAATCGCCCCCTGAGTGAAAACAGAACTTGTTAGAACTATTTTATCTATAAATGAAATAAAATAAATAAAAATATATTTAAAAATGAAACGAGTCAAATAAATTTTAAAATATCGCTGATTTCAGTCAGTTGAATAGCCGCTGGGTTGTTACACGCGGTAGTTAGTTCTCCCATGGTCGGCCAGACGAGCAGTGTTCGGACGCAGTATTAAGTAGCCGTGTTCTTCACGTCTTCAAACGCGCGATATCAGCTAGTTTAAGCGCATAGTCCAGATGAGCAGCTCACACGCTGATTATCAGCTGATTACCGTCCGAAATGCTGAGTCACCGTGACCGCGCCCGCTATTAGCTAAAAGATGGCGCGCACCGCGCCGCCGGGCCCCCCACCGCGGGGATAAAAAATACCATTTGGGAAGTAGTAACTTTTTCATCCTGATCTCACCATAGTTGTCGACTCGCTCGCGTTGAAAGGTCGAAAACTTTGCATTCTATTCATATCGGGAAATGGATACCCGCTGGAATCACCCATTTTCCGCGATAATAGCCGGGCCCTCTGGCTGTGGAAAATCAGTTTTTGTGAAAAATTTCCTTCGACATATTGGGAATATGTGTGACACTCGCTTCAGTCGTATAATATGGTATTACGCAGAGCAGCAATCACTCCACGGCATTAAAAAAGGAGACACCGCACCGCTTAGCGACATCGAGTATCGAGAAGGCCTACCCCAAGAATCTGATTATGACTCAAACACGCTACCCAAGTTGCTTATAATAGATGATCTTATGCGAGAAGCCTCCAATAATATAATCGTTGATCTTTTCACCAAAGGCTGTCATCATAAGAATCTGAGTGTATTTTTCATCACGCAGAACTTGTTTCATCAGGGTCGCGGGCAGCGTGATATTTCTCTTAACGCGAATTATATTATATTCTTCAAGAATCCACGAGATCGCGCCCAGGTGCAACATTTAGCTCGTCAGGTATATCCTGAGGATCCACGTTTTGTTCAGGAGGCTTACCACGATGCGACAGCTCGTCCCCACGGTTATCTCTTACTTGATCTGAAACAAAGTACCCCCGAAAACTGTCGCTATCGTAGTAATATATTTCCCGGGGACAAGCACCAGTTTGTATACATCCCAAGAAAGGATATAAAGTCACGCGCTCAGCAGGGGCTACCAGTCATTCGTTTGTAATGCCACGCGCCGGCCAAATTGACGCTAGGACGGACTCCGTCCAAAGTAGAGCTGGTTCCAGACGGAGTGCCGAGGCGCGTAGACGATTCGGAAGCTCCAACACTGAGACGCTGAAGGCATTGTGCTGCCTAAAGCCTCAGCAGAGGATAGCTCTACTACGCACGGCCGATAATTCGCTCGTGAAAAATATCTGTGAATGCGCTTTGAACACCGTGCGCGGTAACGTCATACTCAGTAGGCGAGAGAAGGCCCGACTTGCCAGACATAAGCAGCTTCTTCGTAAACTGTCCACTAACAAGGGTAGTTGGAAGAGCAAGAAAAAATTACTAGTTCAACGCGGAAGCGGATTTCTACCTATGCTGATAGCACCCATTCTTGGGACGCTTTTTGGTCAACTGTTTGGACAATAAATAAGGGTGTAAAATGGAGCATGCAAAGAAGATGGTTTTAATTCCCTCGGATACCATAGAACGGTTTCAACGCAATATTTCCTCATCGGGCGCAGCTTCGGAAGGCAGCAGTGCGAGTGATGAGAAAAGTACAACCTCACCCACCTCCAGGCTTGATAACGAAATGCGTAATATCCTGAACACTCCCGACCTGGATGACACGACGAGGTGGAAGCTTTATCAGCAGATTTTACAACGTTTTCTATATTTCGCCGAGGACTCAAGAAAACTGCTACGTCTAGATCTCCACTCCATCCCTGATAAACCTAATTCTACGGATGGGGCATCGGAGAAAGTAAATGAACTTTCTAGTGACAAGCAGCAGATGATAGCGAAAATTGCCTCGACAGTACCGAAAAAATACCAGTCAAAGGCGGAGCTTCTTCTAAAACATCTGGCCGAGTACCCTTCACGGATTTCATGGGATAGCCGAGGCGGTGTAACTATAGACAGCGTAGCCATCCCCGGGACAAATATCGTTGATCTAATTAACGACACTGTGCGTTCGAGAAAAAGTTTTCAGCCTCATGGTAGACATGCGTACGCACGCTTGCTTCATAGCATCAATGTTCCGCGAGAATATGTCGGAAATGATAATGTTTGGAGGAATGTTCAAGTGCCTTCACCCTCGACCGCAGTACTCTCTGCGACACGGAGCAGGACTAAAAGACTCCGAACCCCACACGGGCGAAGAAATACCGCGAGCAGCAGCAGCAGCGATTCCGTTAAGTCAGAAGACAATTCCTTCTCGCCTTCGAGATCTCGCGGAACATCGGAAACACCTGAGAAATCCACGCAGCAACCGACGAGCTGGTTAACATTTGGCCTACGAAAATGAAAGAGTTGGAACGGTTGTACTTCGACCCCTCCGGCCCATCAGGTTACGCGGGGGCCAGGAAGTTGAAAAAGGCAGCTCGGGGTGTAAACGACAGCACAATAGAAAAATGGCTAGGTACCCAGGACACCTATACCCTACATAAACCGGTACGTCGGAAATTCCCAAGACTGCGGTACAACGTGTCCAATATAGACGATCTTTGGGAAGCAGATTTGGTTGAACTTGGGTCTATAAAGGAACATAATGATGGCATCCGTTACTTGCTGGTAGTCATCGATGTCCTGAGCAAATTTGTATGGGTGGTTCCGTTGTATCGTAAAGCCACAGGAGACGTAGCTGCTGGTTTTAAACAGATATTATCGAACACGGATCGCCGTCCCGAGACCCTACAAAGCGACAAGGGTAAAGAGTTCGTGGGCGCGGCGTTTCAAAAACTACTAGCTGAAAATGATATACGTTTTCGCGTGACACGTAACCCCGACATAAAAGCAGCCGTAGTTGAACGATTTAATCGCACGTTGAAGGAGCGTATGTGGAGATACTTCACGCATAAAAATACCCACCGCTACATCGATGTTTTAGAAAAGCTCATCAGCTCGTATAATAACACCGTACACTCGAGCATCAAGATGGCACCCTCCGAGGTGACGCTCTATAACGCGGCAGAGGCACGAGCGAATATTCAACGTAGCCAGCCGTTACACAGAACCAGAAAACCAAAATACAAGACAGGGGATCTTGTGCGTATAAGTAAGACAAAAGGCACCTTCGCTAAAGGGTACGAGGCTAACTGGAGCGAAGAGTTGTTCAAGATTCGACGGGTTGTAACAGGTTCACCGGTAGTATACGAGATAGAGGACCTTTCGGGAGAAGAGATCGACGGTTATTTCTACGAACCCGAACTACAACGCGTGAGCAAGGACCTCGAAAGTACTACGTTTCAAATTGATAAAATCATACGCAGCAAGGGACGTGGTCCTAGTAAGAAACTTCTTGTCAGCTGGAAAGGTTATCCCGACAAGTTCAACAGTTGGATTTCCGCAGCTAGTATCCAGGAACTCGCTCCATGATGAGGTCTCAGTTCTACATAACCCTACCGAGTAATAGCTCGATGCAAATTTATCCGGATAACAAGACCTGCTGCTATATTACTCAACTACCACGCACGATCGAACTTCATGGCGAGTGGGAAGTTGCTATTGTCGAAATACAATACCCTTTAACATACCTGCCGACCAGGAAGGGGAGAGCGACCCCTCAGGTAGCCGAAGACGGGTATAGTGTAAACACTACCGGTAGTGGGGTTTCGAATCATATAGATAGAGGTGTAAACGCTGCCATGAACAGACCTGCGAATGGGGGTGAAATTTTCGAATCCGATGATACACCGATGATATTCATACCTGGGAAGCCCGTTAAAGAGGTACAAAAGATACCGTCACTCATGTTCGTCTACTGTGACATCATCGAACCACGCATCGTGGGAGACGTCTATGCTCCGCTTCTGCGTATACTACAGGTTAGACAAAGCTCCGATAACACTGGTACAGAGGTAAAAACGTTTTCACCGCCACACTATCTGCCTTTACTGCTTTCGAGTTTTCGGACGATCGAAATATCTATAAGAGATCACCAGGGTAAGCCTATACCATTTGATCACGGGACGTTGACAGTCACACTACACTTCAAGAAGATTCTCTAGATCACTGGATACACGTGGCGAGAATGTCGCACTACATTGAGCATTACGAGTCACAAATAGGCGGCGGAATCGATCGCGTTTTTGTCGGAGCAGCCAACCAACGGGGTCACGGTATCGGTAGTTTCCTAGGAGGGTTATTTCGTCGGGCTATTCCCATGTTGAAACGGGGTGCACGTGCGGTTGGTAGAGAGGTTTTACGCAGCGGTATGAATTTCGTCTCTGACCTGGATAACGACGTACCGTGGAAACAGGCATTTAAAACACGAGCCGCCGAGACTGGTCAGAACCTGAAGCGGAAGGCTCAGGAAGGGCTTGAAAAGGTTATGAGAGGTGAGGGTTATAAACTGAGGTATGGGCGAGCGTATGACCAGTCTAGTCTTGTTCGTGCACCGCGCCTCTCCGTAGCAAGTGCTTCGTCTAAATCTACTAAAACTCGTAAAACTGTCAAGAAAACTCAGAGAAGAAAAAAAAAGCCTGCCAAGACTCGTTCGAAGAAGAAGAAGACAAAAAGTACCAGAAAGACAGTCGCCAAAAGTAAAAAGAAAAAGTGCTGCAAGAAAAGAGCTGTTTCGGATATTTTCGGACCCTTGTAAAAAACGGTAGTATATACTCCTGCTAACCATATCCGTTGAAATGGCCTACCTACATGCTCATTCCTGCGAATGCTTGAAATCCGAACTAGACCTCTTTACCCTGCCACCTACTCAGACTTCTATCGAGGGCGGTCAATGGGTACAGTACAAACCCGTCTCCGCACTAGCTGATGACGCACCAATTGAATTCGTCGTTCCGGGTCAGGGCGACGAGTACATTGATCTCTCACACACGATGCTTAAGGTATGTGCTCGTGTACTTAATGTCGGAAAAGAAACAACAGCAGCAATAGTGGCCCCGGCGAACAATTTCCTGCATACACTCTTCAATCAGACCGATGTCTACTTCAATCAAAAATTGGTCTCCCCGAGTAACAATGCATACGCGTACAGAGCTTACATCGAAACCTTGTTAAACTATGGTGATGCAGCTAAAAAGTCGCATCTCACATCCGGATTATGGTATTCCGACTCTCCCGGATATTTTGAGGAGACTACCGGCAGTAACAATACGGGTTTCGCAAGCAGATGTGAATATTTCTCTGGAGCCAGGCCCGTGGATATGCTTGGTCGTCTTCACTGCGATGTCTTCAATCAGGACAAATTTCTATTAAACGGTGTAGAGCTCAGATTGAGACTCGTCAGATCCCGGGACGCCTTTTGCTTGATAGAGGCTAAAAACGATCATAAGGTGGACATTATGGACGTGACCTTATTCGTACGACGTGTAAAAATCAGTCCAGGAATTCTGCTGGCGCATGCAAGAACCCTAGCTAAGACAACTGCAAAATACCCTATGACACGAGTGGAGGTCAAGACTATGACAATACATAGCGGTGTGCAGGCTGAAACCCTTGATAATGTTTTCCTTGGACAAATACCGAAGCGTATAATCATCGGATTTGTCGATAACAAAGCCTATAACGGTGATAAAAAACTCAATCCGTTCAACTTCTCGGCCTTCGGACTCAACCATCTATCCTTGTATATTGAGGGTACCCAGATTCCATCCAAGCCTTTACAACCCGATTTCTCGAGTAAATTATTTGTGGATTCCTACAACACCCTGTTCACGGGTACCGGTATACACTTCCTCAACGAGGGAAACTCAATTGCGCGTCAGGACTATGCAAAGGGATACTGCCTCACTGCGTTCGATCTCACTCCCGACCTATCAGCAAGCGATAACGGCCACTGGAATCTCATCAAGCATGGCAGTGTTCGGATCGAGACACGCTTCGAGACGGCCCTGACCACGACCATAAATTGTATTGTGTATGCCGAATTCTCCAACGTAATCGAAATCGATTCGATGCGTCAAGTTATTACGGACTTTGGTAACTAGCTGCGAGGTACAGCTAGTCGAAGTACGGGATACCTGTCGGGACCTGCACGTCATAATCCTGCACTTGGGACAACTCCTCTTGGTAAGCGGTCGGACCCTGCCATAGAACTTGCTGAATCCTGTTCATCCCTTCCTTCGACTAAATGTGAAGAGGGGAGGTTGTAACTGCAAGACAGGATAGTCTAAATACTTCGCTCAGTCTCGTCTTCGTCTCAGTTCACCGACAGTGGTCCGCACCCTCAAGAGTAAAACGCGCTCAGTTCTTCAAGTCAGCATGAACTATATCATCGATATACAAGGCTTCTGCGGGGAGAGTGGTAACTTCATGCCAAAAGAAGTTGCCGTTGTCGCCTACGAGACAGAGGCTATAGCCCACTGGCTTATCGCGCCGCCGTTCTCCATCTCTGAGCTCTCTTCATCAAAACGAACGCAGAACAACTGGCTGACAAGTAATCACCACGGGATAGAATGGTTCGAGGGCGAAGTCTCGCATAAACATCTGCATGCGAATCTACGTGCGATCACGCTCACGGCAAAGAACATCTTCTGTCGCGGCGTACAAAAGGCCAAATTTCTTCAAGAAGTGATGTCACGTGAAATCGTCAACCTGGAACGTGGTGAGTGCGAGTGCCCGGCGTTCAAAGACATGTCATCGGATAAATCGTGCATCCTCCACATTGGTGAACGAAGGAATTTCAACTGTGCATTGCGTAACGCTATGAGATTGAAGAATTGGCTACAATCTCGTGGGCGATCCGAAAAGGTGCTGTCCTCGATTCCTTTTCGTACTATGGTGTTAAACTCGCTCGAGCAGCCTGAGAGTAACGATGGTGGAGATAATCCTCTCGAGCAGGGTGAGGATGAGTGTGGCCCCGGACCCATGGGAGTAGAGGAGATGACCGCACGCATGAGGACTGCCTGCCGAAGTGCATGACTAACAATCTCGCAACTGTTTGAGCGTATCTCTCAGTGCCTTCACAACCAGCGAAGAGGATGGATAGTTTCCAAATACTCGATGTCTTAGAGTTGGTACCTGCTCGGACCAAGGGCGTTTTCCCAGCTGATCAGATACCTCTGCGATGGTCGTACCCCACCGCTATCGTGGCAAATACAGATGTCCATACGCAACCCGGAACACACTGGGTAGCTTTCCACGTCACAGCAGCCGGAGAAGGTATCTATTTCGACAGTTTTGGACTGCCTCCTATCATACCGCATCACATCCGCGCTCTACGCCGGAACTGCATTTCCTATCGTTGGAATGTAAAACAACTGCAAAGCTCCTCTTCCCTGGTATGCGGACAGTTCTGCGTCATGTTCCTATATTATATGACACATGGTTTCACTTTGAAACAGTTTACAAGTATTTTCACTATGAATTTAGAGGAGAACGATAAGCTAGTCAGCTCATTTTACAGACGTTTAACACAGAATAAGTTAAAACGTAAAATACGTGATAGTTTCGGTACCGTAAGCTGTATTCAATGCTGTTGTCGTAAAAGATAACCTAATTGTTTGAAATATAAGTAATTCTTTTTTTCTATAACCATTAGAAATAAGTAACTCCTGATCTCCCATAATAATATTATTTCATGTTATACGAAACTCAACTAGTAATAAGTCTTCTTATACCTAGTTTTAAATCTGTAGTGTACGAGTATTAATTTAGCTAAATGAATAAACACGAGCTCAAACCATAATCAGTTGTACACCTTTCACAACCCTAGACTAATCTTCCTCGCCTTTATTCATAATTCTCGTAGGGAAAGGACCTAGGTTAGATATATCTATATATGGGGCTTTCCACGCCAACCCAACCTACCATCGAAATTGACATTTTTGATTTGGCCCTGATTTTTTTATCTTCTTGTACTCTGTAAAAGAGAGCTCCATGATTTATTTCGAATTTTTTTATCAAGCCGTTCAAAAGATGAGATTTCTCAAAATTTTAGGTGTTTTATTTTTGAATGCTCATAACTTTTCCAAAAATGCATCAATTCGAATGTTTTTTTTTTCAAATTGTGTATTTTACAATGAATTTTCTGAAAATTTGAGGTGAAAAAAAAAAAAAAATTATTTACCACATGTTTCCAATTCTTAGATCAAAATCTGATTTTGAAAACTGTTTGTATCCTTCGATTTTTTTTGAAAAATTCTCAAAAAAACTACTTCCTATTCCACAAATTTTAAGCCTGGTCCCATCGTGGGAAAACGATTCTTGTTATTTTTTCAGAATTTTTCAAAATTGTCAAATTTTTTTTTTAATTTTAAAAAATTTTCAAATATGATTATAATAATAATTATAATAATTAAACGACAACAAAAGTAAAACAAAAATATTTAGGAATAAAAATTTTGTTCCAAATACAGATTTATTATCTTCACGACTTTCGATTATCTCCATTTCCAATTTTTTGTCGATATTTTATTCCATAAGACAATGAAAATCATATTTAAAGTTTTTTGAAAAAAAAAATGAAAATTTGAAAATTTTGAAAAATTCAGAAAAAATAGCAAGAATCGTTTTCCCACGATGGGACCAGGCTTAAAATTTGTGGAATAGGAAGTAGTTTTTTTGAGAATTTTTCAAAAAAAATCGAAGGATACAAACAGTTTTCAAAATCAGATTTTGATTTAGGAATTGGAAACATGTGGTAAATAATTTTTTTTTTTTTTTTCACCTCAAATTTTCAGAAAATTCATTGTAAAATACACAATTTGAAAAAAAAAACATTCGAATTGATGCATTTTTGGAAAAGTTATGAGCATTCAAAAATAAAACACCTAAAATTTTGAGAAATCTCATCTTTTGAACGGCTTAATAAAAAAATTCGAAATAAATCATGGAGCTCTCTTTTACAGAGTACAAGAAGATAAAAAAATTACGGCCAAATCAAAAATGTCAATTTCGATGGTAGGTTGGGTTGGCGTGGAAAGCCCCATATATAGGGACCCATACTGCAGAAGCGACGGAACGAAGGACAGGTATATCTATATACATTTCGGACCCATACTGCAGAAGCCTCGGAGCCATGGTCAGGTATATCTATATACATTTCGGACCCATACTGCAGAAGCCTCGGAGCCATGGCCAGGTATATCTATATATATATTTCGGACCCATACTGCAGAAGCGAAGAGAACAGAGATAGAATTAGAACTTAAGGTAAAATCGTTAAGATTCACCTAGGTTTTCAATCATTGAACCTCAATTAGGTTAGAATCCACAGATTTACGTAGGTTTAAAAAAAAAAAAAAAAAATGGCGTCGACCCCCCCCCCCCCCCCCCCTCTCAGCGGGGGGCCATTTTATGGGGGGCAATAAAATAGGATCCATACTGCACCCTATCTACTGCCGTCTTTAGCGACCGGGGGGCCCTGGGCCAGAATATCTTCAGGGGCCCCTGTAGTAGTATTTTTTTTCTTCACTTGAAGTTAAAAATAAAATTACGAATTTGCAGTTAAAATAGTTTGATTATGCTTGAATACTTTTACATGTTACCTACTTTTCTTCTACATTTTTTTGTCGCAAAATCAGTGATCAGTTTCTTGAAATCAATTATTTCCAACAAATCAGACTCTCATTACTGAGAAGAGAGAGATTATTCAATCTCGTCCGTTTCATCTTGTTACGCAATTCGCATTATAGCGGGAAATTATGACATACAAAAATATACAAAAACAGGTTCAAAACATTGTGATAATTCATCAGTTAAAATACTTCACAAATTATATTTTTGGTTATCAGAATTAATTCATCTGTCGAGCGCCGGGGCCCCTGAGAACCGGGGCCCTCGGCCCGGGCCCCATGGGCCCGTGCCCAAAGACGGCAACTGGTTGCGTTGGAAAAAAATCCCGAAGTTTCTCGTCATTTTTCAGCAAAACCATGTATTTCCCCCCTCAATAAAGAGATACATCAATTATCATATTGTACTGCGATTTCGGTGGACTAGAAATAACACCGTAGTCAGGGACTCGAGTAAAAATTGTTACAATCTATTATAATAGCATGTCAAATGTTGTGGGTACTTACGGAAAAAGGTTATTTGAATCTGCTTCATGATTCAGCTCATTTTCTGACAACAGATTTACAGGTATTTCCATTTGAGGTACTGATAGAGAAGGTTCCTTTGATTTTTTGGTATTGACTGGTATCTCTTGCATTTGTCGTTCTGTCTGTGAAGTTTGTGCACCCGTGTTATTGTAACTTTCAGTTGGAACGCTTACTTTTTCCGTGTTTTGCGATGGCAAGTTTCCTTTTGTAGACTGCGAGATAAAAAAGGCGGCACTTTCCGAAATATTATGCTCTTGTTTTTTTCTCTTATCTATGAATTGGTGTGGAGGGGCGAGACTAATGCTATCGTTCGATTTTAGAAATGCTGCTATTTCTGGATTTTTTTCAGCAAGCGCCCGTAATTGGTTGATGCCTTTTAGTACGGACAGCGATGCTTTTGATTTCCGACGAGGCTATTACATCTGATGATGATGTTGTCAGAATTTTCTTTGGAACAATCACTCGTCTTCCCTTGCTGGTAAATTTGGTAGGATTTTTAGAATCTTTGTTACTCTTCGTCACACTGTCCTTCTTCCCTTCAACATTCTTATTTTCTACCGGAGCCATTATTTTAGGCCAAAGTTAAAGAAAAGATACGTTATTTTGAATCTGAAAGAAACTACAGTAAATCAAGCGAGTTTCGTCATTGTAGGACTAAAAATAGTTTCCATGTCGGGAGTGAGTAAGTATATGGGGTATTCTCGCTCATCCGGGACACTTCTCTACGCATGGGTTACCAATTTTAGTGCCACGCAAGATTTTGGTTCTTGGTCAATCCCTAACAACAAATCCAGAGTCATACCCCCTTAATTTGAACTGGTTCAGAAGTTATTGGATTTGCAAAATATGAAAAAATTAGTTTTTGAACGCACCGCACTATCTTCAAACGTACGTATCTTAGGTTCGGGGGATCCAAAAAATATTTTCAACCGGTGCTCTAGAATCAGAAAACTCTCACCTTTCACCCCGTGAGATCCAAGATTTTCGACAAAATATTTTTGCTCACGAATTTCACGATGTATTTTTGTTTTTCGTCCTGTGACCAAAGGGCATAATTGAAATTGGGGGGGTATGACTCTGGATTTGTTGTTAGGGATTGGTCAAGAACCAAAATCTCGCGTGGCACTAAAATCGGTGACCCATGCGCAGAAAAGTGTCCCGAATGAGCGAGAATACCCCATATTTTACGAGACATGAAACCTAATTTCTTAGGAGCACTACAAAAAGCTTTTAAATGTATTTATGTATATCAAGATTAGTTTTGAGGAAGTAAGACTGGTGTTGGAAGAATAGTGCAAATCCATTCGTTTTCAATGACTTGCTCTTCTCGACCTTCTGCACTGTTCCATTTTGGCATAAGATAACATTTCGCTTTCACATCAGTCAGATGCACTAAGCTAAAATCAGCTGATAAATTAGTGCAATGGTATACACCAACACATTGAGATGTGAGACCAACATCATACAGCTGCTGCATATTTCGAAAATATGTAGTTATGAACAGAAAGTTTACCTCAATTTGAACAATATTTTGAATGACACCCATTTTTCCAGTTTCAGAAACAAAACAGCTGTCACGTAAATTTGTTGCAAACGTAGATTTTCCAATAACAATTCTCTCAAATTGTTTGCAGTTCTGCGGGATATGTTCAATAAGAGGTCCTCCAGTGTGGATTTGTGTTGGCCGAATTAGTACCTCGTCGTCAATGGGCGCATGAGCGAGATCGTTAAGTTCAAACATTCTCTTGTAGAACTGTTGAAGCGGAAGATCAGGTTTTCGTATATATTTCCGGAACTGAGGCATGTTATTCTCGTAGCAGTAAGCGCTGAAGGTTTCCAAAGGGCCTAAAGTTCGAACGTCGTCGACAACGTGTAGTAGGCCATGTACATTATATGATAGAAAAGGTTTTCCATACAGTGCTTCACATGTACTAACATATGTTTCCTTCTTGACAGAGATCGTACATAATTGGAGATGTACCCTCAGCCTCGAGAAGACGCATTGCAGAATGTAACATCATAAAGTGTAGATAATATTCTTCCGGGAATACATCCATGAAAACCGCTGGAGCAGTGAATAGTAATATCTGCCTCAATTCGACAGCTTCAAATCTACTGTAGTTCGTTATTTCCCTAGGGCGTCGACCAAATTCAGTGGGACAATATTGTATAAGTGCAATCATTCGTGAATCGAGAATATTCAATTGCCTGCCACTCAGTCTCTGGCATTCATATTTGCCTTCGACATGTGCTCCAATTACCTTCTTAACATTTCCGATATGCGTTAGGTGTAAGTTTTCAAACGGCACTCCAGTAACCAAACCCATGGGTAACAAGGATAATGGGCTATGTCCTCGATGATGATCCTCATCAGTACAATTTCTATATTCCTCGTTTGTGCGAAGTGGGTGCCGAGTACCGAGGAAAACCATAGTACCCCGATAACCTTGCTGTTCACATCGATGATCGACTTTGCACTTGAAGCACGCATGCGAGGAATTATGTAATGATTTAAAACCATTGCTCGAGCAGGGGCATCGGCTATGAAGCATCGTATTTGTAGAGGAATTGTTTGACCCCTTATATCGATTCCGCCATTTGCAATAACTGCATTAATTTCCATAATGAGCATGTCGTAAAAATTATGTGCGTTGGTTGGCTTATGACGGCCTTCGAAAATTCCAGCTATCATAGGTCGGTTATCCGCAATGTTGAAGATCCTGAACTGATGTGGCCAAAATTGCCACCTCCCACCATTATCTAACGCTCCTCCGTCGGTACTGAAATCAATTAATATGTATTCTGGCAATTTATTGTTTGGTATCACATCCAATTTTTTTAAAATACCGCTTTTGAATCCAATATGCAAATACTCTCCTCCAGCTACTTCTTGCACAAATCTACTGGCAACAAAAGTTGGAGTGTTCAAAACAGTTCTACTATCCTTAGGTAGATGCTGATATGCAAAGGGATTTTCTCGTAAAGTTTTGAAAATTATATTTCCTTGTGTGTGAGTCAATCCAGCACTCAGAAAAGCGTTTTTCATTTTTCTTCTACCAATGCTTTCAATATCTTCTTGGAATTGATCGTTTACATCTTCATCCGAACTGCTTTGGTCTGTATTATCTCCTGCTGCATTTTCATCGACTTCAATGAAACCGTGTTCACGATCCTCTTCGTCAGTGTCTGCTTCATGAGAAGACACAGTTTCTCCATCAGAAGACTCTGCTTCCCCATCGTACTGAAAGTCATTGTGCCCTAGCTCTTGTACTTCTTCGTTCTGTTCGCCTCGAACGATATTACTTGCTCTGTCTTCCCCAGGCTCCACAACGGATAGAACATCCATGGCTGTTACTTCAGCTAATGAACTGTTATTTTCTTCATGGTTTTCAATTCTTGAATTTCTCCGAAGTGAAGAAATTCGCCTCCTCTTCTGTCTGTCGCTGAGATGGTTGAAGTCTTCGAACTTTGGTGGCATTTTTTTTTGTATTCTCCAAGTCAGACGGTCTACCTTTTTAGATCTAAAATTTTAAAAAGTCTCATGTATTATAACCCAAACTAAAAATTCCAAGAAGTTGTAGTATCGTGAGTTTTCATGAAGGCGAAACGACCCAGCAGGCGACCGGAGTTACACCTTATGTCCAGGTTATACACGGTATCTCCCCACCATAAGCCAACCCTAGCCTTGAGGGTTATTCGTCAAAATGACCAGAATATTAGGAAATGTTTAATCTTGTTTTTGTAAATTGTATTCTCAGTCCGATCGGACAATGTGTCTAGTACCGTTTGTGAGTAATATGCATCCTGAATCTGGAATGTCAGCCGAACGAGCTAAGAGGACTCGATGAGTGCGAAGACTGCTTCCCACTAAAACACTAACACTAAAAGCAGTTATTGATAATGAATATGACATAGCTGAATTGCTTTATGCACTAAGATTGAGGTTATCAAATTTCAACCCCACAACTTCTAACCTACAATAGAAATAATGTTCACTTGAAAAATAATTTTGTGACATGTAGCGATGAAAAATTACCTATTTCAGACAAACTTATACCGCGAGGACCAGGTGAAAGAGAATGGTCCGTCCGCCCAGACACCTAATATTTTGTATTTTCATGGGGATAGCCACTCGTTGCGCAGAAAATTCTTAGGGTGATTTTGGCGCGTGGTCGATAGCTTCGACCCCAGGATATATTTTTCAGCGCAACGAGTGGCTATCCCCATGAAAATACGAAATATAAGGTGTCTGGGCGGACCGACCATTCTCTTTCACCTGGTCCTCGCGGTATATTGCCCTTATAATCTTTATATTTATAACTGAAACATAATTTATATAGAGGGTGATTGGTTTTAATCGATACAGGGCGATATCTCGAAACCGAATGGACAAACAGAAAAAAAAATTCTACAAAAGTTGTAGGGTTCGGAGGGGGAAAAAACTGAGTAAAATCAGATTTTCTCCAGATGACCTTGCCGAGCTAAAATCAAGGTCAACTTTTTTTTTTAAATGGAACCCTATATATTCTTCGTTGCGGAATCGAATAGAGCATTCAATTTTTAATGAAAAATCATACGGATACATATCATCTGCAGTCAATTGTTGCGGAGATAAGAGCTGTGCAAGATGGGAGTGTCGGGGCACTGGGCTAGTTCGGCGTTGAGCTCTTTTCAGACAATTTTCGGAAGCCTATTTCTCGTGAACGAGTGGCTCAAAATTTATCAGATGGATTTCAAATTAATCTTCGAATCTTGAACTAAAAACTCATTGAAACGTGTTGGGTACCTTGGAGTACCGACAGAGGGCGCCACCGCCATCTACCCTAGCCTATGGGACTCCGGCCCGATAGCCCCGCGCAACAGCTAGTCCTAACATGGCGTCCGGCTCGGAACCAAGCCACGCTACGCGTCTTATCATATGTACCTAATAGTAATAAATAAACATAGCTTCGTTATACTTACATACATCTGTACTTCCTTACCCTACTACGGTCCCAACAACTGGCGCTGCGGAGGTAAAATTCGACCTGTGTGCGGGAAATCAAACAGATAATCGTGTGAGTGAACAATGACTGACGCCGCGGAACAAATTAAGGTCCTTACGGCGGCCGTCAACTCGCTTCTTCAGCTACATCTTCAAAACGACGGCGCTAGACCAAACCAACCTAGCTCGGCACACTCTGATCTTTTCAACCAGCTCAGTGCTCGTGTTGAAAAATACTCATATGGTTCTGGGGATGAAACAAAGCCGTTTACAAAATGGTTACAACGCCATGAGTACACCGTCGTCCAGGAATCAACGTCACTGCCCCAAGAAATGCGAACTCGTCTCGTGCTAGACAAGCTCGGTCAAATCGAGTTCGACAGGTTAGTGAACCACGTTGCCCCGTAAAACCCGACAACAATGTTGCAAGGCAGAGTCATCGATACGCTGAAAGATTTATTTCTCGACAAAGTGCCCATAACGCGCCGGCGGATCGAGATCCTCAACTATCGATACGACAAAGCAACCCCCATCACGGAACATATCGATCGTATAAACCGACATGCTTCGGACTTCGATCGTGCCAAACTCACAGACGACAACCTACGGATTCTTCTACTGCTACAATCCTTCTGCTACTCAAGTGAGAACGACGAGTTAAAAAGAATAGCTCTTCGCGTAGTGGAAAAAAACGCAAACGCATTACTCAAGGACATAGTCGCGGAGCTAGAAGCTCATACGAACGTGTCAACTAGCCTCAAAATGCTGGAAAATCCGGTCGTAAATACGCCTACCACAGCGATAAACGCCGTTCACACGAAACCGAAACTGCATGTAAAAAAGGGTGCACCAAAACAAAAACCGACGCAGTCACCATCGGACCAAAGGTGCAATGGTTGTGAAGGTGAGCATCAACGATCGAAGTGCCCCTTCAGTGAAGCTTTGTGCCACCAGTGTTCGCGCAAAGGACACATCGCCAAAGTGTGTCGTTCGAAACCAAAAGACGGGAAACCCAGTGTCAAAAGTGCAAGCCTCGTGACGCAATCACTTACCTCGGTCGGTAAGCGTCGTCGAAAATACGTACCGGTAACCATACTCGGTAAAGTCACACATCTGCAATACGACTCGGGTTCAGACATTACGTTGATCGGCAAAGACGAATGGGAGCAGCTCGGGTCCCCAGATCTCGTAACGAGTGAAATCGTCGAACACGCGGGCGGGAGTGAGTTTAAGATGATCGGCAAGTTCAAATGTGCGGTACAAGCTCTCGACCGTAAAGCCGAACTGGACATTCACGTCGCTAACCGTGCGGGAGTGAACCTATTCGGGCTAAACGCAATCGACAGTCTCGATCTGTGGTCTGTACCACTAAGTGAATACGAGAACCCGGAAATCGTGTTTCGCGTCCATAACTCAGAAGTTCTGAAACCTAACGTCGCGGTACAACTGACTGTACATCCGGTTAACGGACAGTTATCGCGCGCGGAGCCGACTCACCAAAGCGAAGGCAACGGGTCCGTCGCGACGCCTCGTGACAAGTACCAAAGTGAAATCTACGACAGCTTTCCAAACCTATTCTCCGAGGAATTAGGACTGTGTCGTGATCACCAAGCGAAATTCTGTCCAGTCGAAAACGCGCAGGCTGTACAAATTCCGTGCAGACCGATCCCCTACGCGATGGAGAAACCTCTCGAGGAAGAACTTCAACGCCTGGAAGCTAAAGGCATCATCGAACGTGTTGAATTCTCGAACTGGACCACACCCAGCGTGATCGCAAAAAAGTTCAACGGCAAAATGCGCTTGTGTGCAGACTACTCCACTGGCGTAAATCGCGCGCTTATCGACAAGCGACACCCTCTACCAAACGTGGAAAACATCATTACCAAACTGAATGGGAATCGTTTTTTCAGCGTGCTCGACTTGAGCGACGCTTTTTTCCAAATAGAAATCGCTGAAGACCATCGAGAAATAACTACCATCACTACTCCAAAGGGACTCTTCAGGTTCAGACGCCTACCCTTCGGCATCAAGACCGCACCTGCTATGTTCCAACAAGCTATGGATAGCACACTGGCAGGACTAGAAGGAGTTTACGCATACATCGATGACGTAGTAGTCGCCGGTTCCGTCCGTCAGGAGCACGACCTACGCCTACGCAAAACTCTTCAACGTCTGGAAGACAGGGGCTGGAAGCTCCGACCTGAAAAATGCAGTCTCGCGGTAGAAGAAATCAAATTCCTCGGCCTGATTGTAAGTGCTAAAGGCATAGCAGCTGACCCAGAAACCACTCGTGCTATAGCTAACATGCCAAAGCCTACGAACGTCTCAGAAACCCAAAGCTACCTGGGAATGGTGAACCACTACGGAAAGTTCATCCCACACCTACACCAGCTGAAACAACCTCTAGAAGAACTTACTCGTAAGGACCATCCGTGGGATTGGAACCACCAGCACGACCTTGCTGTGGAACAGATTAAGAAGGTCATGCTCAGTTCACTCCTCTTGGAACACTACGACCCGTCGAAAACTCTAGTGGTCGCAGCAGACGCCTGTTCTACGGGACTAGGAGGCGTCTTACTGCAACGAGACGAATCAGGACGAGAACGTGCGGTGTATCATATGGCACAAAGTCTCACGGACACACAACGAGGCTACTCACAAATCGAGAAAGAAGCGCTAGCTCTGGTTACGACAGTCGAGCGTTTCCACAAATTCCTATGGGGACGAAACTTCATACTGCAGACGGACCACAAACCTCTTGTGGCGCTGCTCCAGACTGATGATACGAAAGGTCTCAAGCCAACCACAGCAGCACGCCTGAAGAGATGGGCTATGCGACTTTTAGGATACGACTTCCGAATCGAGCACATCCGAACGCAGGACTTCGGCCAAGCCGATGCGCTATCACGCTTGATAGAAAAGTTTCGTCGCGACAACAGCGAAGAACTTCAAGTGTGTAGTAGAACTGTGCCATGAAGTCTTCTCAAGATATGAACCTCCAGAAATTCTCGTCAGTGACCACGGAACCCAATTTACGTCCAGACTGTTCGCGGATCTCTGTAAGGAATTGCATATCACCCACCTTATCTCGCCGGTAAATCACCCTCAGTCAAATGGTCAAGCGGAACGTGTGGTGGATACCGTGAAAAGAGCTATAGCCAAAGACACAACCGACTGGAAAAAGACACTCTTCGACTTCCTTCACAGTTATCGTTACACGCCATGCGCGGCAGCCCCAGGTGGAAAGTCACCGGCAGAACTCTTTTTCGGACGACCAATCAACACACCATTCTCCAAGCTATTCCCAAAACCAGAGGAGAAGGGAAACGCACCAAATGACTCCAAAGAAAAACAAGCAGACATGGAAAAACAGTTTAACAAACACCATGGCGCTCGACCTCGTCACCTAGCAATCGGTGACCGTGTTGTAGTGCTAACCCAATTCAAGAAACGACAACAAGGAAATGTCTCCAAAGTCATTTCCAACGTACGCTACGCCATCCAATTGGACAACGGCAAAGAGGTCGAGCGACATATCAACCATATCTGGAAAGGTGGTTCTAAAGCCTCTATCCCAGATCAAGACCCAGAAGATGACTGGACTTTCGCAGAAAACGACCAAGATCCGGTTCCAGAAGTAGACCCCGACGCTGACGAACCACCAGCCCAACCTAGGGCCCCAAGCCCTAACCCTGACCCCGAAAACCGACCAAGAGTAGAAATCCCTAGAAGATCTGCACGTGACCGCGCCCCGCCTAAACGACTGGAGTTGGACCCAAACGCCAAATCTTACATCAGGAAGTGACTCTCTTGAGAAGCGAGATGTTGGGTACCTTGGAGTACCGACAGAGGGCGCCACCGTCATCTACCCTAGCCTATGGGACTCCGGCCCGATAGCCCCGCGCAACAGCTAGTCCTAACATGGCGTCCGGCTCGGAACCACGCCACGCTACGCGTCTCATCATATGTACCTAATAGTAATAAATAAACATAGCTTCGTTATACTTACATACATCTGTACTTCCTTACCCTACTACGGTCCCAACAAAACGATTTTGGATAAATTGTGTAATTCGACGGCTGCAGACTTTCCAAGGTGAAGTTGCGGGAGATCCATTCAATTTTCATCGAGATATGTTTCGAAAATGAAATATGCGATTGTATTCAAAATTTACAGGTGACATCATTAGACGTCCAGGAAAAGACTCATCGAGGGAATTTTTTGATCTCTTTGGTTTTTCCAGAAAAAAAAGGTGAAAATTTCGCAATTTTATTTCTGTCGAATCTGGACTCCGAAAAAAATTCACACACAAACTGATGACTGGAGAATTGGATTAATCATTATGATAAGAGCTATGCAAGATGGACAATCGGGGCGCTGGGCTAATGCGGCGTTGCGGGAACGCTTACGTACGAGGCAATTTAACCTAATCCTGGAACTTGATCAGAAGTACTAAATGACTCTTTATGACATACAGATAATAAAAAACAATAAATTTATTGAAAAAATTCAATGAATTTTATGATCTTTTTTTACAGTGTCTTCGCTTCTTCAGTTACTTTTCAAATATTCCCCCGTTTGCATCGATGCACAATTGTAATCGTCGCTGAAGTGATGAAGATATCGAAAAATAATTGACATACAGACAATGAAAAAAACAATAAATTTATTGAAACAATTTTCCAAATCTGATGACAGATGTTCTCGTCATCATCTAAATCATTGAGTACTTTGTTGTGTGAGGCTAGCTATTACTGAAACATCCGGACAAATAGTACGGAACGAAAATCCAAAAAATGTCAGATTATCAGCCAAACGAAATCGTAGACATTATTATAGCTTATGGTGCCTCTGGAGGAAACGCGAGAGCAGCAGCGCGATCCTATCAAGAAGATTACCCGAATCGGCAGCATCCAAACAATTCTACGATACAGCGACTTGTAACTAGATCACGCGGTGGAACTCTTAAGAGAAAACGATTAAAAAAATCGCGTGATGAAGATCCAGTAACGTATGCGGCATTAGGAATGGCTGCGATGGACCCCCATATCAGCCAGAGGCAAATAAGTCGTGAATTGCATATTTCACAGTGGAAAGTGGTCCAAATATTCAAAAAATTTCGTTTCCACCCTTATCACATTTCACTTCACCAAAAGCTGTCAGACAATGATAAGGTTCAGCGGGTAGCATTCTGTAGGTGGGCACAGGGAGAATTAGCACGCGATCCGACATTTTTCAACCGCGTTATGTTCAGTGATGAGGCCACATTTCAAAACACCGGCGAATTAAATCGGCATAATTGTCACTATTACTCAGATGCGAATTCCCACTGGATGCGACAGATTGACAATCAGCATCGTTGGAAGGTCAACGCGTGGTGTGGCATTGTAGATGGTCACCTGGTGGGACCCTATTTTATGGAGGGTAACGTCAACGGGGCTAATTACTTAAATCTTTTACAAAATGAACTGCCAGAATTGATGGAAGGCGTTGATCCAGATACTATGGATCGATTGTGGATCCAGCAAGACGGGGCTGGTGCTCACTACGCCCGCATTGTTACGGATTTTCTGAATAAAAATTATCCGCAACGTTGGATGGGCCGAAATGGCCACGTGCGTTGGCCAGCAAGGTTACCCGACTTAACGTCACCGGACTTTTTTTTGTGGGGTTAACTAAAAGGTATCGTCTTCGCTGAGAAACCTACAACGCCCGAGGATGTGAAGGACCGTATCACTGCGGCGTGTAACGAAATACCTGCTGAAATACTCAGAAAAACAGTTAACGAATTTCAACAAAAATTTGGAGGTAGTGGTACTTGGTGGGCCTTTTGTAGAAACAGAATTATGAAATATCAATTGCGAACCATGTCAATGTCATCTGATAGCCATGCAAACATTGGCCCACCAACGTACCATAGACTCCAAATTTTTTGTTTAAAATTTTGTTTAAATTATTTTTTCGTTGTGAATATTTTTTGATAAATGTTGTCATCTTCAATTTCTTCATCCGAATTATTTTTTCAACAAATAATCATAAGCCAATCGAGTGAGCGAGCGCAGCGAGCGAACAATTACAACGTTATTTAGTTTGAACGAATTTTTCAATTCTAAACTTTTATTATTCTCCAGGTACTTGGCAGTTGTATCTGATTTCAATGCTTTTGTATGTTGATAATCATCCATCAATCGAGTGAACGAGCGCAGCGAGCGAACGAGCAGAACTTTTGATGATTTTTTGTTGGAGTGATCTACACATTAATGGACTTGGCGAAAGGTTTTTGCACCAGAGGTGCTTTTTGGGGTTTTACATTAGTCCCTTCAACTGTATCCCTGTTAAAGCGTAGGCGTATAGTTCATTTCAGTATAGGAGGTTTAATCTACGTCAACCACATCAGCAACTCCATCATTCACCTCAAAGATATCCTATGCGAAGCAATAACATAGCCATTATGAAATTAGAATTATTAAAATGATGATATACACAATTTTATACTCAAGTCAGCATTAAACGGCTGTGTTATGTTAGGTCAAGATTTGCTTGTGAAGATTTCGTGTGAGAGCAGCTATAAATTTCCGCAATCGGTAAGTGAAATTGTGATAATATTATTGACTGTAATGAGCAAATCTTCACGTACATATCCCTACCCAACCTAACCTAACCTAACCTATCCTACGGTATAACGCTGCGTATAAAATCGTTGATAATATATTCGTACACTTATTGAGTCAGTTATGTTGAATATATGATATATGAGAGTACGTTTATGTCCATTGTATGTGTATGTGTATTAGCGGATTAGGGAAGAAGGTGCTAAGTCGGGACTCAGGTCAGTGTGGCACTAGTTAGTTAGCTCTGATCCTTGACCGAAGCAACGTACTTCATATGAGTCTATTTATACTGTCTTTTGTTTCTGTTCAATTAACTTATTATTAAATAAACTCTTTACCTACGTTTGCATATAATCAAGGTTTCTTTATTTAATTAATCTACCTCGTTATATTTAAAGTGGTTCTTCACCTACAGTCCCACCAATCGTGGGTTTCAGACAAGATTTTGAATACTTCTCGATGGGGAAAAAATCTGAAAAAAATCAAGCATATAGGAGATCTTCGGGAGATTGATTTCGCATAATAATAATTCAAAAAAGTTATTAACAAATCGATGGAAAAAAAAACTGTTCAAGAAATTAGCCGGTGACCCAACTTTTTTTTCAGGTGAAAATGATTTGTCAATTTCACTGAATACGTATGAATTTTTTGAGAATTTTGGTAACTTTTTGAAAATTGCGTTTTTTCATACCTGACAAACCTCAATTTTCAAAAAGTTACCAAAATTCTCAAAAAATTCATACGTATTCAGTAAAATTGACAAATCATTTTCACCTGAAAAAAAAGTTGGGTCACCGGCTAATTTCTTGAACAGTTTTTTTTTCCATTGATTTGTTAATAACTTTTTTGAATTATTATTATGCAAAATCAATCTCCCGAGGATCTCCTACATGCTTGATTTTTTTCAGCTTTTTCCCCATCGAGAAGTATTCAAAATCTTGTCTGAAACCCACGATTGGTGGGACTGTAGGTGAAGAACCACCTTAACATGGTAGCAGTTCGTGGTTTGTGAAATCTAACTTGCACAGGTGAAATCAGAAAAACGTGCGTTAACAAGAAACGTCTTTTGAAAACTTAAATATGGCCTTTATAAAGTGCGATGATATTACCATACCGATATTTGATGGAGTCGATTATAGCCATTGGAAAAAGCGCATCACGATGTTTCTCAAATACAAAAACTGCAGTACAGTGATCGAACGAAGTCGAAACGAAAAAGATGTCCAAACAGCCTGGAGCGAAGAGGAGATAAAAGCAATGAACTATATATATAGCGCCATTTCAAATGAGCAACTTGAATACATAAGTAACCGTGATACACCGTTCCAGATAATAGCAAAATTCGACCAAATGTATGAGACGAAGTCAACAGCGCTGCAAATCGTGTGTAGAAGCAACTTAGAAAGTATAAAATTACAGAACCATACGGATGTGAATTTCTTCTTCGATGAGATTGAAAAGGCGGTGAATGAACTCAAAGCAGCGGGTGCCAAAGTAACAGGAGCAGAAAAGTTAAACTATATGTTAAAAGCATTACCAAAATCATACAGTCATATTGGCGATATAATTGACATTGTACCAGAGTACCAGAGAACGCTGGAATACCTAAAAAGTAAGATAAAAATGAAAGTGCTAGAAGAAAAAAATTCATCATCATCGGGTGAAGAAATTCGAATGAAATCCAACGTTCGTTCGAAATCCTGCTACACAACAGTCAAGGTCAGATGACAGAAGGTCTTTCAAACGTGGCAAAGTCGGGCATCAACAAAGAGAGTCTACTGCAATCACAGAAGAATCTCGAGGCTACCACAACACATGCCGAGGTGGACGAGGAACCTATCGCCACAACAATCAATATGTAAACAATCGAGGATACTTCCAGAATAATCGATCCAATCATCGTGGACACTTTCGAGGCAGAGGACGCAGCCAGTATAGAAGTGTTTACCAAAATAAGACTCAAGAAGAAAACATCGGTAACTGCTTTGTTGCAGGTGCAGGTTATATGAGTAGCACAGTAAGAAGCGAAAATTGGTGCGATGAAAAACAGATAACTTTTTTGCTAGATAGTGGGTGTTCCAGACACATAATAAATGATGATTCATTTTTTGAAAATTAAATAATCTTACAGAAGCCGGCAGTCGTGCATTTAGGTGACGGTCGTCCACTCCAAGCAACAAAGATAGGAACAGTTGAAGTACATTTTCTTGTATACCGCGAGGACCAGGTGAAAGAAAATGGTCCGTCCGCCCAGACACCTTATATTTCGTATTTTCATGGGCCACTCGTTGTGCTGAAAAATCCCTAGGGTGATTTTGGCGCGCGGTCGATGCAACTCGGCAGCCATTGTTGATAGAAGCCGGCTGACTGTCAATACGTCGCGGAAGGTAGACGTGTGGGGTTATGTTCATTTATTTGAAGCAAATGATAGATGAAGTGAATAAAACCTTCGTGAACAAGCTATGATTATTTATCAAAAATCGATCAATCAGTTTTGAATGATATCTATCAACGAATTAACCTCAGCTGTAACCGGAAATTAATTAGAATTAAAGAGTTCATCGAGAAGAACCAATTTAAACGAAATTAATAATTGTATCCTGGGGTTGAGGCTTCAATAAATTGAACTAGGTAAGGGAGAAAAACTTTATTGAAGCTGAGTAAAAGTTCATTCAATGCATAACAAGGATAATTGTCATGTTGTAATAAATTAGTCTTCGTTACAGTCATTTAAAACGGATTGATCAATTTTTGATGAATATTCATAGCTTATTCACATAGGTTCTATTCACTTTATTTATCATTTGCTTCAAATAAACGAACATAACCACACGTGTCTACCTTCCGCGATGTATTGGCAGTCAGCCGGCTTCCATTAACAATGGCTGCCGAGTTGCATCACCCTGGGGATTTTCAGCGCTACGACTTACGGGTGGCTATCCCCATGAAAATACGAAATATTAGGTATCTGGGCGGACGGACCATTCTCTTTCACCTGGTCCTCGCGGTATATAACGAGATATCAACTGTCACCATACCAAATGTATTTTATGTTGAGAGTATGAAGTCAAACTTGTTAAGCTTTGGCAAAATAAATAGAAAAAATGAAATCGTTTCTGATAATGGTATATGCAAAATCTATTGCAAAATAAGAAAAAAATAATAGCTATGGCCAAACATAGAGATGACGACCTATATGAAATGAAAGGAAGTGTCACTATGAACAAAACAGAAGTAAGCGCAAGTAACACTGTCAAAAATGATAAGTCAGGAATGACACAAAAGGAAAAATGGCACAGAAAATTTGACCACGTAAATTTCAATTATTTGAATATTCTATGTAAAAATAAACTAGTCGAGGGTCTGCCTGATGAAATTGAATCATATTATATGAAATGTGCTATCTGCATTGAAAATAAAATGCATAACATTCCGTTCGAAAACAATAGATCAAGAGCTACTGAAATATTAGAGATAGTCCATACAGATATAAACGGTCCACACAGCACGATTGGAAACTGTGGTGAGAGATACTTTATTTCGTTTATAGATGACTACAGTGAATTAGCTAAAGTGTTTTGCATAAAGTCTAAAGATTTAGCATATGATTGCTTTGTTGAGTATGCAAATGAAGTTGAGAATATCACCGGTAAAAAGATTAAGAAACTAAGATGCGATAATGGAAAAGAATATAATATGAACTCACAGATTAGTAAGTTCGTTAGGGAAAAAGGTATATCACTACTGTCGGCGCAAAAAGGTCTGGCCCCTCTGTTTGAGTGATCATAACTTCTACAGAAAAATTGATGGAGCATCGAGTCTGGGAAAATTGCAAAGCGCCAAGTTTTCTGCGTCTGATGGTTATTCACAAATTTCTGTGTCAAAATCGTGGAAACCGTTATAATCTCCGAAAAGTTAAAAAGCGTCGTTTTTCGGAGTCTATCGCCATACGTCAACTTAAACTTGTCACCGTTTGTCTGAACTAAGTTTCAAAAATCTGTAAAAATTCAGAAATATTCCCTGAACATTGACGGGCATGATAGCCTTTGGTAATTTCAAAAATATTAAAAAACCTGGACGCCAGGTGCAAAAAGGTCCAATGGTGCGATTTGCGGAACGGATTGGTACCGGCGAACCTGAGCTAGCTCAAAATTTTTGTCAAGATATACACTTTTTGATTCCGTCATCAGTTTTTGGTTTGCGAGAGTCAACTTCCAGTAATCGACGTCAATAGTTTTCCAAATTCGCGCGGGGCCGCGTGTGTCCAAGCTGCGATATTCGTCGCTGCATTTACATTGTTAGTTGCATTAACAATTGAGTCTGCGACGGGCGCGGCAGGAGGGAAATCCAGCAACGAATATCGGGGCTGGGACATGCGCGGCCCCGCGCAAATTTGAAAAATTGTTGGAGTCGATTACTGGAAGTTGACTTATGCGAACTGAAAACTGATTACGGAATCAAAAAGTGTAAACCTTGCCGAAAATTTTGAGCTAGCTCAGGTTCGCCGGTACCAATCCGTTCCGCAAATCGCACCATTGGACCTTTTTGCACCTGGCGTCCACGTTTTTGAATATTTTTGAAATTACCAAACGCTATCATGTTCGTTAATGTTCAGGGAATATTTTCGAATTTTTACAGATTTTTGAAACTTAGTTCAGACAAACGGTGACGAGTTTAAGTTGACGTACGGCGATGGACTCCGAAAAACGACGTTTTTTAACTTTCCGGAGATTATGACGGTTTCCACGATTTTGACACAGAAATTTGTGAATAACCATCAGACGCAGAAAACTTGGCGCTTTACAATTTTTCCAGACTCGATGCTCTATCAATTTTTCTGTAGAAGTTATGATCACTCAAACAGAGGGGCCAGACCTTTTTGCGCCGACAGTAGATGCTTGTCTCCCCTACGTACATCAACTGAATGGTACAGCTGAAAGATTTAATCGAACAATCATGGATATGTCGTGGTGTTTGTTGGCTGAAGCAAACGTCAATCGCAGATTCAGGCCTGAAATTGTTAAAACCGCAACTCACTTAAAAAACAGAACCCTGCCAAACACCATTGAAAGGAAAGCCCCCTTCGAAATCTTTTTCAGTAAAAAACCCGACGCAGGGAATCTACGCCTATACGGAAGCAGAGTTTTCGTCAAAATTCCGAAAGAAAAACTGAAATCAAAATGGAATAAAAGAGCTGAACGAGGAATACTACTAGGATATACTGATGTCGGGTATCGAGTGCTAATTAATAACAAAGTGATAGTAGCAAGACATGGGAATATTATTAAAGAAGATACAACGTGCACAGGATTCAAAGATGATACCTTACAAGAAACTGATGTAGAGCAGAACCTAAATCCCCATTCAGAAGAAGGAAATAAGTCAGACAACGACGAATATGACTCATGCGAAGAAGAAGAGCAGCAAGTTGCCATACAAAGCCCAGAGACGCCGAAATTGAGAAAATCGCAGAGAGATCCCAAACCAAGACGTGATGATGAGTAAGTATGTATTAGGCCAAGCAATAGAGCAGAAAATGAGTGATTCTGTGACAAAAATAGTAACAGGATGCCGATGGTGCCATCACACAGAGGACAGTCCGTGGTTGTATTTTGTCATAAATTCCACTCGCAACAACCATTGCAAACTTTGTTATAAACATTTAAAATCAAAAAATCGTTTTTTTTTTAGTTTTTTGCCTATAAAATCCAAACTAATAAAGTAATCTTGATGCTCCCACGAGATAAATTGTAGAGTATCAGAATGCAAAGAAAATGAGCTATGGAACGACCAGATCGGGTTATTGGTGACGGAGAAAAATCGGAAAAAACCCGGAAAAATCAGCCTTTTTTCGAAAATTCATAACTCCGCCATTTTTTGAGTCGTAGCACAGATCTTTCGCGACATAATAGCGATTGATATGTACTTTATGCGTGCAAAAAAACAGGCTCTGTAGGTTCATTAGTTTTTGCACAGTTGCAATTTGAATTTTTTTTTGCACTATCTTGCAGCGAGCCTGGATGCTCTGGAGATCGTCCGATCTCAATTTTCAAAAAAGATTTCGGAAGTAGAAGTATAGTACTACAATACGTCTATCCTGATTTTTCGTTAAAATACTGCTGAATAGGTGAGAAATACGTGCAAATATGACCGAAAACGGCAGAGCGCGTGATACCGGTCGAGTGGTGGGGGTAGAACGCCAGACGAGGATATAAAGATGTGTAGCAAGAAACATCCGATAGCAGCTTTTCCGTTAGTTATGACTGAAATCCGGGTAAAGAATCAGATTTCGCGGGTTCAGGTACCCCAGAATCAAAAAAAAAATGTCTAATAGCTTCAGTAGTTGCTGAGATAATCGAATTTCAAGATTCATGACTCGCGCGCAGCGCGCTTCTATTACTATATATATACGCCTCTCCTCGTCTGGCGTTCTACCCCCACCACTCGACCGCTTTCACGCGCTCTGCCGTTTTCGGTCATGTTTGCACGTATTTCTCACCTATTTAGCAGTATTTTAACGAAAAATCAGGATAGACGTATTGTAGTACTATACTTCTACATCCAAAATCTTTTTTGAAAATTGAGATCGGACGATCTCCAGAGCATCCAGGCTCGCTGCAAGATGGTGCAAAAAAAAATTCAAATTGCAATTGTGCAAAAACTAATGAACCTACAGCGCCTGTTTTTTGCACGCATAAAGTACATATCAATCGCTATTATGTCGCGAAAGATCTGTGCTACGACTCAAAAAATGGCGGAGTTATGAATTTTCGAAAAAAGGCTGATTTTTCCGGGTTTTTCCGATTTTTCTCCGTTACCAATAACCCGATCTGGTCGTTCCATAGCTCATTTTCTTTGCATTCTGATTCTCTACAATTCATCTCGTGGGAGCATCAAGATTACTTCATTAGTTTGGATTTTATAGACAAAAAACTTTAAAAAAAACGATTTTTTGATTTTAAATGTTTATAACAAAGCTTGCAATGGTTGTTGCGAGTGGAATTTGTGACAAAATACAACCACGGACTGTCCTCTGTGTGATGGCACCATCGGCATCCTGTTACTATTTTTGTCACGAAAAAATCTCTATTGCTTGGCCTATATATAAAGTGATATACGTCAACTACTGCAATGCAATGGTACCAGAAACCTACGATGAGGCAACAAGATGTCCAGATGCGAATAACTGGAGAATAGCTATGGAAAATGAACTTAACAGCCTGAATGAAAACAAAACTTGGAAACTGATAAATAAACCATCAGATAAAGACATCATTGACGTTAAATGGATCTGTAAACAAAAAAAGTGACGGGATCTACAAAGCGCGCCTAGTCGCCAAAGGGTATCAGCAACGGGGAGAAGGAGAAAACACATATTCGCCTGTATTCAAAATGCAAACACTCAAAATTTTACTAGCCTACTGTTGTCAAAACGGTTCACTCATTCAACAAATGGACGTGAAAACAGCCTTTTTAAATGGTAAAATCACGAGCGAGGTATACGTTCAACAACCTCCGGGATGTCAGGACGGCACCGGTAGAGTGTAACCCCAAAAAGCACCCCTGGTGCAAAAACTTTTCGCCAAGTACATTAATGTGGTCACTACCCCCAAACAAATTCACCGACAAAAATTCTTCCTCGACAAAAGTGATACTATAGAAATGTCTACTTACAAAAGAATTAAAATCAGATACAATTGCCAAGTACATGTCTTCTGTATAACAAAAGTTTACAACAGAAGAACAGAAAACTGAATAGTCTTGTTGTGCTATACGTAGATTTCTGATAAAGAAGACAACGAGATGTTAGTATTATTGAATTGATACTGGTGAGTTTGAATCGCGTAATTGTTCAGCAACCGGCTTCACTGACACCGACCCTGACATGGCAATCCGGTACGCCGGAAGGGCTATACCGTCATGCCACGCCAGTCCACGGTGCAGCGAGCAGCGGTTGCTGTTCTGACAGTATGGTTGATGTTTTTTCAATTTTTGCATGTGCCGGCCCTTTATAGGCCGGCATGCTAATTGTGCTCATGATATGCATGTGCCGGCCCTCATGGCCGGCATGCTAATTTGCTAATGATGTGCATGTGCCGGCCCTTATGGCCGGCATGCCAATGTTATCACGGTGCTCTCAATCCAATTGCATGACAGTTGTCTAGCAACCATCGTGCAATTGGACTGTGTGCTTGTGTGTACGTGCAAAAAACGATAGTGAATCGTAATTGATATTGCCAGAGACCTCAAATAGTCAACCGGCCTTGGGCAATGTGCTTCAGAGACTGTTTTTCCCTGACAATTGGGGTTGTATTTATATGGTTGAGATGTGCGCATTCGAGCCTTGCGCACCCCTACTGCCACGAGCCCGCTGATAAGAAAACGGGAAAAGGAAGAGAAAAAGGGGGGGGGGGGGGGGTCGGAGTAGGAACTCGGAACAACAATATTGTTAACTCAACTGTTCCTGTTTATGTGAATATAATAATTTGATGAGATACCAAACAGAATCTGAATAATTTAAACCTCAGGGTATACAAGTGGGTTGATATTACGGCTAATTTGTTCTTCGCATAATCTCGATGCTAAATCCGTACCGCCAACGTTTATCGCGATCGTGATTCAACGATAACACCACAGCATTATTTATTTATGAAACAATACCGTCTGATTCATTCCTGAGTCGGTTTATTCTGCAGAAAGGGTCGAACAGGTCTATCAACTATCCAAACAGAGATATGTATGGGTATGGGTATGGGTATGGGCATAGGTATTGTAACGGGTTTTCCTAGGTTCGGGTAACCAAGGAAGATAAGCCGAATACAAACCGGGGGCCAACGGGTAGGTAGGGGATGCTGTTGGGCGCCAGACTTCCTTGGAAGTCCTCCCTCTCTCTCTCTGGGACCCTCCGACTAACTACTACGATAGAGGGATTTCGTAGGGGCGAGGAATAAAGACACCAGTTGTTTGATTGGAAATACTTATTTATTTAAAAAAAGAAAAAAAGAAAAGGTGGCGAATTTAGGACCACGCCCGCTACCTGGCGTATGTAAAATTAGGAAAATAATATCTTGACTCTACTCTACTATAAATTACGTTATTAAATAAATTATCAAAAGAAAAAGCAAAATGAAAACTGACTAGACTAAAAATACAAAAAAAAAAACTATAAACTAGTAGTTGCACTACCGTGCTCTTGAGAGGGACGGTAGGGAGGACCAAGTCTACTCGACCTACGGTCTACCTCTCTCGCTCTGGCTACGGGACAGTCAGCTGTCACCGTAGCGAGAGTGCGTGCCTCTCTCGACGTCTCTCGCTATACTGTCGCGGCGCGCGGTATAGCGGCGGCGGAGAAGTGGAGGGGCAGGCAGCGGTTCAGGAGAAGCGACAGAGCTCTGACACGCCGCAGCTGAGTGCGAGGCGTGACGTCAGCCGCTCGGTGGCCAATATGGCGTCGAACTGAATTCGGTCGCGATCGGCGCAGCGGTGACCAATCTTGGCACGGCTACGCGCAACGAAAACAGGCGTACCGGTGTGCTGTATTTTTGAATCCAACGGTTCGCGGGGAACGGTTGGGATTCAGACACACGGTTTCGAGGCCTAGGGAATAATACGGGGTGCGGGTTGTACTATAGGGAGTATCGACCAGAAATCGGATTGATCCTACCTGGTCGTGACGATCTCGCTGCCTCGGTTGCGACGGTATTGTTCAGTAAGACGGTCGGAGAGCCGGGGTTATGCAGGGGTCGAATATATCCAAAGCAGTCGTCAATGTCCAAAATCCAAATCAATAGTCACAAAACAGGCCGGGTCGATACAAAAACAAGAAAATCACTCCACCACTCTCCACAGCTCACTCTCACCACTCTCTACACTCTTTCTCTACTCTCTCTCTCTCTCTCTACTTCCAATAATGCTTTTTAGAAAAACGGCGAATTATGCGAGGTGTGCTCTAGAATTCTCCAAAGATGGAAGTGAGTTCTCTTCCGTTATTAGTACCAACCGGCATCACCCGGCCTGCGGGCGCTGGCGGCGACCGCGTCGCCATATGCGAGGGTCTGCGGCCAATAGGCTCCGCAGGGAAGTCGGGCGGCGCGATTTAAATCGGGCGGCCGGACTTCGGCACGACCGTAGTCCGGTTCAGCGGAGGTCTAAACGTTGCCACGTTACAGTATAAAGTATAGTCGTATATATTTTCCCGACTAGAGTTGCAGCGGTATCAACAGAACAGGGCCGAGGAAGTCCTCGTTTAGTTTACTGCAGACGAGAGGCATAGGTGCCTACTGGCTCGCGGTGAGAACGTGAAAGGCACTCGCAAAGGGGAATGTGGAATGTGGAATGTTTACAAATGTCTATACACTATATGCCTGCTGGTGTTGTGCTGTTGCTGTTGCTCTTGCTCTTGCTCTTGCTCTTGCTGCACCAGTCCCTAAGCGACTTTTCTAACTTATACCCGAACAGAGTTCATTGAACTGTCGCACAGTGGGGGATTTCGACCGAATCGCGGCCAAAAATCGAAAATGTGATATTTTTTTTCCAATGTATGACTGGTAGGGATTTTCTCAGGAATATCCCCTCTATTCAGAACCGTTAAACCTAACCCCCGACGACCTGTGGTTGCCGAGATATTTCAGTGTAAAGTTCACCCTCTGCAACGGCACATGCTTGACGCGCGCATCTACGAAATTCAGTACAAAGTTTGAATTCATATTTACGCGAAGTTATAATCACAAAAAAATATTGAAAATATGGCTGAGGTTCCTGAAGGTATGTAGAATATTATGGGTATTTTACTTTTTCTAAAAAACTATCGCTCTGTTTGTTTATTACATATAACAATACATCGAAAAAGTGACTATTTGTTTGAAAGAAAACTGACGATACACAGACGAAAAGTACCAAATCCCGCGGAATCCCGCGATCATTCTTGGATTAATTTAAAGTATAAACTATTAGTAAATGATTCTGAAAGAGCTAGCGACCAGTTTTGACCGGGTTAGATGTAATGTATTTTATTAGATCAGCGTGTGCGCTCAGCAAAGGCCTCTGGCTCGGGCGCCGCGTGCATCGCGCGTCATGCTACCTGCCTACCTGCTCGGGCGCGCAGCTGCAGGTCAGCTAGAACCTACATTGTGTCTCTTCTCGGAACGGATTATTCGGGGCCGAGGGGCAGTTCGTATAATTTTAGCATTTGAATGACAAAAGACTGTCCTTTTCTGAAAAATGTGTTCATGTGAAATTTTCTCGCAAAGGCACGTTCGAAAATTCAAAAGAATATTAAAATATAAAGAATAAATACACCTTATGTTCATCTCTAATCAAATCTTGATCAAAAAACTATATATGACGTAGTGTGCAAACAGAGCTCCATAATAGATGTTATTTTAATATCGCTGACATGAAAAAATATCGAGAGGGATTCTCTCGCAAATGCTCCCGAGAAAGGACGATGCAGGATGTCCTGAACTGGTTGCTGGTATCCTCAGATCCATACATCTCAAGTTTAAGGGAACTTCCAGCGAAGAAGCACAAAAAACTATCGAATGATGCTCTGCGGCTGATATCCTGTAGCGACGCAGAAGATGATTCAGCTGGGGAACTATCCATATCCGAGAGCGAAGAGTATGACTCCGATTGAATTTCAATACAATTTTTTTGAATAAAAGTAATTATCATAATTATTCGTCACCAAAATGTCTCAAATTTTTTCATAGTCAACCCAAAAACTCCTTTAGTATTTTTCAGCCATTTCCAACCAGTACTTCTAAGACCGAACGACGATATCTCGGCCACCATTTTGTTTTTGGAAATTACATCATCAAATTTGTATTCAGCGACCCCAAAAACGTATCCTAGACAACTTTCAGCAATTTCCAACCAGTATTTCTAAGACCAAACGACGATATCTCGGCCGCCATTTTGTTTTTGAAAATTTTGATACCAAATTCGTAATCGGCGACCCCAAAAACGTATCTTAGCCAACTTTCAGCCATTTTCAACCAGTATTTCTGAAACCGAACGACGATATCTCGGCCGCCATTTTGTTTTTGAAAATTTCGATACCAAATTCGTAATCAGCGAACCCGAAAACGTATCTTAGCCAACTTTTAGCCATTTTCAACCAGTATTTCTAAGACCGAACAACGATATCTCGGCCGCCATTTTGTTTTTGACAATTTCGATACCAAATTCGTAATCAGCGACCCCAAAAACCTCGGAATACCAAATTTGGTACAGTTCTAATGTTTCCCTGAATTATGGCCGCGATTCGGTCGAAATCCCCCACTGTGTGTCGTTAAAACTGGCCCAACGATTTATCAGCAGGCTTAACCATTCGGCAGTCTCGTCCTTGTACAAAGCTCTACGACGTCGCAATCTAGACAATTCGTGTTGAAGGGCTGTTTGGAGAAGTCGTGATAATCTAGACCTAAATATTGTACCGACTAGGACGAGAATCAGGACTAACGAGGCCAGTGATAAACCGGCTGCACCGACTACCCACGCGACTGAGAGAGCTACTCCGAAGTAAAACGCACCTCGGACTGCCTCGGCGTCTCGCTGAGTTTTCTGCGCCAAAGCAAGGGCCAGAGCACACTCGTCATCGGGCGTCGTCAAGTCTTCTGAATTCATCGTCGCGACGCCCCACAGTGGTCCCAAATCCCGAAAAGCTGGCCAAAAGTCAAAAACGTTTTCAATTCGGGTGAAAGTCGGTACTCGGGGGTTTTCGGGGTCGCTGATTACGAATTCGATGTCAAAATGTAGAAAAACAAAATGGCGGATCCAATATGGCGGAAAATTTCTTCAAAAACGTATTCAATTCGGCTAAAAGTCTATGCTCGGGGGTTTTCGGGGTCGCTGATTACGAATTCGAAGTCAAAATGTAGAAAAATGAAATGGCGGATCCAATATGGCGGAAAATTTCTTCAAAAACATATTCGATTCGGGTAAAAGTCTGTACTAAGGAATTTTTAAAATTATGATTGTGAATAAATGAAATAGAAAATGTAATGACAGTTGACATTTGAAGATTTGTGAAAAAGAGGATTGGAATACAGTAATTAATCATTATTACAATGACAATGAATATTTATAATATATTTCTTTCATTATTTTATTTTTAATCGATATAATTTGAGCACTTCTTACAATTACAAATCTTACAAATCGCTTCGGTATTATCCAGATTTTCTGTAGAAAATGGTAAAATAACATCAATAGCAGAATTATCTTTACCAATTTCCTATAAACAATATTACAGACGCGAGAATTACGAAAAACTGCAGAAAGTACACACTAGGGTGGTCCTTATTGAGGGTATGTTGTTTTTTCTTTTAAAAATGGTGCTCAATCGATTTCAAATAAATCAGTAAGGATAAAAAATTTCCTTCAAATTTTCCAAGCGGCATTTTCCATTACACGTATTTCCCATTTAAGACTTTTACTGCCGGAGGGGGGCGGGGGGGGGGGGGGGAGGATACAATTGAAATATCGAACTACAATTTGGCATGAATTTTTACTCATTCATTTGAAATTGATTAGGCACCGTTTTCAAAAGAAAAAAGAACATATCCTAAACAAGGACCACCCTAGTGCACACATCATCGCATAAAAATTATCCCCAAAACCGAAGTCGCAGCCAGATGCAGCTAATTTTTGGATATGTTTTGAAAAAATGTCTGAGCAACAGTTTCCATTTAGTTTCAGGGCAGGATTCGATGAGGGTTTTGACTTCTTGCTTTTTCTAACACGACTTTTCAGAACATAACCAAGAAAAATACCACTACTTTTATTAATGACTTACTATTTCATACATTGTTAACAATAATTTCGAGCAACACATTCGAATTGTACTTACTCTCCGGAGAAGAATTCATTTTGGAGAATCAAAATCCGTTCACTTTTCGCAAGTCTACACGTGTCTCAACTTTGTCTTATTTTTTCGACACGCGACGAGTAAACGATGCAGCTGCTCTAACGCTCACGAACGAAATGCGTTCTCAAGCCAGGTAAGGACCCCCCCCCTTTCTTAACGGTCATAATACATACTAGGGGTACCACTACAACTATTCCAACCATTGAAAGTCGCTAGAAGAAATATTTTTTTTTTCGACTTTTGGCCAGCTTTTCGGGGTTTGGGACCACTGTGCGCCCCCGGGGCCCACGGGGCTCTGGGGGGTGCTCGAAGAACTCCCTATGAGATATCCTGTAGGCCGCCTTTCACCGGGACTACAACTTCCGCTACCCTCTCGTCTTCCTGCAAAGAAGAGACGAAGAAGTTCAGTCTTCCGGGTTCCCAGTATCAATTTTTTTTTTTTTTACTCGAAGATAATAACTCGCTGCGTTTTTTCATAGAGCATGATAATTAATCAGTCTTATCACACTAGAGAAAAAATAAAGTTAAAAAAAAAAAGAATTATTCTCTCATCCTGATTCGTTTCTTTTGTTCATTACTAACTAAAATCCTGCGAGAGTTGCGCGGCTTTAAGAGGTCCTTGATGACGTCATTACTAAAGTGTCATGTTATATATAAGGTGGGATTAAAATACTGTATAGTAATTATTTTTCAACGGTATAGAATTTTCCTCCCCCAACTCTCGTCGTGTTCGCAACGAAAAAGGACACTATTTTCTTCTACGTGTTAATACGGTCAACCCGTTGACCCTCAAGATTATTAACTACTTCCGGAAACTTAAGGGAACGAATAAGTAAGTATGAGAAAAGTAGAACACAGCCTTGGTCACGATAAGGTTAAATTCTCTAAATATTCTGCAAATTGTTCCTAAGCTAGAATAATTTTATTTAGTCAATGATTCAGGTTCCTATATATATGGTAAAGCGAATGTAATTTAATATAATTCAGAAAGGGACCGTGGGTCCGACTAACAATGCATCGTTCAAAGCTAGTCCGGTGGAACTCCTTGCGGAACCGTCGAAGACCACCCTGAGTTTGGTGGTAGAACTCTCACTCCGTACAACTGCATGATGTGGTAGGTAGATGCCTGGAATGTTAGCTGTACTTGAGTGTGGTTCGAGTCTCATATGACCCAGACGTTGATAATCGGCCATGAAATTGACGTAGGCCTCCTTCAGGTTTCGATTTTTTTCCAACCGGCCTTCGAGTGCGAGAGATCTTCGGACTGCTTGGTCTCGTGTGTTCCCGATTTGGTTCAATTTGTTCTCGTCCAGAGGCAAGTGCACTATGTATCGACCACTAGCGTTACGTGTCACGGTGGTTCTGTATATTTCCTCGCATTTAGTTTCCTTCCTAGACTTGCCTTGAAGATTGGTTACTTCTTCGAACTCCCAGAACAGTTTCAATTGTTGACTGACGTAGTACGTTGAGATATTGGTCGAAACTGATGTTATTCGTCGGTAACGGAATGGGTTATGCCCTTGCGGTTCCTCTATGCGGCCGGAGACGACCCACCCAAATAGTGTTTTCTGAAAGATTGTTTTGGAGCCCTCCGGCTGGATTTGCCCGATGCACAGTAGCTGATAGAACGATTCTGCTCCCAGTAGCATATCGATTTTCCCAGGAGTTCGAGAGTCAGGGTCAGCTAACTGTATGTTTTTTGGCTGTGCCAAGCTGTCAGGTGCAATCAGGTGGACTGGAAGATCACTCGTCACCTTGTTGAGGATGACGAATTTTAATGTGTTATAATATGCGTTCAGCCGTGACCTTATTGTGCACTTCATGCTGGTGGTGGAGTGGCATCGTGAGTGGGCTATTCCGGAGATTGAAATTTGTGCCCGTCTTCTCGGCCACCCTAATAATGCCGCCAATTTCGTGGTCATGAAGTTGCATTGAGATCCGGAATCCAATAAACTGCGTGCTGTGTGGTTTCCTCCCTTTGAGTCGGTGACGATTATAGAAGCTGTAGGTAAAAGGATCGATCCTGGGGCCGAACGTCATTCGGTTGTGGTAAATGCGTTGGATGTGCTCGGCTGCTGCTCCTCGATGATTGCGTTTTGGTGTAGGTTGTCTGAGGTCACATTAACGTTGGCTGGTTTCTTGTCGTGTGTGAGGTCCCTTTCTAGGTGGAGCGTTGTGTTGTGCTTGCGCTTGCACTTGCGACAGGTTCCCGACCTGCATGCGTAAGCTTGGTGTCCCGGTTTCAAGCAGTTGAGGCACAATCCTGCCTTTCTGACTTGCTGAATGCGTGTTGGTACATCTGCGTTGAGCAGGGTCTGACATTGGAAGACCTGATGGACTCCCTTGCAAATGTGGCAGCCTGCCTTTGAATTAGTACTAAAAAATGCGGTCGTCCATGTGCGTTTGCGCGCAGCGGTTTCTCTTGCATTCCTCGACTCTGTTTTCGCCTTGGTGGTGCAGGTGTCCTTGGTCATGCCTTCAGATGTTTCGATCGATTCGAGTGTCAGACATTGATGTGTTAGGAAAGTGTTTAATTCAAGCATTGTGGGTAAGGAGGTGTCGGTTCGAGTTGACTCCCATTCCCTTATGGTTTTGGCGTCCAATTTGCTTGTTATGAGGTGAATGAGCAGCGCATCCCATTTGTCAGTGGGCTGCTCAAGTGCTGTTAGCGCCCTTATGTGGTTATTTGAGCTGTCTAATAGATTGCGCAGCCCCCTTGCTGATTCGGATTCTAGCTTCGATATGTTGAACAGGGCTGATACGTGTGTGCTGACAATGAGTCTTATGTTTTCGTACCGCTCGCACATGAGATTCCACGCAACGCACAGTGGTCCCAAATCCCGAAAAGCTGGCCAAAAGTCAAAAACGTTTTCAATTCGGGTGAAAGTCGGTACTCGGGGGTTTTCGGGGTCGCTGATTACGAATTCGATGTCAAAATGTAGAAAAACAAAATGGCGGATCCAATATGGCGGAAAATTTCTTCAAAAACGTATTCAATTCGGCTAAAAGTCTATGCTCGGGGGTTTTCGGGGTCGCTGATTACGAATTCGAAGTCAAAATGTAGAAAAATGAAATGGCGGATCCAATATGGCGGAAAATTTCTTCAAAAACATATTCGATTCGGGTAAAAGTCTGTACTAAGGAATTTTTAAAATTATGATTGTGAATAAATGAAATAGAAAATGTAATGACAGTTGACATTTGAAGATTTGTGAAAAAGAGGATTGGAATACAGTAATTAATCATTATTACAATGACAATGAATATTTATAATATATTTCTTTTGTTGTAATATTAAAACTCCGTTACTCAGGGATTTGGGAGTTGATCGGGTTGTTCCCAGAGGTGATTAAATAATCACTCTAAGTGCAAGATAGCAACGAAAAGTAGATTTTATTTAGTATAAATATAAGTTACAAGAGATGGGTTTTGGAGCACTTGCCCCCTTTCGAGCCTGAGTATTCGAAGATGATACTCTTCGCTTCTTTTCTGGAATCTGCTCAAGACTGAAGCGCGGCTCGGTCCTTAGCCTAATTTATTACGTTATTATGCTTACGTGTAAGTTGGCGTAACCTGCATGCGCTGCGCTTTGTCGCATTCCAGGTCACGCCTTGCTTAATTATTACAAGTAATTATTGCAAGTAGCCTATTTACGAAATATTCTGGAATGTTGAGTAACAATTCTCAACATCCCTCCCCCCTTAGGAGAATAGGCCTCCGGACTATTTTTACCTTATCTACTAAATACAGGTTTCCTTAGTCTTAACCTTATTTGCTAATCTTATTATTATTTTTTTTTTTTTTCAATCCCAGTTTTATTATATTTTGACAATAATTCGATCTGTGGTTACTTATACGTAATTTCTTATCCCTATTTAGTACATGTTTCTTACTTTCTTAGTTTAACTCGGTTAATACTTAGTGTTATCTACGTCGTACCCGTAATAGACGAGTTACGTTTGAAATTGATTACAGTTTCCCTGGCTATCGGGGCCCGTTCCCGCGACTGCGGAGGCTCCGGTGCCGCTGTGTGCCGTGTTGTTTCTTTACGTCTAAATTTTCCCGAAGATACACATTTATATATTACGTAACCTATCATGCTTATTAATAATATTCCGCTTATGGGATATAATGGCGCCACATACGGCAGGTGCCGCCTGTGACTATTCTGCTTATCGTCTAATTCTTTATGTAAATTCTTAAGGCTAGTTCCCAATTCGTTCAATTCGTTCGCGTCTCGCAGGACGCTCTTTAGCACTACACCGACACCCTTATTGTCGGACTTAGGGATTGCCTTCCAGTCCGTTTCATGTAAGCTTAGGTTATACGGCGGCAGGTAACTGAATTCCTGCTTGCTTTGGTATTGCCGTAGTGTCTCCATACGGAAATCCTTCGCAGTTACAGCGCATTTCCCGTTGAGAGCTATGGTGCCAGTGCCTACTAATGTCTCACGCGCCGCAGGCAAACCTTCGCAAGCTACAGTGATCGCCTCGGCCTCTGGAGCTACGTATAACCATGCCCCTGGTCTCTGCAAGGCTAAAACTATAGCCTTACTAACCCTAGCAATTCTTTTTGGGCATTTTGTGAGTTCTACGTCTAATTTGGAGATTATACTACTAATGTATCCCCTCCCTTTTTTAAATCGTAAAATTTTTTGAGGAATATGGTGAGGGGTGAGGTAGGGGTTGGGGACGTGCTTCTCTTCTAGTCAATGTTCTATGAATAGCTTCAATCGGTTGGCGTGAACTTTGGTCTCCTTTCGACCCTTCCGGATGGTGTAGTTGACATCCGAATCTTTTTTCGTGATCTCGTATGGACCGACATACTTCGGCGTTAATTTCGCCGATCTTCCCCGCCGAACCGTCTCATCGAGCAGAAGGACCTTATCTCCCGGCTGGAATTTGGTTTCTACCGTCTTTTTGTCGTAGTATGATTTCGCTTTACCCTTGGCAACTTCCAGATTCTCTTTTGCTTTGAGATTAGCCGCCCTGAGTCTTTCGCGTAGTTCCTGAACGTAGTCGTCATACGCGTAAGTAAGTCTCGGTGCTTGCTTTATCGATGATGGTATCTCTGCTGGGTGCCCGAAAACAAGCTCGTACGGGGTGTACCCTGTTGCAGTGTGAGGGGTTGTGTTGTACGTAAACATAGCGTACGGCAGCCACTCGTCCCAGTTGCTCTGGTCCTCTTCGATATAATTCTTTAGATATTCCGCTAGTGTTCTATGTGATCGTTCCAGTGCTCCGTTAGATTCTGGATGGTATGCTGTTGTTTGAATTTTCTCGATTTTCAACAGCTTACACATATTTTTAAATACATTGCTTAAAAAATTGGTTCCCTGATCAGTAAGGATTACCTTGGGAGTTCCATATTCGCATATAATATTTTTTACGAATTCTCTAGCCACTGTGGAAGCTTCCTGGTCAGCTACTGGCATAGCTTTGCTGAATTTGGTTAAAGCATCTTGGAACGTGAGTACATACTTATTGCCTGAATGGGTTACAGTCAACGGCCCTACGATATCTAATGCACATTTTTCGAAGGCTTTCGAAGGAGTATCGGTGATTATCATGGGAGCTTTCAACTTTCTCTGCGTTTTATTTTTCTGACATTTTTCGCATTTACCTATGTAGTCTTCTACTTCTTTGCGCATTTTCGGCCACCTGTGTTCCATTCTTATTCGTTCTAGTGTACGCGATACGCCTTGGTGCCCGCCCATGGGTGCGTCGTGATATTCGTACAAGATCTTCTTCTTCTTGTCTTCCGTGTATTCAGGTTCCGATTCATCCTCTTCTTCTTTTCCTTCTTCTTCTTCTTCTTCTTTTTCTTCTTCTTCTTCTTCTTTTTCTTCTTTTTCTTCTTCTTTTTCTTCTTTTTCTTCTTCTTCTTCAAATTCCTGGCTATTGCTGTAAATCCTATATATCCTACTGAGCGCGTCCGCGTTCGTATTAAGTTTTCCAGGTTTGTACATTACATCATACTCGTGTTCAGCGAGTTTTAATCTCATTCTCAGTAACCTTGATCCAGGATCCTCGATTTTGAAGATCCATTTGAGAGGGAGGTGATCCGTGATCACAGTGAAATGCGTGCCATATTAGGGTGGTTCAAAAAAGACCTAAGTTCTCAGATTTTGCTGCTCATCCGTGAATATGTTGCTTGTGATTTTTCAAAATTATTCCATTTTTTTGAGCTCTATAGGACAATATTTACTACTGCCTCATTAAAGTTAAAATTTCGAAATTTCGCCATTTTTGGCAATTTCAAAGTTCGCAGATCAAAGTGCTCATCCGACTACCTCTAAATTCTCATTCAATTAGCATTCTGGTTCAAGATGAGACTCGTACGATAATATTTAGTACTGCCTCAGAGCAGTTGAAGTTTTTTCACTATTTAGGGTTTTTCCTTGAGATTGGATCGTCAGGTGTTGCTCATGAGACAGTCTCTTCTTGCTATTTTATGGAAGATATACAAGAAGTTTGCGGTCTGTGGGACCATTTTTACTACTGCCTCACTGGGGGTCAACTTTCCTCCAAGTGAACTTAGCAAAATTATTGAAATTTTGGATCTATCTCGTGAAAAAAGGATTTTAGGAGAAAATGCCATTAAGCTTTTTCGTAGAGGAGAACATTTTACGCAAAAAATGTCTCTAGATATTTTTCGCTAATGTGGCTTGTTATTGAGATAATTCAATAATTTAGCGGTTAATGTTGTCATTATGGAGAAATGATGAAAATCTCCAATAATTAAGTAATTTTCTGGGAAAGTGGAGACTTTTGGAGTAAGTGACATGAGATAATTCTATAGAAAAAGCAGTTTTATTATATGGACAATGTCTCGAGATGATTTTCTCTGCCATAGATTGTTATTGAGATAATGCAATAATCGTTCCACTCTATACAGGTTGACTCAGAATTCGTGACGATTCTCTTGAGGGGTTAATCCTCGTAAAAACTGTAAAAATTCAGCTAGTATTTACGCATACCTTTTTATTATCATCAAATATGAAAAACTTTAGCAGACAATAGAGAAAATCTGAATGATTTCCTCGTAACGACAAAATGATTCTTCGATTATTGAATTATCTCAATAACAAGCCACATTAGCGAAAAATATCTGGAGACATTTTTTGCGTAAAATGTTCTCCTCTACGAAAAAGCTTAATGGCATTTTCTCCTAAAATCCTTTTTTCACGAGATAGATCCAAAATTTCAATAATTTTGCTAAGTTCACTTGAAGGAAAGTTGACCCCCAGTGAGGCAGTAGTAAAAATGGTCTCACAGACCGCAAACTTCTTGTATATCTTCCATAAAATAGCAAGAAGAGACTGTCTCATGAGCAACACCTGACGATCCAATCTCAAGGAAAAACCCTAAATAGTGAAAAAACTTCAACTGCTCTGAGGCAGTACTAAATATTATCGTACGAGTCTCATCTTGAACCAGAATGCTAATTGAATGAGAATTTAGAGGTAGTCGGATGAGCACTTTGATCTGCGAACTTTGAAATTGCCAAAAATGGCGAAATTTCGAAATTTTAACTTTAATGAGGCAGTAGTAAATATTGTCCTATAGAGCTCAAAAAAATGGAATAATTTTGAAAAATCACAAGCAACATATTCACGGATGAGCAGCAAAATCTGAGAACTTAGGTCTTTTTTGAACCACCCTAGTGCCATATACGTATGGCCTGAACTGTCTAGTTCCGAAGACGATTGCTAACATTTCCCTCTCGGTTGTCGAGTAATTTCTCTCGGCTTTGTTAAGCGTTCGACTTGCGTATGCTATTGGTAAATCTTGCCCAATTGGTCCTTGAGAGAGGATTGCTCCGATTGCCTTGTCGGATGCATCTGTTGTTATTAAGAAAGGTTTCGTGAAATCCGGATACTTCAGGATGGGTGCCGTAACTAGCTTTGATTTTAACGTTTCAAATGCGCTCTCTTCTACCGTTGTCCACTCGAACTTGCGTCCCTTCTGCGTTAGTTGCGTTAACGGTCGTGCTAAACGCGAGAATCCTTCTATGAATCTCCTGTAATATCCTGCTAGCCCTAAAAATGACTGTACTTGTTTAACGTTTGTCGGGCTCTTAAATTTTTTCACGTCCGCAATTTTCGCGGGATCAGGGAGAATTCCCTCCGACGTTATCACGTGCCCTAAATAACTAGTTTCCTTCCGAAGAAATCGACATTTGTCCGGCTGGAGAACGAGATTGCTCTCCTGCAATCGCTTTAGTACCTCGATGAGCCTATCGTTGTGCTCCTTCAGTGTTGCACCATGAATTACAATATCGTCTAAATAAACGTAGCATTTAGATGCTTGTAGTCCTGCTAAAACGGTATTCATCAACCGTTGGAATGTCGCTGGCGCATTCTTCAGCCCGAATGGCATTGAATTATACTCATAATGCCCATGCGCTGTTGAGAAAGCAGTTTTTTCCTTGTCTTCTTCAGCCATCGGAATCTGATGAAATCCCGAGGCGAGGTCTAATGTAGTAAAGTACTTCGCTTTTCCTAACTGATCCAATATTTCTGTAATATTTGGCAAGGGGTACGAATCCCCTACCGTGATCTCGTTCAATTTTCTGTAGTCGACGACTACTCTAAATTTCTGCTTCCCTGATGCGTCAGGTTTTTTCGGTACTACTAAAAGCGGTGCGTTCCACTGGCTACGACTCGGGCGTATTATGTTACTCTCTAACATAGCTTCTATTTGCTTGTTTATCTCCTGTTTCTGCGACTCAGGTAGACGGTATGGACGAACATTAATCGGCTTTCCCCCCTCCGTCAATGTAATAGAATGACTGGTCGCGTTAGTAACGCCTAACTTATCCCCTGGTAAATAGAAGATTTCGCTATAATTTTCGCATATCTCAAGTAGAGTATTTTTCTCTTCCTCATTAAGATGATCTGTACGTATCGTATCATGTAATAGCTTGATTCGTTGGTTTCCCGATTTGCCGGTTATTAAACGTATGTAGGCCGCCTCTTCGTCGCTTGTTTCGCTATTTTCTTCGCATAGCTCCTCCAATTCCACGGTCGGTGTCTCTAATATCACCTCGTGATCGTTCAGGTTTAAAATGTCTACTATGCATTCTTGGTTCGCCGGTTTAGTTAAGCAATTTCCTAGGTATACTCCGTCGGCGAGTTCCTTCTTCTCTACAATGCCAATGAACTTACTATTTGTTTTTGCACTGACCTTCCTTATTGTTCGCGGTGCTAACCTGATTTTCTCCGTTTGTAACGGTCGTAAGAGTTCGAAACGCTGCCCGTGTATGAAAAATGCTTGAGCGCTTTTACCTATCGCGGCTTTGTGATCCTCTATGAAATCTATTCCAATGATGCCGTCGGCATCTAGACTAAAATCGTCTCTTACCACAAAGAAAGGATGCTCAATACTTCTATCCTCTAATGGAATTGTTAATATGACTTTACAAAGTGCCTCGACAACGCCTTGTCCTATTCCTGATAAACTCGTAGTTTCTTCTAAAACTGGCAAATCATCTTCCAACATCCCTATTTTGATGATGCTGGCATCGGCACCAGAATCTACTAAGAGAGTCATCTTTTCCTTAGTGGTTCCGTTTGCCGCTAATTCTATCCTGTTCCGACTTGCTCTATTAGTGTTGGCAATGTTCATTGATTTGTACGATCCTGCATTCCTCGTGGATTGTTGGGATCCCTCATGCCCTGTGTTTTTGCTATATGAATTTTGGAAGTTACCCGTACTAGTTTTTTGGTTGTCGCCAGATCCGCTGCCGTGATTTCCCGATCGTCGTTCATCGCGGCGTAGTCTATCCCTACAGTCTTTGTATAGGTGACCTCTGCGTTTACAAAAGTTGCATACTAACTCTACACGATGCACCGATCTATTCTGACTTGCTGTAGGTAACGATTGCTTGTATTTTACCTGGGTACAGTCCCGTGCGAAATGTCCTGTCTGATTACACTTCAGACACTTTACTGCTGACGTATTCCTATCGCCGGCCTGGTTCGTTCGCCGATTTATAGAATTTACGCCGTTTTGCGATTTTTCTTCCTCTTCCGCGCCTTTTATTGAAGCCGAAAGTTCCGAGTAATGGTAAGATTTCACGATCATTCTCAAGTTATAATGTAACCCGTTTTCAAAAATGGCAAGTGTTTGATATCTGAGTAGGTCTTCTATTCCCTTTCTTTCTGCTGCTATATTTGTCCTAGCTCCGCATGCTCTAATAAGATCCATCATAAGACGCGTAACCCTTTTTCCGAAATCATGCGCGTTTTCACCTGTTTTCTGTCTACTCGAAAATAATTCTACCAACAGTGCTGGCGTAGAGCTTTTAGCTCCGTACAATGCCAAAAGCTCAGCTTTTAGCTTTTCGAAAGAATCTATATCTTTATATCTAAGTTCCATGGCTGCTTCGCCCTGTATCTTCGTTTTCAGGACCAGTTCTAACACGTCTGGTCTTTGAATCGGATTTACTTTATCTTTCGCATACTCGATTGTTTGCAACAAATCGTCCACTTTACGAGGTTCGCTTCCGTCGAAAACATTGATCATCTGCCGTACCTCCTTCAATGACAAGTAGTCCGTCATCTTGGTTGCTGTGTGTTGCCTTGATTCTTTCTCGTCAGGAACCGATCCTGGAGTGGTTTTTGTTTCCTGGGATGTTGCTTGGGGTTGGTCAGGAAAAAAGGAAGTGCCTGGTTTAGGCTTTGGAGAAGGAGTTGGCTGTCCCTTTCTATTGCTTTTAATAAATGCTCGTAAGGTTGCCCTAATCTCCTCTACAGTGTTTGAATCACTGACTGCTAGCGCGTATCTTTCGCAAACTTGTAGGAGAACCTCTTTTCGAAGATCCTGTATCCACCCGGTTTGACCTTGCGCGACAAGTTCCTCAATCTTATTCCAAGTAGCAGACATCTACTCTAATCAGAAATTCTAATCCAAGCTTGATGAGCCTGAACTGACTCGTTATTTTGACGAAAAATATCTAAAATTCCTTATACTTCCTAAATACGATAATTTACTAATGCTCGCACGCTTCTAACTGGCAGTTAGCTCTCGATGACAATGTTTGCGGCTTAAATACTAAAACTGCGAGGATTTCAAATTGACTTACACAAAAATGACTATCTTCATCTCGCTTTTCCGCCTCTGCTGGGTTGTTGCTGACCCTCTGTGGTTCCTTTGGTGCTGCTGAACTGCTGCGTCCTGCTGCTGCTGCTGCTGTAGGTACCTTGTGCTGGTTCCTTTGCCTTGGCCACGAATGCTGCGTGCTGTAGCTCTTTCCTTGCGACGTATTTTTCCACTAGGTTACAACGACTGCGTGTTGCACCTTTTAACTTTCAACTTTTAACTTTTCTCTTTTTACTTTATTTTATTTTATTTAACTTTTCTACTTCTGTTTTAGCGTCAACTATCTTGCAAGCTCTGGTTTATCCGCTAGACCGCTGCCACCAATGTTGTAATATTAAAACTCCGTTACTCAGGGATTTGGGAGTTGATCGGGTTGTTCCCAGAGGTGATTAAATAATCACTCTAAGTGCAAGATAGCAACGAAAAGTAGATTTTATTTAGTATAAATATAAGTTACAAGAGATGGGTTTTGGAGCACTTGCCCCCTTTCGAGCCTGAGTATTCGAAGATGATACTCTTCGCTTCTTTTCTGGAATCTGCTCAAGACTGAAGCGCGGCTCGGTCCTTAGCCTAATTTATTACGTTATTATGCTTACGTGTAAGTTGGCGTAACCTGCATGCGCTGCGCTTTGTCGCATTCCAGGTCACGCCTTGCTTAATTATTACAAGTAATTATTGCAAGTAGCCTATTTACGAAATATTCTGGAATGTTGAGTAACAATTCTCAACACTTTCATTATTTTATTTTTAATCGATATAATTTGAGCACTTCTTACAATTACAAATCTTACAAATCGCTTCGGTATTATCCAGATTTTCTGTAGAAAATGGTAAAATAACATCAATAGCAGAATTATCTTTACCAATTTCCTATAAACAATATTACAGACGCGAGAATTACGAAAAACTGCAGAAAGTACACACTAGGGTGGTCCTTATTGAGGGTATGTTGTTTTTTCTTTTAAAAATGGTGCTCAATCGATTTCAAATAAATCAGTAAGGATAAAAAATTTCCTTCAAATTTTCCAAGCGGCATTTTCCATTACACGTATTTCCCATTTAAGACTTTTACTGCCGGAGGGGGGCGGGGGGGGGGGGGGAGGATACAATTGAAATATCGAACTACAATTTGGCATGAATTTTTACTCATTCATTTGAAATTGATTAGGCACCGTTTTCAAAAGAAAAAAGAACATATCCTAAACAAGGACCACCCTAGTGCACACATCATCGCATAAAAATTATCCCCAAAACCGAAGTCGCAGCCAGATGCAGCTAATTTTTGGATATGTTTTGAAAAAATGTCTGAGCAACAGTTTCCATTTAGTTTCAGGGCAGGATTCGATGAGGGTTTTGACTTCTTGCTTTTTCTAACACGACTTTTCAGAACATAACCAAGAAAAATACCACTACTTTTATTAATGACTTACTATTTCATACATTGTTAACAATAATTTCGAGCAACACATTCGAATTGTACTTACTCTCCGGAGAAGAATTCATTTTGGAGAATCAAAATCCGTTCACTTTTCGCAAGTCTACACGTGTCTCAACTTTGTCTTATTTTTTCGACACGCGACGAGTAAACGATGCAGCTGCTCTAACGCTCACGAACGAAATGCGTTCTCAAGCCAGGTAAGGACCCCCCCCCTTTCTTAACGGTCATAATACATACTAGGGGTACCACTACAACTATTCCAACCATTGAAAGTCGCTAGAAGAAATATTTTTTTTTTCGACTTTTGGCCAGCTTTTCGGGGTTTGGGACCACTGTGCGCCCCCGGGGCCCACGGGGCTCTGGGGGGTGCTCGAAGAACTCCCTATGAGATATCCTGTAGGCCGCCTTTCACCGGGACTACAACTTCCGCTACCCTCTCGTCTTCCTGCAAAGAAGAGACGAAGAAGTTCAGTCTTCCGGGTTCCCAGTATCAATTTTTTTTTTTTTTACTCGAAGATAATAACTCGCTGCGTTTTTTCATAGAGCATGATAATTAATCAGTCTTATCACACTAGAGAAAAAATAAAGTTAAAAAAAAAAAGAATTATTCTCTCATCCTGATTCGTTTCTTTTGTTCATTACTAACTAAAATCCTGCGAGAGTTGCGCGGCTTTAAGAGGTCCTTGATGACGTCATTACTAAAGTGTCATGTTATATATAAGGTGGGATTAAAATACTGTATAGTAATTATTTTTCAACGGTATAGAATTTTCCTCCCCCAACTCTCGTCGTGTTCGCAACGAAAAAGGACACTATTTTCTTCTACGTGTTAATACGGTCAACCCGTTGACCCTCAAGATTATTAACTACTTCCGGAAACTTAAGGGAACGAATAAGTAAGTATGAGAAAAGTAGAACACAGCCTTGGTCACGATAAGGTTAAATTCTCTAAATATTCTGCAAATTGTTCCTAAGCTAGAATAATTTTATTTAGTCAATGATTCAGGTTCCTATATATGTGGTAAAGCGAATGTAATTTAATATAATTCAGAAAGGGACCGTGGGTCCGACTAACAATGCATCGTTCAAAGCCAGTCCGGTGGAACTCCTTGCGGAACCGTCGAAGACCACCCTGAGTTTGGTGGTAGAACTCTCACTCCGTACAACTGCATGATGTGGTAGGTAGATGCCTGGAATGTTAGCTGTACTTGAGTGTGGTTCGAGTCTCATATGACCCAGACGTTGATAATCGGCCATGAAATTGACGTGGGCCTCCTTCAGGTTTCGATTTTTTTCCAACCGGCCTTCGAGTGCGAGAGATCTTCGGACTGCTTGGTCTCGTGTGTTCCCGATTTGGTTCAATTTGTTCTCGTCCAGAGGCAAGTGCACTATGTATCGACCACTAGCGTTACGTGTCACGGTGGTTCTGTATATTTCCTCGCATTTAGTTTCCTTCCTAGACTTGCCTTGAAGATTGGTTACTTCTTCGAACTCCCAGAACAGTTTCAATTGTTGACTGACGTAGTACGTTGAGATATTGGTCGAAACTGATGTTATTCGTCGGTAACGGAATGGGTTATGCCCTTGCGGTTCCTCTATGCGGCCGGAGACGACCCACCCAAATAGTGTTTTCTGAAAGATTGTTTTGGAGCCCTCCGGCTGGATTTGCCCGATGCACAGTAGCTGATAGAACGATTCTGCTCCCAGTAGCATATCGATTTTCCCAGGAGTACGAGAGTCAGGGTCAGCTAACTGTATGTTTTTTGGCTGTGCCAAGCTGTCAGGTGCAATCAGGTGGACTGGAAGATCACTCGTCACCTTGTTGAGGATGACGAATTTTAATGTGTTATAATATGCGTTCAGCCGTGACCTTATTGTGCACTTCATGCTGGTGGTGGAGTGGCATCGTGAGTGGGCTATTCCGGAGATTGAAATTTGTACCCGTCTTCTCGGCCACCCTAATAATGCCGCCAATTTCGTGGTCATGAAGTTGCATTGAGATCCGGAATCCAATAAACTGCGTGCTGTGTGGTTTCCTCCCTTTGAGTCGGTGACGATTATAGAAGCTGTAGGTAAAAATATCGATCCTGGGGCCGAACGTCATTCGGTTGTGGTAAATGCGTTGGATGTGCTCGGCTGCTGCTCCTCGATGATTGCGTTTTGGTGTAGGTTGTCTGAGGTCACATTAACGTTGGCTGGTTTCTTGTCGTGTGTGAGGTCCCTTTCTAGGTGGAGCGTTGTGTTGTGCTTGCGCTTGCACTTGCGACAGGTTCCCGACCTGCATGCGTAAGCTTGGTGTCCCGGTTTCAAGCAGTTGAGGCACAATCCTGCCTTTCTGACTTGCTGAATGCGTGTTGGTACATCTGCGTTGAGCAGGGTCTGACATTGGAAGACCTGATGGACTCCCTTGCAAATGTGGCAGCCTGCCTTTGAATTAGTACTAAAAAATGCGGTCGTCCATGTGCGTTTGCGCGCAGCGGTTTCTCTTGCATTCCTTGACTCTGTTTTCGCCTTGGTGGTGCAGGTGTCCTTGGTCATGCCTTCAGATGTTTCGATCGATTCGAGTGTCAGACATTGATGTGTTAGGAAAGTGTTTAATTCAAGCATTGTGGGTAAGGAGGTGTCGGTTCGAGTTGACTCCCATTCCCTTATGGTTTTGGCGTCCAATTTGCTTGTTATGAGGTGAATGAGCAGCGCATCCCATTTGTCAGTGGGCTGCTCAAGTGCTGTTAGCGCCCTTATGTGGTTATTTGAGCTGTCTAATAGATTGCGCAGCCCCCTTGCTGATTCGGATTCTAGCTTCGATATGTTGAACAGGGCTGATACGTGTGTGCTGACAATGAGTCTTATGTTTTCGTACCGCTCGCACATGAGATTCCACGCAACGCACAGTGGTCCCAAATCCCGAAAAGCTGGCCAAAAGTCAAAAACGTTTTCAATTCGGGTGAAAGTCGGTACTCGGGGGTTTTCGGGGTCGCTGATTACGAATTCGATGTCAAAATGTAGAAAAACAAAATGGCGGATCCAATATGGCGGAAAATTTCTTCAAAAACGTATTCAATTCGGCTAAAAGTCTATGCTCGGGGGTTTTCGGGGTCGCTGATTACGAATTCGAAGTCAAAATGTAGAAAAATGAAATGGCGGATCCAATATGGCGGAAAATTTCTTCAAAAACATATTCGATTCGGGTAAAAGTCTGTACTAAGGAATTTTTAAAATTATGATTGTGAATAAATGAAATAGAAAATGTAATGACAGTTGACATTTGAAGATTTGTGAAAAAGAGGATTGGAATACAGTAATTAATCATTATTACAATGACAATGAATATTTATAATATATTTCTTTCATTATTTTATTTTTAATCGATATAATTTGAGCACTTCTTACAATTACAAATCTTACAAATCGCTTCGGTATTATCCAGATTTTCTGTAGAAAATGGTAAAATAACATCAATAGCAGAATTATCTTTACCAATTTCCTATAAACAATATTACAGACGCGAGAATTACGAAAAACTGCAGAAAGTACACACTAGGGTGGTCCTTATTGAGGGTATGTTGTTTTTTCTTTTAAAAATGGTGCTCAATCGATTTCAAATAAATCAGTAAGGATAAAAAATTTCCTTCAAATTTTCCAAGCGGCATTTTCCATTACACGTATTTCCCATTTAAGACTTTTACTGCCGGAGGGGGGCGGGGGGGGGGGGGGGGGGGGGGAGGATACAATTGAAATATCGAACTACAATTTGGCATGAATTTTTACTCATTCATTTGAAATTGATTAGGCACCGTTTTCAAAAGAAAAAAGAACATATCCTAAACAAGGACCACCCTAGTGCACACATCATCGCATAAAAATTATCCCCAAAACCGAAGTCGCAGCCAGATGCAGCTAATTTTTGGATATGTTTTGAAAAAATGTCTGAGCAACAGTTTCCATTTAGTTTCAGGGCAGGATTCGATAAGGGTTTTGACTTCTTGCTTTTTCTAACACGACTTTTCAGAACATAACCAAGAAAAATACCACTACTTTTATTAATGACTTACTATTTCATACATTGTTAACAATAATTTCGAGCAACACATTCGAATTGTACTTACTCTCCGGAGAAGAATTCATTTTGGAGAATCAAAATCCGTTCACTTTTCGCAAGTCTACACGTGTCTCAACTTTGTCTTATTTTCGACACGCGACGAGTAAACGATGCAGCTGCTCTAACGCTCACGAACGAAATGCGTTCTCAAGCCAGGTAAGGACCCCCCCCCCTTTCTTAACGGTCATAATACATACTAGGGGTACCACTACAACTATTCCAACCATTGAAAGTCGCTAGAAGAAATATTTTTTTTTTCGACTTTTGGCCAGCTTTTCGGGGTTTGGGACCACTGTGCGCCCCCGGGGCCCACGGGGCTCTGGGGGGTGCTCGAAGAACTCCCTATGAGATATCCTGTAGGCCGCCTTTCACCGGGACTACAACTTCCGCTACCCTCTCGTCTTCCTGCAAAGAAGAGACGAAGAAGTTCAGTCTTCCGGGTTCCCAGTATCAATTTTTTTTTTTTTTACTCGAAGATAATAACTCGCTGCGTTTTTTCATAGAGCATGATAATTAATCAGTCTTATCACACTAGAGAAAAAATAAAGTTAAAAAAAAAAAGAATTATTCTCTCATCCTGATTCGTTTCTTTTGTTCATTACTAACTAAAATCCTGCGAGAGTTGCGCGGCTTTAAGAGGTCCTTGATGACGTCATTACTAAAGTGTCATGTTATATATAAGGTGGGATTAAAATACTGTATAGTAATTATTTTTCAACGGTATAGAATTTTCCTCCCCCAACTCTCGTCGTGTTCGCAACGAAAAAGGACACTATTTTCTTCTACGTGTTAATACGGTCAACCCGTTGACCCTCAAGATTATTAACTACTTCCGGAAACTTAAGGGAACGAATAAGTAAGTATGAGAAAAGTAGAACACAGCCTTGGTCACGATAAGGTTAAATTCTCTAAATATTCTGCAAATTGTTCCTAAGCTAGAATAATTTTATTTAGTCAATGATTCAGGTTCCTATATATGTGGTAAAGCGAATGTAATTTAATATAATTCAGAAAGGGACCGTGGGTCCGACTAACAATGCATCGTTCAAAGCCAGTCCGGTGGAACTCCTTGCGGAACCGTCGAAGACCACCCTGAGTTTGGTGGTAGAACTCTCACTCCGTACAACTGCATGATGTGGTAGGTAGATGCCTGGAATGTTAGCTGTACTTGAGTGTGGTTCGAGTCTCATATGACCCAGACGTTGATAATCGGCCATGAAATTGACGTAGGCCTCCTTCAGGTTTCGATTTTTTTCCAACCGGCCTTCGAGTGCGAGAGATCTTCGGACTGCTTGGTCTCGTGTGTTCCCGATTTGGTTCAATTTGTTCTCGTCCAGAGGCAAGTGCACTATGTATCGACCACTAGCGTTACGTGTCACGGTGGTTCTGTATATTTCCTCGCATTTAGTTTCCTTCCTAGACTTGCCTTGAAGATTGGTTACTTCTTCGAACTCCCAGAACAGTTTCAATTGTTGACTGACGTAGTACGTTGAGATATTGGTCGAAACTGATGTTATTCGTCGGTAACGGAATGGGTTATGCCCTTGCGGTTCCTCTATGCGGCCGGAGACGACCCACCCAAATAGTGTTTTCTGAAAGATTGTTTTGGAGCCCTCCGGCTGGATTTGCCCGATGCACAGTAGCTGATAGAACGATTCTGCTCCCAGTAGCATATCGATTTTCCCAGGAGTACGAGAGTCAGGGTCAGCTAACTGTATGTTTTTTGGCTGTGCCAAGCTGTCAGGTGCAATCAGGTGGACTGGAAGATCACTCGTCACCTTGTTGAGGATGACGAATTTTAATGTGTTATAATATGCGTTCAGCCGTGACCTTATTGTGCACTTCATGCTGGTGGTGGAGTGGCATCGTGAGTGGGCTATTCCGGAGATTGAAATTTGTACCCGTCTTCTCGGCCACCCTAATAATGCCGCCAATTTCGTGGTCATGAAGTTGCATTGAGATCCGGAATCCAATAAACTGCGTGCTGTGTGGTTTCCTCCCTTTGAGTCGGTGACGATTATAGAAGCTGTAGGTAAAAATATCGATCCTGGGGCCGAACGTCATTCGGTTGTGGTAAATGCGTTGGATGTGCTCGGCTGCTGCTCCTCGATGATTGCGTTTTGGTGTAGGTTGTCTGAGGTCACATTAACGTTGGCTGGTTTCTTGTCGTGTGTGAGGTCCCTTTCTAGGTGGAGCGTTGTGTTGTGCTTGCGCTTGCACTTGCGACAGGTTCCCGACCTGCATGCGTAAGCTTGGTGTCCCGGTTTCAAGCAGTTGAGGCACAATCCTGCCTTTCTGACTTGCTGAATGCGTGTTGGTACATCTGCGTTGAGCAGGGTCTGACATTGGAAGACCTGATGGACTCCCTTGCAAATGTGGCAGCCTGCCTTTGAATTAGTACTAAAAAATGCGGTCGTCCATGTGCGTTTGCGCGCAGCGGTTTCTCTTGCATTCCTCGACTCTGTTTTCGCCTTGGTGGTGCAGGTGTCCTTGGTCATGCCTTCAGATGTTTCGATCGATTCGAGTGTCAGACATTGATGTGTTAGGAAAGTGTTTAATTCAAGCATTGTGGGTAAGGAGGTGTCGGTTCGAGTTGACTCCCATTCCCTTATGGTTTTGGCGTCCAATTTGCTTGTTATGAGGTGAATGAGCAGCGCATCCCATTTGTCAGTGGGCTGCTCAAGTGCTGTTAGCGCCCTTATGTGGTTATTTGAGCTGTCTAATAGATTGCGCAGCCCCCTTGCTGATTCGGATTCTAGCTTCGATATGTTGAACAGGGCTGATACGTGTGTGCTGACAATGAGTCTTATGTTTTCGTACCGCTCGCACATGAGATTCCACGCAACGCACAGTGGTCCCAAATCCCGAAAAGCTGGCCAAAAGTCAAAAACGTTTTCAATTCGGGTGAAAGTCGGTACTCGGGGGTTTTCGGGGTCGCTGATTACGAATTCGATGTCAAAATGTAGAAAAACAAAATGGCGGATCCAATATGGCGGAAAATTTCTTCAAAAACGTATTCAATTCGGCTAAAAGTCTATGCTCGGGGGTTTTCGGGGTCGCTGATTACGAATTCGAAGTCAAAATGTAGAAAAATGAAATGGCGGATCCAATATGGCGGAAAATTTCTTCAAAAACATATTCGATTCGGGTAAAAGTCTGTACTAAGGAATTTTTAAAATTATGATTGTGAATAAATGAAATAGAAAATGTAATGACAGTTGACATTTGAAGATTTGTGAAAAAGAGGATTGGAATACAGTAATTAATCATTATTACAATGACAATGAATATTTATAATATATTTCTTTCATTATTTTATTTTTAATCGATATAATTTGAGCACTTCTTACAATTACAAATCTTACAAATCGCTTCGGTATTATCCAGATTTTCTGTAGAAAATGGTAAAATAACATCAATAGCAGAATTATCTTTACCAATTTCTTATAAACAATATTACAGACGCGAGAATTACGAAAAACTGCAGAAAGTACACACTAGGGTGGTCCTTATTGAGGGTATGTTGTTTTTTCTTTTAAAAATGGTGCTCAATCGATTTCAAATAAATCAGTAAGGATAAAAAATTTCCTTCAAATTTTCCAAGCGGCATTTTCCATTACACGTATTTCCCATTTAAGACTTTTACTGCCGGAGGGGGGCGGGGGGGGGGGGGGGGGGAGGAAACAATTGAAATATCGAACTACAATTTGGCATGAATTTTTACTCATTCATTTGAAATTGATTAGGCACCGTTTTCAAAAGAAAAAAGAACATATCCTAAACAAGGACCACCCTAGTGCACACATCATCGCATAAAAATTATCCACAAAACCGAAGTCGCAGCCAGATGCAGCTAATTTTTGGATATGTTTTGAAAAAATGTCTGAGCAACAGTTTCCATTTAGTTTCAGGGCAGGATTCGATGAGGGTTTTGACTTCTTGCTTTTTCTAACACGACTTTTCAGAACATAACCAAGAAAAATACCACTACTTTTATTAATGACTTACTATTTCATACATTGTTAACAATAATTTCGAGCAACACATTCGAATTGTACTTACTCTCCGGAGAAGAATTCATTTTGGAGAATCAAAATCCGTTCACTTTTCGCAAGTCTACACGTGTCTCAACTTTGTCTTATTTTCGACACGCGACGAGTAAACGATGCAGCTGCTCTAACGCTCACGAACGAAATGCGTTCTCAAGCCAGGTAAGGACCCCCCCCCTTTCTTAACGGTCATAATACATACTAGGGGTACCACTACAACTATTCCAACCATTGAAAGTCGCTAGAAGAAATATTTTTTTTTTCGACTTTTGGCCAGCTTTTCGGGGTTTGGGACCACTGTGCAACGGTGTAGTTTGTGTCAGTTGTCTCAAGCGTCTGTATGACGTTGGCTGCTTCACCCTCCAAAGATGATCGAAGGTAGTGCAGTTTTTGAACTTGGCTGAGGTCTTCATTTCCGTGGACCAGAGCCTTAAATGTGTCTCGAAAGCTCATCCAGCTATCGTAGTTTCCAGTAAATTTTGGCAGAGGTATAATTGGAAGTTTGATGGCTCTCATCACTGGCGTGGCTGATGAATTGATGCCTGGCGTCGGGCCCGAAGCTTCCCCTGTGGAGTCAAGAAGTGTTTGGGCGGCTGTCAGCAGGTTGTAAAAGTTGTTATCGAAATCTTCTCGCTCTTGGAAACGTTCTTCTCTTTCATCTAACATTTCGATTTCAGTTCGCTGGACGTCATATTCTGCATGAATGGCTTGAAGCTTCTCCACTCTCAATTTCAATTGAGTGATCGACTGGCCGAAAGGCTCTTTGAGGCTCTCTAAGAATTTTTTGCAAGAGGTTATCTGGCGCCTTATTATTCCGCGCCTTATTATGGCATCTCGTAGTCTTTGTGCGACCGCGTCGTCCATGGTCGCTTGTTCAGGATCCGGCTCGAAGGACCAAATGTGCTATACGTAGATTTCTGATAAAGAAGACAACGAGATGTTAGTATTATTGAATTGATACTGGTGAGTTTGAATCGCGTGATTGTTTAGCAACCGGCTTCACTGACACCGACCCTGACATGGCAATCCGGTACGCCGGAAGGGCTATATACCGTCATGCCACGCCAGTCCACGGTGCAGCGAGCAGCGGTTGCTGTTCTGACAGTATGGTTGATGTTTTTTCAATTTTTGCATGTGCCGGCCCTCTATAGGCCGGCATGCTAATTGTGCTCATGATATGCATGTGCCGGCCCTCATGGCCGGCATGCTAATTTGCTAATGATGTGCATGTGCCGGCCCTTATGGCCGGCATGCCAATGTTATCACAGTGCTCTCAATCCAATTGCATGACAGTTGTCTAGCAACCATCGTGCAATTGGACTGTGTGCTTGTGTGTACGTGCAAAAAACGATAGTGAATCGTAATTGATATTGCCAGAGACCTCAAATAGTCAACCGGCCTTGGGCAATGTGCTTCAGAGACTGTTTTTCCCTGACAATTGGGGTTGTATTTATATGGTTGAGATGTGCGCATTCGAGCCTTGCGCACCCCTACTGCCACGAGCCCGCTGATAAGAAAACGGGAAAAGGAAGAGAAAAAGGGGGGGGGGGGGGGGGGGTCGGAGTAGGAACTCGGAACAACAATATTGTTAACTCAACTGTTCCTGTTTATGTGAATATAATAATTTGATGAGATACCAAACAGAATCTGAATAATTTAAACCTCAGGGTATACAAGTGGGTTGATATTACGGCTAATTTGTTCTTCGCATAATCTCGATGCTAAATCCGTACCGCCAACGTTTATCGCGATCGTGATTCAACGATAACACCACAGCATTATTTATTTATGAAACAATACCGTCTGATTCATTCCTGAGTCGGTTTATTCTGCAGAAAGGGTCGAACAGGTCTATCAACTATCCAAACAGAGATATGTATGGGTATGGGTATGGGTATGGGCATAGGTATAAAGTATAGTCGTATATATTTTCCCGACTAGAGTTGCAGCGGTATCAACAGAACAGGGCCGAGGAAGTCCTCGTTTAGTTTACTGCAGACGAGAGGCATAGGTGCCTACTGGCTCGCGGTGAGAACGTGAAAGGCACTCGCAAAGGGAAATGTGGAATGTGGAATGTTTACAAATGTCTATACACTATATGCCTGCTGGTGTTGTGCTGTTGCTGTTGCTCTTGCTCTTGCTCTTGCTGCACCAGTCCCTAAGCGACTTTTCTAACTTATACCCGAACAGAGTTCATTGAACTGTCGTTAAAACTGGCCCAACGATTCATCAGCAGGCTTAACCATTCGGCAGTCTCGTCCTTGTACACTTGTATCGTTCACTCGCTACGCTCGCTCACTCGATCGGCTCTTGATAATTACAGGAAAAAAAATTTAGTACGTGGTACTTGCGGGCCATTTATGAGTAAGTGCAAGAGTATTTACTTAGGTCTATGTATCATTTGTTTGATACATATTGCTATAATGGCCCGCCAAGTACCACTTCCTAAATTTTTTTTCCTGATTTTTTTCCTGTAATTATCAAGAGCCGATCGAGTGAGCGAGCGTAGCGAGTGAACGATACAAGACTATTCAGTTTTCTGTTCTTCTGTTGTAAACTTTTGTGATACAGAAGACATGTACTTGGCAATTGTATCTGATTTCAATTCTTTTGTAAGTAGACATTTCTATAGTACCACTTTTGTCGAGGAAGAGTTTTTGTCGGTGAATTTTTTTGGGGGTAGTGACCACATTAATGTACTTGGCGAAAAGTTTTTGCACCAGGGGTGCTTTTTGGGGTTGATATCACCACTTCTTGTACAATTTTGCTTGACTACCTAATAATTGTGCTCGCTCGCTACGCTCGCTCGATTGGGTTTTCCTATATCCTCGCTTGCGAGGCTTGATTAGTTGTCAGCATTCTGCCAATTGTTCCTATGAACATCTCAATGCATGTACGGTGATGCATTTTATATCATCCGAATCCCTCAAAAAGCAGCAATGTTAAATGTGGTAGTATAATTTGAATGAATGAAAATAATGTTATAAAATACACGTATGCTCATACTTTTCTGTAAGCCTTAAATTTCTGTGGACAGACGTAACATGTGTTCTTTCATTAAGTTCTACGAATTGTTTTGTTAGAATCCGGTATAATTCTGTATGCCTGCAACGTGTAACCCAGCGCGCAGCCCTTCTCCTGTCTCATCTGGGCTTGGGACCGGCAATGGCGGAGTTACTTGCACGCAGGGTTATAGTTGCAGCTCATGATTAAATATATATAAATATTAGATATATGTATTGCAATTCTTAGGTAGTTTTTTTTTTTTTTTTTAATGCAGCTAGGTCCTCTGCAAAAAGAACATGTACGTGTCCTGTACTCATAACGTCAACTTCAACTTCGGGTCTGAACCGAAGGTATCGAAATATATACCTAGAATTGAGCCTATTAATGCAAGACTAGATGTTCTCCAATAATTACATTCATAAATGAAATTACAACGAGTCTAAAACGAATAAATAAATATAGATGAGAATCTTTATCATCTGACAAAGAGGGCGACGATAGATCATTTCTTTCATAACGAATAAGTATTTTCATTCAATTTGTCGTGATAGCACTAATCTGAATTTGAAGAAAGCTTAAGAGACTTGAACATACAGACACAGGTTGCATACCAAAATCTAATAAATTCATGTATTGAAATTTGACAGTAAATTATGAATATATAGTTTGTACGATTAATTTACATGTAATCATAGATATTTATACAGACTTTGAGATCGCTCTGAACAAAGAAACTAAGCTGTTAGTAAAACATGGATTGAAAATTATCTCCACCGAAGGTCAAAGCACTACGTTGACGTGGAGTGTAGAATAAAGCCTATCGGAGTCTAACACAAAAGTCGACTTACAGTCTCGTTTTGACTGGAGGATCAAGAGACTCGGTAGAGTCTCGCGCCAAGTACATTAAAAAGAATTTTTAAGCGCGCGGCGTGAGGCTCGACCGAGTCTCTATACCCGCATGAGAGCTCTTCGGCCTATGCGGCGACTATATTATCCTTATTTTCTTCTGACTCGGGTTATACACGAGATTCAAATATTTATCTCAGAATCCGGTTTCAAACAGCTTTCATTCAAGCCCAACTTTTCATGCAATCGGTGCACGGAGAGCTGAGATCTGATATTCCGATTTATAGAAATGCTCAGTTTGATCAAGAATTTTCTTGGTCGTCTCCGTCTCCACGATGACGTCACGAAGCAGTTGTATGGGTATATAAATAACATAGAGAGGCGTTCCTTCGTTTCTTGGCCCCACGGAAAGACTTAGGCTAGGCGGACGGGAAATTAAGAGCGTTTGCCCGTCTAGCCACGAACAATATAGTCTATTGCCGTTAGTGAACGCTTCGTCGTACCTCCGATACCGGATAAAGCATACGGATCTTTTCCTTCGCATTTTCGAAGTTTCAGTTTCATCATTCTTGTTTTTTTTTTTTTTTTTTTCTATTTATACTATATATATTTATAAATACTTATACTTTATAAATACCACTATAAATTTTTTTCAAAAAATAGGTTTTTTGTGTAAAAAAATCTCAGCGTTCCAAAAAAAATATTTTTTTCTCGTTCATGGTTGTGGTAATCTCTTAAAATTGAGCTCAACATTTGAAAAGCTGTTCATTTGCCGTTGCCCAAATTTTGAAAAAATTTTCATCATTTTTTTTTTCGCAAAACTGGGAAAATTTAACATTATATACGTAATTTTCAAAGTGGGATCTTGATAAATCGTTTTTTAATTTAATTCTCAGATTTTCTGCATAATTATAACATAAAATATATGAAATAAATTTGAAATTTTCTTCAAACTCTGTTCTTTTATTCATTTCTTGAACGAGAGAGTGAGAGAAATAGAAAAATAGTTCATTAGAAAGAAAGAGAGAAAAAAGAATATTTATTGAATGCATAAAATGAATTGAAAATTTTCTTCAATTTTTGTTCATTAATTCATTTCTCGTGTGTTTATCGTGATCTCTCTTTGAAAATTACGTGCACCAGGTAAAATTTTGTTAGCTTTTCGAAAAAAATATCGAAATTTGTTTAAAAATTTGGGCGATGGCAAAAAAACAGCTCTTTAGATTTTGAGCTCAATTTTGAGAGCTTTTCACACAAATTAACAAGAAAAAACATTTTTTTTTGTAAAGCTGAGATTTTTTTCACACAAAAAAACCTATTTTTTGTAAAACATTTTAAAGTGGTAAAAGAATGCAAGAAAAAAAAAAAGAATAAAACAAGAATTAGAAAACTATATGGAATACTCCGTGCAATAACTTCGAAAATAGAAGGTAAAAGGATCTGAAAAAATTTGGAATGCTGTTTTTCGATGATCTAACATGTAGATAAGAGATCGCGTACTGTTGACGCATGAGCTAATACATAGGGCTAAAACAGAAGTAGTAGAGATTCAACTCTACCTATATTATACATTTACAGTAAGGAAATAATTTTTACAATTCATTACGAACGAGAATAATTAATCAAATTCTACAAAAAGTAGTGAGATCCCCAAAAAAGCACCTCTGGTGCAAAAACCTTTCGCCAAGTACATTAATGTGATATACATCCCCCAAAAAGCACCTCCCAGATAAAAAAAAAAAAGAATCCCAAATCAGTTGCTACTGCCAAGTACCTACTTCTATTGGTGTAAAGAGATAAACAAAAAACATGGAAAAATGAAAATGAAGAGATAAAAAAAAAAAATTTTGGAGGTAGTGGTACTTGGCGGGCCTTTTGTAGAAAAGTACGAGGTAACAGCATAAAGTAGTGGCCCGCCAAGTACCACGTACTCCAAAATTTTTTTTTTTTATCTCTTCATTTTCATTTTTCCATGTTTTTTGTTTATCTCTTTACACCAATAGAAGTAGGTACTTGGCAGTAGCAACTGATTTGGGATTCTTTTTTTTTTTTTACCTGGGAGGTGCTTTTTGGGGGATGTATATCACATTAATGTACTTGGCGAAAGGTTTTTGCACCAGAGGTGCTTTTTTGGGGATATAGATCATAACACTCGTCGGAATCCTACGTATAACGTCGACTCACAATTTGAGTCTGAGCAGACGGGCCTTCGGAGATGAAATTAACATAGAGCTTGAAGTGGAATTCGCTGCAATCCAACGCTTGAACTCGGCTTTATTGGTCTGGCTCCTGGCCGTTCCTTATATCAAATCATGATATCCTGATATTTTTCGACTTCAACACTTGCTCTTGATTTTCTATCATCAGACTTCCTCAGGCGGTAACTTGCTGAATAATTAAACCCCAAAAAACCGTTTCCTCCGATAATTGCATTCATAAATAACCTCAAAAGCTCAATATCGTAGGATTCAAAATTAACCTATCGAAACATTTTTGTTGGTGACTATCACAAACATGTACTTGGCATAAGGTTTTCGTACCTGAGGTGCTTTTAGTGGGTATTCACTAGTTTTCGTACCTTCAAATTTTATATCAATCATTGCGCGTACTTTATTTTATTTCCTTTATTTGGATTTAAAAACATGAAATGACAACACGCGTCTGCTAGTGTTGCAGACGATTTTTGTTTGCGAACTAGCGCCGACTACGTCGTGACTATCGTACTCACGCCACTCTATACAATTTTTGTGTGGATTTATCCCTTCTATGCCATATTCCCAGATGCGTAAGGACGTATGTTCCGTGTATGAGCATAGGACATACGTCCTGCGTTTAGCGACGCGATGTGATTTTATGGGAATGGTTTTAATGGGATGAATCTTGGTCTGAATTTTTGTGTGGAGTTTCCCTTCTATTTCTGTTCCCAGATCCGTAAGGACGTATGTTCTGTGTATAAGCGTAGAACATACGTCCTGCGTTCAGCGACGAAATGTGATTTCATGGGAATGGTTTGAGTTGGCAGAATCTTGGTCTGAAGAAGACTAAAGAGAAACATTGTACGAGGAAACGAGGTATCAGAATCTGTAATCAATTATATCTCAGCACTCCGGACACCGATTCAATCGATTTAGGGCTCAAATGAAAGCTTTTCATGCCCACATCTTGGATAAAATTAGTTTCAATTCGTGTATATTGTGAGGTGAAAGAAAACGAAGATACTAATTCGCGGTATGGGTTAGGGTAGTTGCCTCTCGGGTATATAGACTCGTTGAGTCTCGCGCTTGAAATTTTTTTTTTTCAATGTACTTGGCGCGAGACTCTACCGAGTCTCTTGATAAGTTATACAAATCCTTATATGGCTTGAAAAAGAGTTCATGACAATGGTACGAGTGCTTTCATGAATTAGTATAATTAGTAGATTATTGTTTATATTCTAAAAGGGTTAATGATAATGTCATTTATATATTACTATTTGTTGATGATCTCCTAATTTGCTGCAGAAACGAAAAGATATCGACGAGGTAAAATTAAACTTGTCAAATCAGTTCAAAATGCAAGATCTAGGCCGATTGAAAAATTATGTTGGTATCAAGATTGATTATAATGTAAAAATGAACAGTATGACTTTAAGTCAGCAACCATATACAGGGTGAGTCTCTTCAAAGGTCCAAAATGGGTGGGACTTGCTTGCGGCAAAGGCACGCCGTGATTCGTGATTAGGCATTTCCAACCTATTCCCACCCGGATAATTGTTTACCTAATCGGCTGAATGTGTGCCTTCGCCGTAAATAAGTCCCCCACCCATTTTGGACCTTTGAAGAGACTCACCTTGTATACATAATCATTAGCAAAAAAATACAATATTGAAAACTCAAAACTGTATCCAACACCAATGAAATTATATCACAACACGCAGAAGCTACAGACTATAATGTTAAGTATAGAAATCTAATAGGTGCTCTTTTATATATAAGCACAGGTGGTAGATCTGACATTAGTTACAGCGTCAACTACCTTAGTAGATTTCAGAATAGTTACAGCGAAACTCATTCTAAATATGCACTTAGAGTGCTGAGTTATTTGTATTTGACTAGAGAATTAAAACTAGTTTTCCGTGAACCAACAAACGATAGGGATCAGATGGATTGCGTAGACTCTGACTGGGCTGGTGACGTAACAGACAGAAAATCCACAACGGGCTACATTATAAGATTATTCGGCAGTACTATTTATTGGAAATCACGCAAGCAAAACTCAGTAACAAAGTCATCAACCTTTGCTGAGTATGTTGCTTTATCAGAAGCCGTAACGGAAATTATCTCAATAAAGGCAATATCAAAAACATTCGATATAGAACTTAAAATACCAGTCAAAGTACACGAAGATAACTCCGGCGCAGTACTAATAGCTAAAACGGGAAACTATTCAAAGAATTCCAAGCACATTGAAGTGCATTGTCATTTTGTCAATGAAAATTGCATCAATAAACAGATTGATGTAGTAAAATTGAATCTGAAAACAATCTAGCAGATATTCTAACCAAATCATTTCACCAAATATATGCATCAAAACATTAAGCAATATTATCACAAAACTTCTTACAACTAATTTATATTACATCATTCAGTTAAGGACTACATTTTTTCAAGTTAGATTAATAACATTGAGAGCGAGAATAATACAAATCTTAGTTGATTGCGGTGCACCGCCAAATTCTTTTATCGGTCTCAACAGCCGGGAGAATTTTTCTACATATGTGGCAACGTCGCGCTTCGAATTTCACCTACGTTTGTGGTCGCACAGTGAGGGAATCGCCGCGATTTCACGGTTTTCTCACAATAAAAAATTATTATAAAAAAAATGAATACAGTTACAACTATAAAAATATTTTAGATCGACTTATGACATATCAATTTATGAATAGCTCAACTATTTTATAGAAATTATCAGTAGTCTGTTGAATATTTACATTAAAAAAAAAAAAAGGCGGGGATTCCCTCATAGCGCGACCAACGAAAGGTTAAGGAGGTTCGATGATCTTGGAAGGAAATGGTTGTTTGACCTAAAATTTTAGGGTCTTCTTCCCTAGATGAATTGAAGTTCATCTGAATTTTTTCGATATTTATTTCCATGCAAAATTCAGAGATAACGAAGCACAAAAAAACGCGTTTTTAACACAGGCTCTTATGGGAATTGTCACCTAACCCAACTTCAAGTAGAAAAAAATCATGGAAGGAAATGGTTTTTTTTATTGGAGATTTGTCTCAACGATGAAGAAATCAATTCTGAACCCAATGGCCATAGGTTGAATAGACGTTTCCAGGCAAATTACTGCAATATTATTGAACCAAATGAACAAAATGCTAATTTTGGGTTTTGCATCTGAGATGCGGCAACAGCGCGTGAGGAGTCTACGATAACGCGGGAGTATTTGAATTGCTACGATTCTGCTAATCGAATATAAGGAATTGATGATGCATGTAGGCAACCAAATATTTGAAAAAGTCAATCCGGTGCCGGGTCATATACAAAAATATGTGTGTATATATGGGCGTTTCTCTGTAAACTGGGCAACTCTGTCCAAGAAAGTGTCTAGACTACTTTTAGGCTTATATATTGAAAAAATCTTATGGAAAGGATAGATATCTACCTGGTTAATAATAAACAGCAGATGAACCAAAAATATTTCCATCACTTTATGAAATATTGAGCATTTTCGGAAACATCGATACAGGGGACTGTTACCTATGGCCGGGGACTGTGTATTTAAATGAAACACACCGTTTTAGTAGCAAAATTAAGTCTTTTTTTTCAGTTTCACAAGCTTTGGAGTGTAGGAATTAAGTAATTGAACAATAAAGTATTAAAAAAATCAACAGTTTTTTTTTCATAATGTTCTACTTATACTCAAATTCTGAGTCTAAAATCTTAATGTAATATCTCATTGAGTCTTACATTATAGAACGAGTCATTAAAATTTAAAAAAATTAGTTCTCACACAAATCAGGCACGAATAGTTGAAGAAAAAATAACATCACAGGAGTATAGTTAAATTAAAACTGTCGTTTTTCAAAAACATTTACAGGCGAATCAAATTTGTAGAATACTCTATTCCCTTTTAAAAGTACATTTGGACTGGGGAGTTTGTTTATCACCTGGTCCATTGTAATATCTGCTACATCGTCTTGATCGAATCTAAATGTTTGACCTTTACTATCGTAGAGCTTTAGAAATGCGACACGGATTTCGCCATCTTCTTCATCGATCTTGTCAATTACGCTCACATATCTATATTCCCTATTTTTGGCGAGTAATTTTACTAGAATGTAATCACCCTTGGTAAATGCTTTCACTGTGGTGGAGCTAGGTCCAGCTTCGTTCTCAGATTCTGAATCAGTGAACACATTTTCCACAATAAGTTTCACCTTGTTCTCATAAATTATTTTCCCGATATTAAAATGTGGGCAACAATCATTATCACAAAAGCAGCTTAGATGTTTCATCACTATCTCAATGGAATTTGATTTCAAACCCAGAGGATTATAGAATTTCCCAGTGACTTGGTGCACTTTGAGGGTGCCAACAAAAGTTTTCACCTTGGCTGCTTCGCGTTCGATTTCGACACTCATTTGTTTTATCTCATCATCTTGGACAATGCTCAAAGTAATGGCTGGACATCTCTGTTTAATGGCTTCCACAAACTTCTCTCGGTTTTCGATATCTCCTCCAACAGAAACCACTGCATCTGCAGTCCTTTTACATGTAGCTCCAACGCCGTCTGGTGCGCCTTTACCATGGCCACTCTCCGTATAGTTCCAGGTAAACTTGTGTACATGTGGAAGCCATTCTGGCAATTTCGTCGCCATAATATAAAACATTGTTTTATTCCTATACTGAGTGACTGGTCCGTCGCTCAAGAAATGTAGGTTTTTGATGTGAAGTGGTAAAGCGTTGAAAATTTTTTGCAAGTGGGCCCAAATAGGAGCTGGGGAATGAGAAACATTTGTTGAGACTGTGCAATAAGATTTAACTGTATCGGACGAATATACTACGACTGTGTGTAGACTAATCTGTGTACGCGGCCCGCCAAAATGGAAAGCCTGAATTTCTTGTCCATATTTAGTGGCATAATTTTCAGAGAAGTCCATATGAATTAGAGCATCGTCTTCTGTTAGCGATTTTTTCAGTTTCTTTATTGCACTGAACTGGTGTACAATATTTCTCTCGTGACGAAAAAATGTCTCTAGATCTTCATGCAATTCTGTAATGAGATTGCGAGGCTTTACATTAAATGACTTCTTAATGTATTTATTTACTCGACGTGTCTTTTTGGATTTTGGGTCTGTGAACTCTTGTTTTTCGGTTAACCATTTTTTATAAATAATTTGTTTTCTGTCATCGAATTCTTTGTAAGAAGGATTCTTGGTGATACATTTCTGAGATTCTCTAGTTAAACACTGCTCATTATAGCGGTCACAGCAGAGTTCCTGAAGCAATTTCTGATGGCTATTATAATTTAAAATCCTTCGATTGTATAAAGCTAATAATTTTAAGTCTATGTTTGCGTGGATAATGCACAAACAAGTATCACGTTCATCAATTTTGGTCGCAACAATCCAAAAAGGTCGTAGCCTGCAAAAGGTTTGATAGCTCAATTTGAAATTACTGTTCTGTTTGAATTTATTGTATAAGCCGACTAACGAATCCAGCCTGTATCGTGTTTCTTTCCGTACTTGTTTACTGGTAATGAATTCTTTCTTTTCCGCACCTAGTTTACTGTTAGAATCATCCTCGTAGAAATCCACAACAGCCCTAGCACATTCGTCTGAAACTTTCTTCTTTCTAACCAGTCCATGAGAAATTTTGGCATTTTTTGATCTTTTATAGGTCATCACTCCTGTGTTTTTCATTCGCCATAACTTATATTTATCGACGATCTTTCCTGATATCACTTTGGTTAAAAATTTTGTTTCGTTCATCGTTTTCATGTTTGAAAAATTCTCTTGCAACTGCTTTTGTAATACCTCCCCGAATAGTGCCTTTTTGACTAGTTCTTTCCTAGATTCTGGAGAATCTACCATTTTTTGTAACTTCGTATTTGGCGTATCGTCCCCGCACGGAAATATATATATGCGAAAAATATATGCGACATATTTGTTTTTTGCGCTAACATATAAGTAACATTCATTTTTATCAGTTTGATATAAATGTTGCGGCATGTATGTCGACATAGATGTCGACATAGATGTCAACACTATGAAAAACTCATCAAACATATATCTATTATGCGTACATATATGTTAAACTATTTGCGACATTTTTGTATTTTGCGTACATATATGTTATATATGCGACATATATGTTGCATATATTTTTCGCATATATATATTTCCGTGCGGGTCAGGCTTAGTATTTATCTTATTCTTCAATCTCGATAGGCGTTTTTTGTATTACAATATTTTTTTTTTCAGGACTTTAATTTCTTCATCTTTTTTCTTCTTTATTCTATATCGCAGCATCTTCTCTCTATAATTTTTTTCCCGGATTATTTCAGAAACTTCCGGTACTGCTAGTTGAGATGGGTGAGATACTTCTTTACTATTTTCTCTCACATGCGAGTCCGTTACATTTCTTACTACTTTTTTCTTATTTCGATACTTTTTGCAATGCTCTCTCCACTTCTTCTTTGCTTCTCGGTGTTGTCGTGGAGTCATATCCTTGACAAGCTTTCTAGAGCCTTTTTCTTTTTTTTTAAGATATTTGATACGTTCTTTCTCTTTAAGTTCTTCCCTTTTCTGCGGGTCGTTTTTGTAACGCTCATATCTCTTTCGCGCGTTTTCTCTATTTCTTTGTGCAATCTCTTCCTTGGAGAGATTTTTCTTTTTTGGCGCCATGCTCAAAGGATATGTGTATCTAAAAAAACGATTAATGAGGTATTCCATACCAACCCGATCAATGATTTTCCCTCACCATTTTTAATTTGATTCAAAATTTTTTCTACGGTTACTTCAACTCTCACACCCACTCATGAATTTTTTCAGATTTTTTTCATGAACTGTTATTTGACACGCTGAGAGCAAAAGTGAGTCAAAAAAACATTGCGAGCAAAAGCAGGACGCACTATTCTCCAGCGCGAAAATGGGATATATCATTAATCTCAAAGTAAAAACAAATCAACTGTAGCTCAGAGCAAAAGTGGTATAGAAGAACACTGCAAGCAAAAACGAGTTAAGTATTTAACTCGTTCTTGCCCGCAGCAAAAATTTGACTCATTTCTGCTCGCGGTGGAAACTTCACACGGTTTTGTTCGGAGCGATAACTCGATTCGTTTTCGCATTCAGTGTCATTGTGTTTTGATTCCGTATCGAGTTTTCATGCAGTATTATTTTGACTTATTTTACATTAGAATAATCTTCTCCTAACGTGGGGCACTTCGGACTTCGTTCAGACGTGTCCGGGGCGACTAATTCAAGACTACCTAATTAATTATAGATAAAAGTTTCGATTCGACGTGAATTCTCACATTCTTTTAAGGATAAATCTCGACTCGATTATTCAATATTGTCTCAATGAATAAGGCTTAAGGGGGGAAACACATGGAAATTTTTTCGGAAAAGTTTTTTTTTTTTATTTCACGAATCGATAGTTCCACATCTTAAGAATATTCTCTAAAAATTTCGTTGTGATATCATGAATACTTTCGATGTTATGGCCGGAGAACTGAGCGACCGCGCGCGGAGCAGGTATAACGCCACTCGCCTCGAAAGCACTGAAGAAGCTCGCCAAGCTCGAAGACAGGAGACATTGGCAGAAAACCAGCTCTTCAAATACGAGGAAAGTCCACTTTATGGTCCCGGAATAGCGGAATAGCCTTGAAACACCTATAAGGTACCAGACTTTGATTTTCCGTTGCCCGAAACTTTAAACGCGATTATCTCGAAACTACATTTTCGCAATCTGCGGCAGCGATAAAAAAAAAAGTATTCATCCGATTCACTTCAACCAAATTTTTTTAGACACGTAAGTGTAAACTCTTGTCGATGAACCTCCAATATCTCGAAAAAAAAAAATTTTTAAATGCATTTTGCATAAGAATGTGCGGTGAAAATCCGATTTTTTTTTTCTGAGTGCCGCCATTTTTACAATATTCAACATTTTTAACTTTTTTTTAGGTTTATCGACAGCGTACTTTCATACAGAATTCAATGGTTTTTGAAATTTTTGTTTCGGATGAAAAATGAAAAAACTACAGCTGCCACAATTTGACGTCGCGGGAAAAATTCGTTTAACAACAATTGGTTGCAGTCAGCTAATGAATAATTATTTTCCATTGAAAAAATTTTTTTTCAAGTCTTCGAATATCAAATAAAATAGCCTCCAAAGTTGAAAACGATTGGTGTAGTACTGACTTCAGAAAAAAATCCCGAAATTCCTCGTCATTTTTTACCGTTTCCATGTGTTTCCCCCCTTAAGTAAACTTTCGAACTCTGGAGAATATCTTTATTGAGGAAACATAAATATTCAGATCCTTCAGATTTTTACGACCGAAAGCGGAAAAGTCTAAAGACAAAGACAGCTCTGTTTAAATGAGGATAGAACATAGACGCTCGCAGCATCCCTTCGCAGCGTCTCGACGCTTGGGTCCCTGACCCAATCGCCTCGCGCTATTACTCTTCTAGCCAACCATATTTTTTCCCGCTTTTGTTTTAATGAGTTTTTCACCAATAGAAAAAACCTCGCCTTCCCGCGAGTTTTCCAGGACCTCCCCTTCGCGTACCCGCGAGGAGAGATCCTTTCCATTCCATATTAGTTAGTTAGTCACGAAATCTCAAAGAATACAGATCGAATTCATAGAATCTTATAACTTAGAATTATTCATTCAAAGTGTTTGGTGAAACAGTTAATTAATAAGTGAATTACTACATAAATAATAGAAACCTAAAACTAAAGTTAATCATCACCTGTGTGAAGGTTAACAACCAAATAATTGTTAAGCAGATTGTGAAATTAGATTGTTAAATAAATATTGTTATAATTTAAAGTGAAATCTTCAAACGTTTATTTCACCCACGCATAGTGGTGGCTGATAAAACCCATTACCTCAACAGATACGAGCTCAACGACGTCCCGAAGAACTAGTTTTCTAAGACTCGGTAAGAAATATAGAAATCTACCAATTTTAAATCAGAACCTCGCAAGAATAAACTAGTGATTCGTTTCTTCTAAATAACATTTAACTCAGGACGTAACAGCTCTATCTATAATAAATTTGGTGGCAGCGTCGGAATATCAGTCTGAAATAAATTAAAAGCTAATCAAAGAAATAAAACATCTAAATAAAAAATCTGCTAACAAGTGTGAAAATTTTTTTTACATTGGTAATTCACTAACTGTAAAAATCATCAAACTATCGTGACTAAACATCATCGATCTAAACATCAACATCAAGAATTTCATCGTTAAAGAACTTCAAACCGAACATCGATCATCATTGATTTTGCCGTCGGATAACGTCGCAGCGCAGAACTTCAAGATCTACTCCAGCAACCGAAGACCCGCCCTACCGCTCACCCACGAAGACTCCGACACTAACTCATAGATCATTCACTATTATTATTTCTCTTCATCAAAGTAAGTTAAAAATAATTTTATCAAAATGCCTAATGACAACATGTCTATTGATAATTCTACTCTCAATAGCACGAACAGTATAACAAATGATTATAAAGAATTTTTCAAAATCATTCCTGAATTTGATGGTACACCTGATGGTTATCCAATAGAATCATTTACTGAACATTGTGAGTACGCAAAAGAATATATACCAAATTGCAAAGAAAATTTCTTAGTAAAATTACTTTCTGCTAAATGTAAAGGAGAACCCGCAAGACGTGTTAGCAAAGCAAAACTACAAACGATTGACGGGCTAATAAAATTTTTAAATTCACACTTTAGACCGGAAAAACAAATTTACACGTGGATTAAAGAATTTCACAATTTTGAACAAAGACCGAAAGAATCAGTAACTGATTTTAATTATAGAATAGGCGAACATTTACACTCAACACTTTTAGAAATAGATCTTGCCGGTGGTACGAACGTAGAATCTAGAAAAAGCTCAGCACATGAAACCGCTCTTCAAGTTTTTTTAGCAGGGTTGAATCCGAAAATTTCAATGTTTTTATTAGACTTAGATTCATACGGAACACTAGCTAATGCAGCTAAACAAGCTAAGAAAATCGAGTCCCAACAAAAATCAATAAAAACTTTTCGGGTAGATGATACAGAAACTTTATCGAAGCAGTGCCTTCCAATACAGTCAAATCAAAATAATAATCATAAATCAACTAGCAAATTCAACACACAAAATAAATCAAATCACAGAAACGCGAGTAGTAATAATAATCCAACAAACTCGACTACACAAGCCGAGAAATTCTGCAACTATTGTAAGAAGAATAATCACGTCATCGCAGATTGCCGAACTTTACAAAATAAAAATAAAAAACTCGGTAACAATAGCACTAACGCAGAATACAACCCAAACAGATTTTTAGAATGCAATTATTGCAAGAAAAAGGGTCATATCATTAGGGATTGCAGAAAACGCATATATAATAACTCTAAACGTGATAGTAGTAGTGGTACGACAACTAATACTAACACACCTACGGGAAACGACTTACCGTCCCCTCGACCGGGCGCGTCGACGGGTCAGCAATAAATTCAGCGCTTATTTCACAGACTAACCATAAACTTCTTACAGCAGAATGTAAAATAAGTTCCACTCACACAACCTATAATTCTCCTTCAGTAATAATTCATTCAAAAAACCTTAAAAGAACAAATGCTAAATTTTTAATCGATACCGGATCACAATTAAATTTAATAAAAATCGGTGAATTAAAAGATCCCTCTTCAATAAATAAATCGATAACTTATGAATTGAACGGTATTTCGGAAAAAGATAAACCAGTCACTTTAGGACAAATACAGTTACAGATAAATAATACATATGGTAAATTCAACGTAATTCCAGACGATTTTCCTATAGATTTTTCAGGTATCATAGGATCAGAATTCATGCATGTGAACGGAGGTAAGATCGATTATGAAACAAGACATGTGACTCTTAATAACAACAAAATCCCATTTTGCGATACAGAGAGTATCGTTCTGCTGGCCAGAACGAAATCTCTAATGTTTATTCGGGTTAACAATTCACTAGAAAAGGGTTACGTGCCGCGTTTAGATATGCATGAAGGTATTTTTGCAGGTGAATCTTTGGTTACAAACATCCAGGGAAAAGCGTATTTATATGCTATCAATACAACAGACAAAGACATTAGGGTTGATATTCCCGTAATTCCTCTATATCCTTTCGATATGAGCGAAGACGAGGACAATAGTTTAGTAAAGGACAATACCACAGAGCGTTTAGAAGGTACTCGGACGCGAGTAAACCGCGCTAATGAGGTCATAAACCTTTTACGACTAGATCACCTTAATGAGGAAGAAAGTAAAGCAGTAATTTCTTTAGTAGAAGAATACTCTGACTTGTTCCATATCCCAGGAGAAGCATTACGTTCTACAAACGTTTTAACACATCGTATCCTAACCACAGACAATATACCTGTAAATACTCGTCAATATAGACACCCTCCACACCAAAAGGCAGAAATAGAAAAACAAATTAACGATCTTGTGCAAATAAATACAATACAGCCGTCAACCTCACCGTATAATTCCCCAGTTTGGATAGTACCTAAAAAAGAAGATTCTAAAGGTAATAGAAGATGGCGTTTAGTAATTGATTATCGTAAATTAAATGAGAAAACTATCGGAGATGCGTATCCGTTACCGTTAATAACAGACATTCTTGACCAACTCGGTGGTGCGAAATATTTTTCGATATTTGATTTAGCATCGGGGTTTCATCAAATCGAGATACATCCGGATGATAAACATAAAACAGCTTTTACAACTCCTCACGGTCATCAAGAATTTAATAGAATGCCATTCGGATTAAAGAACGCTCCCGCGACATTCCAACGTTTAATGGATACAGTTTTAAGAGGTTTACAAGGATCAGAATTATTTGTTTATCTAGATGATATCGTAATTTATTCACGTTCAATCGAAGAACATGCCTTTAAGTTTAGAAAATTAGCAGAAAGATTGAGAAAAGCTAATCTAACTTTACAAACTGATAAATGCGAATTCCTTAGAACAGAAGTAAAATATTTAGGACACATCATATCCGCCGATGGATTAAAACCAGATCCGAAGAAAATAGAAGCAGTTAAACAATTTTCAATCCCGAAAACTCCAAAAAACGTTAAAGAATTCTTAGGACTTGCCGGATACTATCGTCGTTTTATAAAAGATTTTGCAAAAATCGCGAAACCTTTATCGGATTTAACGAGTAAAAACGCACAGTTCGAATGGACCTCACAGCATCAGGTAGCTTTCGAAATATTGCGCGATAAGCTTTGCGAAGCACCCATATTACAGTACCCAGATTTTTCAAAACCATTTGTTGTAACAACTGACGCATCAGGTTACGCGGTTGGAGCTATTCTTTCACAAGGTGAAATTGGGAAAGATACTGCAGTCGCGTATGCTTCACGTGTACTTAATAAACACGAAAGAAATTATTCTACGACAGAGAAAGAAATGGTAGCAACAGTCTTTGCATTGAAAACTTTTAGACCGTATCTCTATGGTAGACAGTTTACTCTGATCACCGATCACAGACCGCTTATATGGGTAAATTCTATGAATGACCCAACATCGCGAGTAATGAGATGGAGAGAACGTCTGAAAGAATTCGATTATTCGATTCAATATAAAGCAGGTAAAGCTAATACTAATGCTGATGCATTATCACGAAACCCCGTAGTATTACCCGTCAAATTTAAATGGCGAACATCGAATACTACAACAGGTCAGAAATCATTGATAGGACAACCAGGTATAGCTAGACTTAGATCATCTTCCGATACAAGTACTAACTTGCCTGTAAAAAAAACTAGATTATGTGAAAATTCAAGTTCGGATAAAGAAGATTTTAGAGGATTTCCAGTAGAAATTACAGAAGCAAAAATTGAAACGATTGAGCCCGTGAAAGCGACAGATCCGAGAGAATCGCGTGCACCCTCAATAGAATCAATTTCAGAAGCATTTACAAGCAGTAGTAACAGGTCTGGCCAACCATTAAATCTCTGCATTAACAAGCCCTTAGAACAAACTCGTAGAAAGAAATCTAAATCAGCTATGAAAAAGAAGTCTGATACTAAAAGGTATACTTCATTACAAGTTTCTTCGAAACTCCATACATCATTATCAAGTGATGATTCAGATAATTCTAGATCAAAAACTAAATCCAAGACGACTTCTAAATCTAAATCTAAATCTAAATCTAAATCTGAATCTGAATCTCCTTCTGAGAAACACGAAATAGAACAACATTCTATTCAAAAATTAGATGAACAAAATTTAGAAATTGAACAACAGATATTAAATGATCAAACTATAGCACAAGTAGATAATGAACAAATTATAGCAAGAGAAAATGTAGATGTGGACAACATAATTGCCTCACCTCATTTTCCAACCCCGGAACGTAGTAGACCCATAAAAGAACAAGGGAACGACTTAGTCCCTACCCCCTTAGAAACCCCTACTCAGGAAACGCCTACTACCAGTACTCATAGAAATCAGTCATTTCGTACACAGAATAACTTCCAACGTAATTTAGCTGAAGATTTATTAAATAAAAGATCAATACAATCAGCTGAATTCACACCTTCTCCAGCACTACGTACGAAAAGGAAAATTGATAGAACTAGTATTAATATTCCTAAAATTATCGTTTCCGAAAGTCATTCGGATATAGCAGACTTACAAGACTCAGATGTAGCTAAACCAGTAGATACGAATATGTCTTATCGAAATTTTACAGTAAATAATTGGTCTTCAGACGAAGATATATCTAACATCACTATGGCACAATCTTTTGTTCGACCAGAACCTATGAATCAGAATAATATACCTAGTTTCATGGAAATAGACAACAGTTTAGTAGTAAATGAATCCTTGACAGATTCACATAAAGTTGCATTTTCAGTATTACCTACTCTTGACAATAGACGAACTGAGAAACCCGTCACGACACATGTGCAACAGAAAAAATTAGAAATCTCCCCAAAGAACAATAAAATTCTAGGATTAGCAGGGTCGTCCAACCCAATGGTCGAAGCCGTACAAAAAATGGACGCTCCTCAGCCACCTCAGCTAGTAAGAAAATCAACTAGACAACGAAAAGAGAAAACTTGCCCATGTTGCATTGAACCGAATGCACATGCTGAAAAGATTAAGAATAAAAACGTAGCTAAAGCCTCAGAAAAATCAAATACACCAATACCTAGTTATACACCTCAAATCGTTACAAACCCAGATGAAATCAATTCACATCAATCAAAAAACAAAGTTAAATCTCAAGATGAGATTCCGCAAAACGAAATAAATTCACATCATTCGCAAGATAAATCAGATTCACAGAATAAAATCAATTTATCAAATTTGCCTGAAGTTCAGGATAGATTATCTTCGGAAGAATCAAATCATTCTCGTAGTAACGTAGACTCAACAAGCGAAATAGTCGTTGTAAATCAAGAAGAAGTAGATTCGAATAATTTGATAGAAACACGAGATAATTTGGAAATGAAAAAAGATAATTACATTTGTTTTATATCCGCAGACGGAACTGTGTCAGATGACATAGGAAAACGATTAATAGAATTAGGATTATTGAACTTAACTCCTTTAGAAAGATACAATTTAGGTCAGGTAGTAATATCGGGAACCTCGAAAAAGAAAGTATTTGCTTTAGTAACTCGTGAAAATGATCAAACTTTGCCCAAAGCAAGTAGTTTTATTAAAGCCTTTGGAAATTTGAAAAACATAATAAACAATCTCAATATTAAAACAGCTAGATTATCCCAAGGCAGAAGCAACCTCGACGTCTCAGCTTGGACGATAATAAAAAGGATTATTCGTAAAACTTTTGCTGGTACAGACATTCAAATCACCATTTGTAAGGATAAGATTATTATACCACCCGTAGAACAAAGACAAGGTATAATCAGGGAAAACCACGAATCACCAGTAGCAGGTCATAAAGGTGTTACTAAAACTTATAACAGAATTAGACAAAGATATTTTTGGGACAATATAAAGAAGCAGGTAGAAGACTTTGTTAGAAAATGCATAAGTTGCCAAAAAAAGAAATTAGTAAGAGTTAAAACTAAGCAACCTATGATAATTACGGATACATCAGCCGATGTATTTGATAAATTAGCTTTAGATATCGTAGGCCCAATAAATAACGCTTCAGATAAAGGTTATAGATTCATTTTAACTATGCAAGACGATCTTTCGAAATTTTGCTTAGCAGTACCTTTAGTAAATGCAACAGCCAACGATATTGCAGACGCACTAGTTACTCAATTTATCTGTAAATACGGATGCCCGAAAGTAATTTTGACAGATCAGGGCGCAGCTTTTATTGGACAGGTAATGAAACGATTAGCTAAAGTTTTTAAAATCAATCAAATCAAAACTACAGCATTTCATCCTCAATCAAATGGTTCATTAGAAAGAAGTCATCAAGTACTTGCAGATTATTTGAAACATTATACAGATAAGAAAAACTGGGACGAATGGCTCCCACAAGCAACGTTTGCTTACAACACAAGTATACACGAAGGTACAAAATATAGCCCGTATTACTTAGTTTACGGTCGAGACCCTCGTATACCCTCAGAATTCCCATACCTAGATGAAATCCTTACGTATGACGATCATGTGAAAAATCTTACATTACGTTTGATCGAAAGTAGAAAAAACGCACGAGAAAACTTAGAGAAAGCAAAACAAAAATCTAAAGAGTATTATGACAGAAAATTAAATCCCGTAAAATTTAGAATAGGACAGGAAATTTATCTAGTTAAGAATCAAAGAACTGGAAAATTAGATGATAATTACAAGGGTCCATATAAAGTCACAGAAGTATTTCCTGATAAGAACGATATAGAAATTGAATTAGCTAAAAATAAACGAAAGATAATTCATTGTGATAGAGCTAAGATAGCTTACTAAACCGTAAAACATAAACGTAGAAGCTCACACTGGTATACAGCTTAAAATTAAAACCTTATAGAACTAACTTACGGATATAAAGGTAAATAACGACTCAGAAAGCAAAGAAAATTGCAGTAAAACAACTTTTATTCAGTCTTTCCTATTATCTCCTCCATTCGTAGTCGATGCTCAGCATCCCGAAGTAAAATCCTCTATAACACACAGATTAAACACGTTAAATAAAAAAAGTTTAAGAGAACGAAACAAATAAAAAATCTTTTACACAAATTCAAGCTAAATAACATTTTAAGTAACAATCTATAATAAATTTGAAAAAAAGTACTCACTCTCAACATGTCTCCAAATTCCCGGACTCTTATGTATAAAACTTCTAAATCGTTCATTTTAAACAAATTTTTTTTTCTCACTCTTCTTTTTCACTTAAATTTTTTTTTTAGTTGGTACTTTGACTGACAGTCGTAGAATGAGCAAACTCAGCTCAAATTGACACTTTTGTATGCAACTAGTAATTGAAAGACACACCTTCAAAAACCTAAACCTCTAAGACTGACCAATAACCAAACGTAAAATTTTTTTTTGCATTTACGGAAAATGGTTAAATACAGGTATGAAATTAACCCCGCCCAACACGGCGTGGAACACCCTTTACTAAAAAAAAACTAAAGAGAAATCTAAGGAAATTTCTTCAATTATTTTAAATATTTCAAAATATCAGGATTATAGTACCATCAGATGTAACCACGATATATACATTATATCAAAATCTTAGACAGATATTCTTAGATAATCATGTGCTATAATTCATATATATAATTAATTCATAATTATTAATTATATTACTATTTCAAAAATATATTTTACTTACCTCATCATTACATTACCTTATATTCTTATAAATTTTGTGTTTATCAATATTTTAGACTTATAATTTTATACTTATAATATATAATAATCATATATTAATGTAATATTCATAAGTAATTCTTAATCTTGATCATTATATTACTTACCTTTCTAGTTATTAAATCATTTGCAAATGTTAGATTTAACACACTATACATTTACTCTAGACATATAAAATTTTATAATATTTTTATACGTTTTATTAGATTTAATTTCAAACTTATACTTTGATATTTTACTCAAAACCATGATAATTTCACGTCGATACACTAGAACCCGTTAGGTCGAGCGGGGACGCTCGAATCTTAACAGGGGAGGTGTTACGTCCTAGGCTGGAAGCCGAATATTTAACCTATAGGTACAACAGTTACCGTAGTTATTATCATAAGTATGAAAATACCGACGTGCAATTACCATCAGAGTTATAATAATACTCTATTGATGTAATTCCATTTATAATTTTTTCCTTTAATTCTTTTATATTATTTTACTCATAGATATAAGTCAATACTTTTGAAAGGAACAATCTTAACCATAATGTAGACAAATTCATCTCATTCTCTCACGAAACGAATATGCTTAGAAACACTTGAAACAATATAAACAGGAAAGCCTAAACTTTAAGTAAACTTTCGAACTCTAGAAAATATCTTTATTGAGGAAACATAAATATTCAGATCCTTCAGATTTTTACGACCGAAAGCGGAAAAGTCTAAAGACAAAGACAGCTCTGTTTAAATGAGGATAGAACATAGACGCTCGCAGCATCCCTTCGCAGCGTCTCGACGCTTGGGTCCCTGACCCAATCGCCTCGCGCTATTACTCTTCTAGCCAACCATATTTTTTCCCGCTTTTGTTTTAATGAGTTTTTCACCAATAGAAAAAACCTCGCCTTCCCGCGAGTTTTCCAGGACCTCCCCTTCGCGTACCCGCGAGGAGAGATCCTTTCCATTCCATATTAGTTAGTTAGTCACGAAATCTCAAAGAATACAGATCGAATTCATAGAATCTTATAACTTAGAATTATTCATTCAAAGTGTTTGGTGAAACAGTTAATTAATAAGTGAATTACTACATAAATAATAGAAACCTAAAACTAAAGTTAATCATCACCTGTGTGAAGGTTAACAACCAAATAATTGTTAAGCAGATTGTGAAATTAGATTGTTAAATAAATATTGTTATAATTTAAAGTGAAATCTTCAATCGTTTATTTCACCCACGCATAGTGGTGGCTGATAAAACCCATTACCTCAACAGATACGAGCTCAACGACGTCCCGAAGAACTAGTTTTCTAAGACTCGGTAAGAAATATAGAAATCTACCAATTTTAAATCAGAACCTCGCAAGAATAAACTAGTGATTCGTTTCTTCTAAATAACATTTAACTCAGGACGTAACACGCATACTAGTATTCAAATCAATATATGAACCCAACCATGCTGACTGTTCGAATTGTAAAATTCGATATATTTTACATAATTTCAAACCATGACCAAGGCACTGCTTGAGATTTCTATAATGGATAATGTACCGGTGTTTAGTGTACAAAGTTGCTAGCAGTTTCACATCCTTCGTATTTGGAGCCTTAGTATGGGTAGGGCAAAAGGGTAAATCTTTATGATGATCGTGCAGTTCCTCAGGATATTCTAGATCAACTTCCAGAATATATCCTATGGGAGCGTCATCGGAAATGAGTGTTACATCAAAGTTCGATACATCCGCAAGCCATTCAAATTTTCCAGTAGGTAAGAATTGAGACATCGCCCAACCGTATAAATTATTCACATCAAAGTACATTAAATATTTCTTAGGAGCATTCACATCGTAACTATCTATGTAGCTATTATTGGCTCGACTATACCTGTTGGAACACTGACTCAAACCGCCTCGTATACCTCGTTCTACATATAATAACATATCTACATCAGTTAACAACTCCAAGCGAATACTCGTATATTTGAGCATTGCATCCCACGTCAGCCCCGGGAGTGTATAATAATATGCTGGATCCAAATCATACGTCCTCATGCAACTTTCTCTGAAATTTTCATATACATCTGCCAACAGTAAAACATCCGTCTTCAAATATAAATCACTATATTCACCCAGTGTTTGTATGTTAAAGGATTTCCAAACATTTGTAGCATGTGAATAATCCTCCTCTAGAATACCCTCATCAGTCAATTTATTGTAGAATTCTTCTATTGGGGGGAGCACAGTATCATTCAACTTATCCAATGAGCTCAAGTAATCATAAGTGAATACTCCTTTTCGCGTCAGGAGTTGGAACTTTGCGGAATTGATGTCACTGAATGTATTCCTCATTATTTTCAACTCATTGACCCCCAAATATGAACTGAGTTTATCCAAACTGGAATTCATGAATTTAAATGAATCAATAAACCTCAGCTTAAAAGTACTACTCCCATGGACTGTCTTCGTAAATGAGATATACGTTTCTTTATTCAAAGCTAACACCGATACTTGCCCTTCAAATGCCGTCATTAATTCGGTTATCACAAAATGTGCATCGTAACCGGTCATATTGTGAAATACGATCGGAATCACTCTATCGTCTTGGTAATTCAAATTACAACCTACATGCGCTGCACCTCTATAACGACCAGTAAAATGACAATGATCGTGAACGCGTGGATGTGTATCGGTAAATACACACCCGCATATGTGACAGCTTAGTGCATTCTTATAATCTGCTTTTTCATACTGAGTTAAGTTATTCATTTTCATGGGATTGCCATACGTTGTTTGCAAGTTGTCCGCTAATATTTTTAGTTCCAGAACAAACCATCGTGCTGGATGGGGTCCCCTATATGACGCATATCGCGATCGGGACTGATCGTATGAACAATGTAGATAATACCCAACACTGTACGCTTCATGCTTTTGGTATGCATGAGATTTTTTATTCAGCAATTCATCAGTTCCTAATTCGGTTAATAAACATTCAAAGTCGGCGTACACTATAAATGGAACGAACTCTTTCCGGTTCAAATTTTTGAACTGAAGCCATTTAGTTTCTTCAGTGGGAAGCTCTACGGCACAATCATTTACTTTCTTGCAGTCAGTAGTGTGGTTACTCAAACGTATTTCACTATGAAACACATGTAAACACCTGTCGCAGATGAATTTTCTCCTCTTTGAGTCTGATAGCTGGTTTGAAATCAATTTCGAAAGATTTTTAATCCAACAAAAGTGATTTTCGCCATCACTGTTTTGCACCATTAACAAATTAATGTGTTTCATCTTTTTATCATTAGTTAGATACAATGGCTCGATTTCAATACCCTTCTTTTTACGTTTCTTGCCGAGGATGAAAACATTGATAGACAGAGTATTCATTTTCTCAAACTTTGGTATTTGTTTGAGTGTCATGGGAAACGAAATGCTTGTCAAATTCAATATCGTTGAGAAGTGGGGATAAGAACTTGGTCGATCGAAATGCTGTGTTGCAGGATATAAAGCTGAAACAACTGACCAAGCAAAACATGCACCGTCTCGCACACGTATTGTAACATGTGCATTATACCTGAGAGGTATATGACGTACATGAAGCTGGAAGAAAAAGAAATACTCGAGACAAAGCAAGGATTATGACGCGATAATCCTAGCTGAGTACAGAAATGGTGGGGAAACGACAATAAATACGGACGAGTGCTAGGCATCACCAGCATTCTACGAGCAGAGCGACTCAGAGTGACTCACACAAATTTGGTATAATGACTGAGATATCGGTTCTCTTCATTAATTTAGCTTCATAATTAAAATCATGATCAAAGCGATCAATTTAATTTAATGATTTAAATACATAACATACAAAATTTAGTTGCATTGAGCAACGGCATTACGCCATTAAACACTTACTTTAGCAAAGCGCTAAATAACTTTATATCGAGCCAAACAAAAATAGAAACAACCATAACTATAATCTGATAGATTACCCGACTAAGACCAATTTAGACTTACACTGATTTTGACTCTTTCATTACAATTATTGTACTATTCTAGTTAAATATAATTAAATACAATTTGTGCCATTGTTTGATTCCTTATCTGTCTCGCATTCGATTCCTAATTCGAAACAGCATAGGGAACAGCTTCGGAAAGTAATTCCATTAGAGCGTACGGCATCGGCTAAAAACCCATGTCCGAGGGCCAAGGTTTACCAACCCAAGTCTGGTACACAGTCTCGGTATTCCACCCAGATCTGAGCTAGGATTGTATTAAGCATCAGGCACGGCATAAAAATCCCTGCTCTGATTAGTTATCAAGTACAGGCACGGCTTAAAAACCCTGCTCTGACATAGGGACTCGGACACGGTATTCAAAACCCTGTTCCGAGTAACCGCGGCTCTGACTTTCGAAACGTCCGAGTCCGCAAGAGATTAGATAAAGAGATCGAAGGTTTTTTGTCGTCGGCAGAACCGACTATTTTCGCCTATAAATTGAAGAAGTTCCTAATTAATTTCATCTAAGACTTGTTTTTGCAGACTAGGACAAAGTATTCACTATAACGACGGTCCACCTTAACTTGCCAATTAAGGTGATACTCCGTAAAACGTTACATTTGGCGCCCAACGTGGGGCTTCTTCAAAGTAAAAGTAAAATCAAGAAAAACTTCAAAAATTTAAAATTTAGTTTAGAGACAAAAACAACAGAGAAACTGTGTATCAGGCTTGGGTTTTGGTAGTCGAATCACGATGTCAGATAAGGAATCAAACCGAATCATGGATTCACAAGCTCCAGGCGGTGCACACCACCGAGATACAGGTTTCGTTGACGTCTCCAACGCAGATCAAATGAGTCCAATAGGAAGTCCTCAGGAGGCATACCACGATCCAATGACCAAGGTGGTCAGGTTCATGGAAAAGCTAGAAAAGGGAGTAGGTAATAGATTTGATATTATAGAACAAAACATGCTAAAATGGCAAGCAGGTATGCTAGAGGATAGGGCGCAGTATGAAGAAAAGATAGATATCCGCATAAACGAAAACATTCAAAAGGTCGACAAATTAAATTCCAATTTTAAAAAGGTGACAGATAATCTCGCAGGTGAGATTCATCATTTAAATGACCTGATAGAAACATGTGAAAACACACTGAAAACCGAGCAGACTCAAACTTATGAAGTCATAAAAAGTAGGATGAGAGCAGACCAACAAAAAACACAAGATCAGTTTTGCGAACTGAATCACAAACATGAGCTGCTAAAGACAGGTTTAGAGGGCGAAATTAGGAGAATACGTCAGCAAACAAGAGGTCAACAGATGAATACCGGAAATGTCAACCCATTGTTGAAACAAATAAGACTTCCCACGTACACGGGGAAGATAGCCGAAAAACCCGTTAACTTCATTAGAGAAATGGAAGAATATTTCCAAAATTTATGTGTTGACGATAACGAAGGTCTATTTGTTATAGGGCAGTGTTTGACGAATGATGCCAAGGATTGGTGGATTGCGCGACGCGAAATCATAACTTCATGGGATAGCTTTAAAACTAGATTTTCAGGCAGATATTGGGGCGAAGAAGCTCAACGCGATGTGCGTAGAGATTTAGAATTTGGATACTACGTACCTGACTCCAGAATTAGGTGGTCCGAATACGCGAGTAGAAAGTTCGCTGCAGCATCTGGATTATCTCAGCCGATCGCTGAACAGGAAATTGTCAATAATTTAGTCCGTCACTTTGTGAAACAGTTGTCGAGGCAGCAAAATGCCGCAATATTAAAGATATAGATAACTTACTTGTCTTCCTGGACCAAATGCAATCCAGCGGTAGATCGAACACACCAAAACACTTGCAAAGTTCGGGTAGAATGAACAATCCGAACCGTAGCAATGACGACCGAACAAAGCAAAACCTATGGCGGAATAATACGTCAAATAATTCGAGCATTGCGAAAACAAACACAATACGCGATGACCAAAGGTCGACCGAGTCCAATTCGAATAAGGTAAAGCCAAATTTTCAGGAAACGCAGAAACGTCCAAACTGGACAAATACGCGAAATGTAAACGCGGTCAGCGAAGAAACTGAGATAGAGCAAACAGTAGAAGAAGACGCGGAAATTTCGGAAAACGAATAAGCGCTACGTTGAGTAAGTCGCAGGAGATGACGACGCGGTGCGAAATTAATGCGACAAACTTAAAATTAGAGGATAGCAAATCCAGACCATTTGAAGACCCAACTGAGTATTTGCTAAAGGAAAATGAGGAAATAGTAAATAAAGCTACAAATTGTCCCTTTATTAACGTTTATTTAGAAAATTTAGCAGTACCAGCGCTGATCGACACAGGCAGCCAGGTGACATGTATTTCAGACGATTGGTACACAGCGAATAAAGATAAATTTGATAAATGTGAAAAACTCCCAGTAGTAAATTTCCAGATTGTCGGAGTGACAGGTGGAAAACCTGCAAAAGTGAATTTACAAACCTTTAGCCAAGTTCAGATAGGTAACTTCGCGGACAGAATTTCTTTTTTGATCATACCTCGAATAAGATACAAAGTAATAATTGGAATTGATTCTTTAACGAAATGGGGTGCGGAATTGGACCTTAAGTCTCGCACACTGACTTTAAAAAACAATAAAATCACGGAAAAAATAAATTTAACAGATTCAGAGAACACTGAAATCACTAGTTGTAAATTAAGATTATCCGTAATCGACAGCATAGAAAGCCAGAACGTATCAACCTCATATGATAAGGTAGAATATGGAATAACCGATGACGAAATCAAGAGCAAGTTGGCGGAGTGTCCATGGTTAGAAAACGAGGATCAACGAAAATTTGAGAACCTTTTAAGAAACTATCGAGACATTTTTAACAAACTTCCTGGTCGAGTCACGGTGTATGAACACAAAAACGAATAAGCGCTACGCTTATGAATGACGCGCTGCGCTAAGCGAATACGCTAATATACAAATATATCAAGATCAACCATTCGTGAGAAGATCTTATCCGATACCGATTATGCACAGAGAAAAAGTAAATCTCGAAATTGAAAAAATGTTAAAACACGGAATTATTGAGAGATCCTACAGTGAATATATAAATCCTGTAGTAGTCGTAGCAAAGAAATCAGGGGATATCAGACTAGTACTTGATGCTCGTTTTATAAACAAATTGATAATCCCAGACCGAGATTGCGCTCAATCCACCGAGGTTTTATTCCAAAAGTGTGGAGGTTCAAAAGTAATGTCAAGTTTGGACTTAACGGCCAGTTTTTGGCAAGTGCCGCTGCATAACGATTCACGAAAGTATACAGCTTTCATGCATGAAGGAAAGACGTACCAATTTACTGTCACACCATACGGTCTAAACACAAGCCTGGCGAGCCTTATCAGAACACTGGACTTAGTATTAAAGGACGTGGAATCATTAACAATAAATTTTGTAGACGACATACTATGTTTGTCTAGGGGAATACCCGAACATTTAAATCAATTAGAAATACTATTCAGAAACTTTAGTAAGCATAATATGACACTGAACTTTCAGAAATCGAAGTTTTTTCGAGAGGAAATAGATTTCTTAGGGCATAGAATTACAAAGGAGGGCATAAGACCTCAACCCGATAAAATAGAAGCTATAACAAGGTTTCCAATACCAAAAAACCCTAAACAATTGAAACGATTTTTGGGATTAGCGAACTATTATAACAAATTTACAGGCAGCTATTCTGACGCTACATATCCGTTACTGCAACTACTCAAAAAGGGAACGAAATGGTCATGGACGAGCGAATTAACCGAACAGTTAAATAAAGTCAAGAAATTGTTTTGTAAGGAGATGATCGTACATCATCCAGACCCCAAAAAGAAATACTACTTGCAATGCGACGCGAGTAACTACGCTGTTGGAGCGGTCCTTTACCAATTAGACGATAAAGAACAACCCTCGATAGTGGGTTTTGCTAGTCGAACATTAAAAGGGGCAGAATTAAACTATTTCACCACAGAAAAGGAACTTTTGGCCATCGTGTACGCGTTAGGGAAATTCCGCACGTTTATCCTCGGTGCACAACTCGTAATCCGGACGGATCACAAGGCATTAACTTTTGTTCTAACCTGTAAACTATTGAGCTCACGTCTTACGCGATGGGTGTTATATCTTCAGACGTTCGATTTTGAGATCGAATATGTGAAAGGTACAGACAATATTGTTGCAGATATCTTGAGTAGGAATCCACCTGAAACGGATAAAGAAATTGAAATCATTGGTCAGATTAAAATAATCGCGGGATTAGCTAAAGAAATTAGTGAGGAATTATCCGAAAAACTAAGGTCCATTGGACAGTTACAGAAGCAAGATTTGAGAATCGCCGATATTATAAATCGCGGGATAATTAATTACCACGGCAGGTTCCAGTTAGAAAACGATATTCTGTACCACCTAGAACCAGGGGGCAGAAAAAGAGCATGGTTACCAGAATCAATAGCAAATAGAGTGATAAACGAGTGTCACGAAATTTACGGACACATCGGGGCGAACAAATGTTATTTAATATTACGCGAAGGGTTCTATTACCCTAAGTTTTCCAAGCGAATCAGACGCGAGATATCCAAATGCGACAGATGTCAGCGGTGCAAAGTGCCTAACGCATACAGCTACGCGAACATGCAGAACATAGTACCTGAGGGGGTCGGGGACTTAGTATCCATCGATTTTTTAGGACCACTTCCGGCAAGTCAAGGTAATTACAAGTGGTTGTTAGTTACCATAGATGCATTTAGCAAATTTGTACGATTGTATCCGCTTAAGTCCGCAAATGCACCATCCACCATCCGATGCATATTCGAAAACTATATACCCGAACTAGGAAAACCAAAAAGATTACAATTCGACCACGGAACACAATTTACATCCGTAGCATGGTTAAAAAAGCTTAGGGAAGAAAATATTATACCAATATTTACATCAATAAGACACCCGCAAGGGAATATCGTGGAACGAGTTAACCGAGAAATTGGGAGGTTTTTTAGGACATTTTTGACCGACAAGCACACCGCTTGGTTGAAATGGGTAAAAGTAATAGAAACTTGCATGAACGAAGTTTACCATGAAACGACAGCATTTGCACCTTGCGAATTGCAGTTAAATCAAAAACCCAACCGATTCTGGGAACAATGGATCGCGAACAAACAAATTGATAAAACACACGAATTCAAGGTTACGCTCGCGAAACGAAATATAAAAAGAAAAGGAAAGAATCGCGCTAGGAGATTCAATGATACACACAAGATGACTACATTCAATATTGGCGATCTAGTACTGGTTAGGGCATTAAATGTATCGGACACAGCGAATAAAAAGATGGCGAAGTTTTTTACCTTGTATGAAGGGCCATACCGCCTAAAAAGGCAAGTAGGGGAAGCTACCTATGTGTTGGTAGATCCCAGAACTGAAAAGGAAAGAGGAAAATTTCACATTAATATGTTCAAAAAGTACATCACTTAAAGAACTAGAAAGATAGGTAGAAATTAAGCGAGTAGTTTGTTTAGAAAGAAAAAAGAAGAGGAACAAAGAAAATAAAAGGCAGTCTATAAATAGAAATAAATAGACTATGCAAGAAGGGATTAAACTAGAAGAAAGGACTTACCTGACTGTGACAATGGGTAATCCCGATCATATGATAACAGTATTCCAAGTAAGAAGATATATAAGCAGATGTCTTATCATACACCTGCCAGTCCAAATTTGAGAATTCAACAATGTACGGGTACAAAAGTGTGCAAGATAAAGCTGTGGAGGCATGCGAATTTGAATGCAATGCTATCATCGACGACAATTTCAATGTGTGCCGCATCATCTATCCCACGGGAAGATTTATCTCCGGTAAAAAGGGGAAGAAGGGACATAAACCGGGAAAGGCGATGCAGACTCAGATGCAAAATAAGATATTGAAAGAAGAACCAATATTTCCAAGCGTCTTCCCAAACGGGAACCTGGACGATGTACCTATTAAATTCGACGACGATAGGGTCCTGGCTGAAATCAAGAGGAACCGGGAAAATGCAGCACGCTATGACACGCTGTTGATCCGAGACGAGGAATCGGAGCCAAGGCAAGAACCAACAGCAAGTGCATGCGTTGAAAAGGAGGATCTAGACGACATCGACGAGATCATCGCACGTGAGCTTATGGATGCTCCAGTACTTGACCTGGACCAGGTACGCCTAAAAAGCGAGTATTACGACTTGCTAGAGGAACTGGAGGAAGAGGTTGAGAAGGCATCGAGGCGACCGAAGGTGACAATCCGAGAAGATGTCATCCTAACAAAAAAAATAACCATACCAGTGATTTCGAGACCTGAAAAAGAAAAAGTTTTAGTAAAAATACCATGGGAGTTGATCAAGATCGGCGTCCCAGGAAGAGCAATCACGAGGCAAGTAAAGAGGCTGGAAAAACCGCACTTACCTGCTGCACTAAGAGAAATCGCAGGCTCTGGGTGTAAGCTACCCAGAGTGCAGCTTGCACCATTCGTACCACCACCACCACCGGACAACGTGCTGCGACCTGATGGACGCAGATCGACGAAGATGATGCGATAACAACAAAAAGTAAATGACTTGAAAAAAAAAGAAAAAAACACGGATATCAAGCTACCACCATGGAGTTGAAAGAAAACAAGGTAATCTTTTAACGTCCAAAGGGAAGTTGAAATCAGGGGGCAATGTAACATGTGCATTATACCTGAGAGGTATATGACGTACATGAAGCTGGAAGAAAAAGAAATACTCGAGACAAAGCAAGGATTATGACGCGATAATCCTAGCTGAGTACAGAAATGGTGGGGAAACGACAATAAATACGGACGAGTGCTAGGCATCACCAGCATTCTACGAGCAGAGCGACTCAGAGTGACTCACACAAATTTGGTATAATGACTGAGATATCGGTTCTCTTCATTAATTTAGCTTCATAATTAAAATCATGATCAAAGCGATCAATTTAATTTAATGATTTAAATACATAACATACAAAATTTAGTTGCATTGAGCAACGGCATTACGCCATTAAACACTTACTTTAGCAAAGCGCTAAATAACTTTATATCGAGCCAAACAAAAATAGAAACAACCATAACTATAATCTGATAGATTACCCGACTAAGACCAATTTAGACTTACACTGATTTTGACTCTTTCATTACAATTATTGTACTATTCTAGTTAAATATAATTAAATACAATTTGTGCCATTGTTTGATTCCTTATCTGTCTCGCATTCGATTCCTAATTCGAAACAGCATAGGGAACAGCTTCGGAAAGTAATTCCATTAGAGCGTACGGTATCGGCTAAAAACCCATGTCCGAGGGCCAAGGTTTACCAACCCAAGTCTGGTACACAGTCTCGGTATTTCACCCAGATCTGAGCTAGGATTGTATTAGGCATCAGGCACGGCATAAAAATCCCTGCTCTGATTAGTTATCAAGTACAGGCACGGCTTAAAAACCCTGCTCTGACATAGGGACTCGGACACGGTATTCAAAACCCTGTTCCGAGTAACCGCGGCTCTGACTTTCAAAACGTCCGAGTCCGCAAGAGATTAGATAAAGAGATCGAAGGTTTTTTGTCGTCGGCAGAACCGACTATTTTCGCCTAGAAATTGAAGAAGTTCCTAATTAATTTCATCTAAGACTTGTTTTTGCAGACTAGGACAAAGTATTCACTATAACGACGGTCCACCTTAACTTGCCAATTAAGGTGATACTCCGTAAAACGTTACAGTATATTAATTACAGCTTTTCTGGCTTTAATGTTGTCGGGTAATTCTATAAAACTGGCCCCGTTTAGTGGTTGACATCGATTCACATTGACCTCCAAATTGATGAGTCTAGTCAAAACCCATCCGCTATCCCTCTCCTGGAATTCTTCCATCTGAGTTATTATGGGTGTGACAACGTAGTGTGCATACCAATCCTGCAAATTTGTTGTTAAAAGTAGTTGCTCGTTTGCAGTATTGAAACATTTTATATCACTTTTGTCCTTTAACATAAATTCACCATTCAGAGCTGTATTCACTTTAACGCACTTGTGTTTCGTTAGCGCATTTTTGATGCGAATGATGACCAGATATTTAGCATCTTCCAAGAATTGTTTTGGGTCAATATGCTGTATGTTGATCACTAATCCAGTCCGAATTCTTCCTTTGAATGCTGATTCAAAGTCCTGCCAGCATACACGACTGCTTCGCTGTGTGACATTTCCAATTCCTTGACCGGTCTTAATCTGTTGCTGGATCAAAACTCTGAGACTCTTCAATCTACCGATTCTTGACTCCAAACTGTGTTTAGTTCCACATGACACATTCAATTTTTTAAACGCTTTACTCAATAAGCGTATGGTAACATCGCAATTTCTGATCCATCTTGCGATCTTTTCAACACTTCTTGAATATTTTATTAATCGGAACATATCAATCAATTTTTTTTCCATCAAAATTGATAAATCCAATGCTGAGGGCATTTTTTTAACAATGAGTATTACAGTACCCCGTCTCCAAGACACGGCAAAGCGCTCACTACTCAGAATTTCTGCCGAATGTCGCTGTACCTTTGAGAATTGTCGTATTTATGTCACCCCAGAGCACTGAAAGTGGTTATAAAGATCTGAGGAATCAAAGTGGTTATAAAAATCTGTCGATTAATCTAGCGAAACCGGGGTGTCAATATAAAAAATCCGTAAACGCATCTCCGCAACAGTGTTGCGGAAAGTAACGAGTCGCCAATTATAATAATCTGTTGCAAAATCAGACTATCCGGTGGAGAGGGGGTAATTGTAAAAATCTTCAGTGGCGTTTATCGATAAATGGGGGTACGGCATGATAGAAAAGTGGCAGATCGATGAATGTATAATTATAGCACTTATAATTACAAAAAAATCTGTAACGAGATAGTCGTTGGTACTCATCGATAAATGTATAATATATAACATAAAAATTTGTAACGAGATAGTCGTAAGATTCATCTCCGCAACAGTGTGACGAATAAAATCTATTGGTATTCATCTGTAGCACTTACCACCGACCTTCATCGATAAATGTATGATATATAACATAAAAATCTGTAACGACATAGTCGTAAGATTCATCTCCGCAACAGTGTGACGAATAAAAAAAATGTATAATTATAGCAATCTATTGGTATACATCGATAAACGTATAATTAAACGACATAGTCGTAAGATTCATCTCCGCAACAGTGTGACGAATGAAAAAATGTATAATTATAGCAATCTATTGGTATACATCGATAAACGTAAAGGCGCGGGTTAGAACTCTCGAGAAAAAAAGGGAAAGTAAAGGCGCTGTCGCAGATGAATATGCAAAGTGGTCTAGCATCCGCGCGGTCTAGCAGCCGCGCTACTTCACTACTTAACAGGCAGCCATTTTGTAACAAATTTTTTTAAGTTCTAAATCTGCTACCATTGCTCAGAATACTCATACAGATTGAGAATATATATTTTTTTTTTTTTTTCAGATGCATACAACATCACCCACAGTGGGCGCCGATTGAGGCGGTTTTTGGCGCACCATATTGTGAAAGAATAAAAAAACTGCTTTAAAATATTTGAAATAATTTTTTTTTGATATAGATACATTCTCAAAGGAACACTCAATACATGTGTAAAAATTTCATCAAGACAACTTCAACGGTTTGAAAGTTATGCCAACTCAAAAATGACGTCAAAAATCGCGCTCTAGACCAGACTACCGCCTTAAGGGGACCAGTACAGCGACTTTAGGGAAATAAACATAGTCTGAAATCAATTTATTTCATAACCAAAGTTTATTTCACATCAAAAAAAACTTTTTTTCAAAATCATGTGTCGTAAGGTTTTTGGCACACCGTTGGTCCAATTCAATCTTCCAACATCTCATTTTCTTCGGTGAACCATTCCTCATCTTGTGAATGTAGGGATCTGAAAATAAAAAATCATGTCATAAGTTATGATCATTTTATCAAATTTCCAAAAATTATTCCCACTGATTTCTTAAATAACTTGGCCAGAACACAAAATTTTCAAAATTCCTACATTCGCATGATGAGGATTCGTTTTCTGAAGAAAATGAATCCAAGATGACCTGATTCGGTCCAACGGTGCTCTGAAATCCTTACGACACAGCTCCAAAAAGATAGTTCTGAGATAAACGCGTTTGAAGTTTTTGCAGAAAAATTGGTATTCACTCCTCCAGGGGCTCATACATCAAAAGTTTGTTGTACAAAAGTTGAATTAAATTTTTTTTTTTTTTCAGATATTTTTTTCACGAATTATTTTTTCAGAACTTTTTTTTTTGTTGCTATTGCAATCAACCGTTATTTCTTTGCTGGGGAATATTTGCGGGCGGTCTTCTGGGGGGCAGTGGATTCTTCTAGAGAGTTCTCCTCTCTACTTCTCATATTGAATTCAATGTTTTCTTCCCATTCTATTCGAAAATCTGTGAACAAAAAACAGAAAAACTTCAACTACCCACAAGTCGGCAAGAAGTTGGTGGGGATAATACATATTACTATTTGGATTGAATACTTACTTTAAGGTTATGGTACACTTCTGGAAGCACAATACCCGTACAACGATAACACGCTGGATATTCGGTAAATTGATGAATATTGAGGACTGAAAAGTAGTCTTTTTATATACTGAAAAGTACTGCTTTTATTCATTTTTTTCAATTCCGAAACACTGAAAATCACCGAAACGCTAACACAACCTTGAAAAGTATAGGAAAAGTATTGACGATCATACATCATGTGATCAATATCGGAATCAAGCGTCAGCGCCACTTGCGCCAGATCGCGATAGCCAAATGACGAACTTTCGGCGGTAACTTCGAAACCTTTACGATTTCGTCCAAGTCAGATTTTTCACAGATGGAGAACACCTTCAGGTAACATAAACTGGATAAAACGAAAAGCCGATTTTTCTGAAAATTCTCGCTGTACTGGTCCCCTTAAATAATTCGATGTGCAGCAAAGCACCAAAAAGGATCTCTTATAGCTGTTCGGAGTCAGCAGATTTTCGCTTTGCATGTACCGTTGCAGAGAAAAATTCAGGGACTGAGTATCGTCGACAAGTATTGAAAAGCTTAAATATATCACATGGACGAATATTAGATAAATCTATATCAACTACGACACAATTGAAATTGAAAAAAAAAGCTGCCGCCAACAAACAATCCTCAAAAAAAAGGCGGCTACAATTGAAAGCTAAAAGAACTCAAATGAGAAACAGGAGAGAAAACGCTGAAGGAGTAACCTATCGTAGTAATGTTGGATTATTAGCAGCTGAAAATACAATTGCCTCTGTGTATGAACCTGTAACCAAATTACCTGAAAACGAAATTTATTTTCAAACCTCTACAGATCTTGCTATTGTATTTTTTGACATTGAGACAGGTGGCTTAGGTCTCTCGTGTGAAATACTTCAAATAGCAGCTAAATGTCAAAATATGCAATTCAATTGTTTTATAACACCCACACGTTCAATCGATGCATCAGCAACAAAAGTAACTGGTTTGAGTAAGGTTCAAAAACAACTATTCCAACATGGAAAAGAAGTTCAGACTCTCTCTTCTAGAATCGTGTTTGAGAAATTTTTGGAATTTTTGAAAATATTTAAAAAGCAATGTATTCTTGTTGCGCACAACTGCTCATTTGATTCTACTCGCATTATTATATCTATAAAAAGCTTGTCAATGCTTGACCAGTATGAAGGTGTAGTTTTCGGTTTTTCAGATACGCTATCTCTATTCAGGAAAAAATTTTTAGATAGAAAAACTGATTTTAAATTAACGACTTTAGCTGCAGATTTGCTGTCAGTATCTTCTGAAGGTGCTCATGATGCATTATTCGATGTGCAATTGCTGGAAAAATTAAGTGCATTAAGTTTAGATGCCAATGATATAATACAAACCTGTACCTCGGTAGGACAAGTTCTGCGTTCTATAGAAAAATCAGCTCAGTAAAGTAAAGATGTTAGGTATAGTCAAATTCTTCTATTTACTTTTGTGTTTGTGTATGTGTATGCCGGTATGTAGGCTAGATCACTTCGATGCGACTGTTTTCAGTCAGTCGGCGGTTAGGCTTTGCACGAGCAACCTGTACACGTCAATGCGATTTCAAACTATTATATATATTCTGTATACTAATAAATCCATTGTTCTTTTTCTGTATTCTTGGCCTAGTTTATTCATGCACCTTAACAGGTTATGGGCCCAGGTACATGTTAGACTAATTGCGCGAAAGCCTAGAATGGTGTGAATGTGAAAAAGAATCGCAAAAGTGAAAAGGTGCGGCAAAGGACTCGAAGAGTCGAGTGAAAAACGCGGACCGTGTAAAGTGAAAAGGCTTGAAGAGATTCCATGATGACGTCGTCCACGGTTAACATTAAACCGCTCACAAAAGAAAACTATGATAGTTGGTCTGTTCAAATGGAAGCAGTGGCTGTAAAAAATGGTACTTGGAAGCATGTGTGCGGCAAGATACTGAGGCCGAAGCTGAGAACGGGAGCGGAAGAAGAGCAGTCCAAAATGGCGCAAGAAAAATGGGATGATGACGACGCCAAAGCGAGGGCAGACTTGATAATTGCAATCGTCCCAGTTCTATTGCCATTAGTCAAAGGGTTGAAGACCGCAACGCAAGTGTGGTGCAGATTGAAATCTGAATTTGCATCGACAGGGCCAGTTAAGAAGGCGAGCTTGCTGAAGCGTATTTCAACGTTCAAGATGTCCGATGGCGATGATCTCAGAACGCTGCTGATGGAGTTCTTCGATGTTACAGCGCAGTTGGAATCGATGGACATCCCCATAAACCCAGAATTATTATCGTATATGCTGCTAAACAGCCTACCACCAAGCTTTAATATGTTGAAATGCTCGATGGAGTCGCGAGATACTGTCCCGAGTCCAGAGATAATTCGACAGAAGATTCTGGAAGAATTTGACTCGAGGAAACAGCATCAGAGCGACGAAGCAGCGGAAGCGATGTGGGTGCAGAGAGGTAACGGAAAGTTTCAAAATGGCCGAGGCGGCAGGAAGAATGGGGTTTCCCGCCAGGTGATCGAAAGCAAAACAAGAGGAAATAAAAATTTTCGATTTAGGTGCTATAAGTGTCATGTTGTCGGTCATAGAGCTTCCGAGTGTCCAGACAAAGGTTCGCAAGATAATCCAAAACGCGAATCGTCGTCAAAAGCCGAAGTGGTTGAAGCCGCATTCCAAAGCGTAACGCTGGAAGAGGTATTGAGTAGGAAGGACAATGCTTGTGAAAGACGCTGGTGTTTGGATAGCGGCTGTACATCGCATATGTGTAATGATGTAGACATCCTTCAAGAAAGTACGAACACTAAGAAGGAAAAGTTGTTGTTGGCCAGTAACGTCCAAGTTGACATTAACGCGCGGGGAACGGCCAGTATTGTGACAGGTGGTAAACAAAAGTATTCCGTGAAGCTCAACGATGTGTTGTTAGTGGAAGATCTACGCACAAATCTACTGTCAGTGTCAAAAATCACAGATCATGGACACACTGTTCTGTTCGAGAGAGATAGAGCAACAGTGCGCGGGGAGAACGGTAAAACGAAGTTCGTCGCTAAGCGCGAAGGAAATCTATATTACTTCTGCGAGCAATTGGACCAAGTGAATCATGTGAGTAGTAGTGCTGTAAGTGTAGATGTGTGGCATCGTAGACTCGGCCATTTGAATGTGCGCGACGTGCTTGAGCTGTCGAAGAAAAGACTAGCCATAGGAATAAACATCAAGAGCGATAAACAGTCACAGCCGTGTGATGTGTGTATGCGCGGAAAGTCGACAGTGTTGCCGTTTCCAAAAACGTCCCAGAAAAGTTCGGAAGTGTTGAATATAGTGCATTCTGATGTGTGGGGGCCAGCAAGGACAGAGTCTTTTAAACACGCGAGATACTTTGTCACATTTATCGACGATTACAGTCGATGGTGTGAGGTGATACCCTTGAGAAATAAAAGTGACGTGTTACAAGCATTCCAAGAGTACAAAGCGCGAGTTGAAAATCAGACTGGTAAACGCATAAAGTGCCTGACGACGGACAATGGACGAGAGTATTGCAACCGTGAATTCGATAAGTTTCTGAAAGAGAACGGTATTTCTCGACGGTTGACAGTGCCTCACACACCGCAACAAAACGGTGTTGCTGAGCGCATGAATCGAACTCTCGTGGAGATGGCACGTTGTTTGCTGGTGCAGACAGGACTGAAAAATGCCTGGTGGGCCGAAGTGCTTATCGCGTCGAATTATCTACGAAACAGGTGTCCGACGGCGAGTTTGGGAGGTCATACTCCGTACGAGTATTGGTGTAAGTGTATACCAGACCTGAGCAATCTCAGAGCGTATGGGGCAAAGGCATACGTGCTGCAAAAGGAGCCTGGTAGGGGTAAATTCGAACCTAGGGCAAAAGAAGGCGTCCTGGTGGGATACTCAGAAGAATCGAAGGGGTATCGAGTATATGTTCCTGAGGACAACAAAGTTGTGGTGACCAGGGACGTGAGATTCGTCGAGAAAGAGGTGACAAGAGGGTTGGCAGAGAGTGAGCAAGATGTCAGCGAGTCAGAAAGATTAGACGAAGAAGACGATAGCGTTGGAATAGAAATAGAACCCAACGAAGATGGCGAGGAGGTACCTGCAAGGGGGCACAGTCCGTCGGTGCCGCAAACAGTTGCAGACCCATCAGTAAGATCGTCAACGAGATCGAGTACTACGCGAGGGGTTGGCAGGCCAAAATTACTGCGCACAGGCAGTAGAGGACGACCGAAAAAGGTCTATCAAACGAGATCGACTTCGACTGAATCGAGAGCGCGCGACGAAGAGCCTGATGACGAAGCAGATAAAGGGTCCGAATCAGAAGATGAAGTGTTCACTGATGCTGTAGATGAAGACATTCAGGCGATGGAGATGGCAAATTTAGTTGATCTGCCGGTTAAGAGCGCGATGAGTAGCCACGAATCTTGAGAGTGGTTGGAAGCGATCGCCGAAGAAATAAGGGCGCTAATAAAGCATGACACATGGACACTGGTGCAGCGACCCAAGGATAAGAAGGTTATCACATGCAGAATTGTGCTGCGAAATAAAACGAAGCCAGATGGAAGCTCAGAGCGCAAAAAGGCGAGAGTTGTCGCTCGAGGATTCACTCAGCGCGAGGGAATCGACTTTGCTGAGACGTTCGCACCTGTAGCGCGATTGGACTCAGTAAGGCTGCTGATGGCTCTGGCAGCGAGTGAGAATCTGCAAGTTTTTCAACTGGATGTGGTTGCCGCATATCTGAACGGGGAGCTGGATGAAGAAATTTTCATGGAGACACCGGAGTACATCGAGGAGGCGCTAAGTGAAATACTGCGGAAAGACGGTGACAGTGATGTGGGTGTCAAAGCTCGTAAAATGATTCGTGAATTACGGGAAGGTGAAAAAGTGTGTCGGTTAAACAAAGCGCTGTACGGCCTACGTCAAGCCGGTCGCCAATGGAATAAGAAACTAGACAAAGTGCTTAGGAGTTTAAATCTAAAGTCAGCTGCGAATGACACATGTTTGTATTATAACACGAATGAGAGAGAGCGTACATTTGTAGTTGTGTATGTTGACGATATTTTGTATGCGTCAAACAGTGAGGAAAGGTTGCGGGAGATTCGAACAGGACTCAGCAAGGCGTTCGATATTAAAGATTTAGGCCTAGCGAGCTGTTGTATTGGTATCGAAATCGAACAAAAGGCCGGTGAAATTAGATTAAGTCAATCGGGGTATGTGCGAGACTTACTGAGGAAGTATGGTATGGATGAGTCTAAACCGGTGAATACACCGAGCGAGCCGCGAGCAAATCTGCCGACTCGAACACCGCGTGAGGATGAGGATCAAAAGGAGATACCATATAGACAGTTAATAGGTTCGTTGATGTACTTGGCCGTTGCTACGAGGCCAGACATCGCGTTTACAGTAAATAGGTTAGCGCAGTTCAATGTAAAATATTGTGAAGAACATTGGGCAGCTGCAAAGCGGGTGTTGCGATATTTAAGGGGTACGCACAATCAAGGGCTCGTGTACAAGAAAGATAAACTTGGGATAGTTGGTTACTCAGACGCGGACCACGCGGCAGACGTAAGAGATAGGATATCGTACACGGGGTACTTATTTATATTGAGCGGTGCGGCGATTACATGGCGGTCATGCAAACAAAAGACTGTCGCGATTTCTACGACTGAAGCCAAATATGTAGCGCTGTCAGAGGCAACTAGGGAGGCAATTTATTTGAGGAATTTGATGCTGGACATGAAGCTGCCAGAGTTGTCATGTGTAACGATCGGGACTGATAATCGCGGAGCTAAGGCGATAGCTGAAAACGCGGTCTATCATTCGAGGACCAAACACATAGCAACAAGATATCATTTCGTTCGTCAAGCGCTTCGAGAAAAGAAGTTAGAGTTGGTACACACACCAACTGACGAAATGCCAGCTGATGTGCTCACGAAGTCATTGCCAGGGCCAGCGCACTTTAAACATATGTCAAGTATGGGAATGAATGTGTGTTGAGAGTGTGAGAACGTCGAATTTGAGGAAGGCGTGTTAGGTATAGTCAAATTCTTCTATTTACTTTTGTGTTTGTGTATGTGTATGCCGGTATGTAGGCTAGATCACTTCGATGCGACTGTTTTCAGTCAGTCGGCGGTTAGGCTTTGCACGAGCAACCTGTACACGTCAATGCGATTTCAAACTATTATATATATTCTGTATACTAATAAATCCATTGTTCTTTTTCTGTATTCTTGGCCTAGTTTATTCATGCACCTTAACAAAAGAACATTTACCGTCTTTCTCTCCGATGGTTCAAGTAATTTCATTAGCAATGAAAAAAAGATTATCAGAATTTGATATAAATTACGAGCGTATAGTACGTGTTTTCGAAAATGATGGTATCGATAAGACCAAAGAAATGTTACGTGGAGAAGCCAATGGAAAAGCTGAGATTATAAAATCAAAGAAGATTATGAACAACATTTTAGAATATTTGAATTCTCTACCTTGATCTGGGTATTTCTTAGAACGTGCCCCAAATAAAATGTAAGAGTTTATGTGAGATTAGTCAAGTTATGCAACTGTTACCAATGATTAGTTATACTTCTATTATAGATTTTATAAGAAATAAAAACTAAATAAAATATCTGTATAAAATAAATCAACAAACGTAATCATTAACAAAATATTTGTTGGTCTTACCTTTTTACGTATTTATTATACAAGATATAATTATGACATCGAAAGAATAATATATTATACATATATATATGATATATATGGGCGTTTCTCCGTAAACTGGGCAACTCGTTGTCTCAGGCCGATATTATACAAAAAAGTATAGATTATTATCTATTTCGTAGTGAACTTTGAAAGATAATTACCTAATCTATCTGTGCTTAGCGTACAATATCTATTCAAATTAATTTTATTGTATCAAAAATGTCTTTATAATGCTCAAAAAACAGTCCCCTAGCGTGTCACCAATACAATATGGTTGGTTCGGGTTGAATTAATTAGAACAATAACTTCGGGAATCAATCAAACTATTTGATCAATTGAACAATATTACACGATTGTTAGTTAAACCTGCTTATTTTTTATTACTATATGTTTATAAATTTAAAAAAATCGATTAAAGTTTGTCTTAGCATTTTGTGAACAGTCCTCTTGTCTATATTTGAAATTACGCCCCACGTAGCCTACCGCTTAACCTATTGTGTTAATGGGTGCAATGGAACGCAAACGACCTGAAGTTTGTACGGTTATCGCGAAAAGCGCGCGGACGCTACTTTGTTTAGCGCTGCGCGAATATCGCTCCGTGAAATCCGCGTTGCAACCTGACAGCTAATAGTCCTCTGGTAAGAATTATTTTCATTTCTGTGTATGTATTTTATTCATATTTTAGGAAATTGAGTTTGTATAGTAGCTAAATATTATCTGTGTACACCAAAATAAGATAACTCAATTATATTTTGTGCTACCTTCCAATGAAATGAAATTAAACAGTCCCTTGGCAACAGTCCCCTGCGCCAAAACGGGACAGGGGACTGTTCCCACTTCCAGGGGACTGTCTTCATATATGAGGTATTACATACCAACCCGACCAATGATTTTCCCTCATCATTTTTGATTTGGTTCATAATTTTTTCTACGGTTACTCCAAAAATCGAAGGTGTCTCACTGTTTGAATTTTTGAAAATTCATGAATAAATGACACGCTGAAAGCAAGAGTGAGTCAAAAAAACGTTGCGAGCAAAACCGGGATAGAAATAGTTAAGCACAAACACGAAACAACTAGAGTTCAGAGCAAAAGTGGCATAGAGAAAAGCTGCGAGCAAAAACGAGTCAACTATCCAACTCGTTTTTGCCCGTAGCGAAAAGTTAACTCGCTTTTACCCGGAGCGAAAATTTGACTCCTGTTTGCTCGCAGTAGAAACCTAATACGATTTTACTTTGAGGGAAAACTTGAATCGTTTTCGCTCTCAGTGTTAATGAGGAATGATTACGATTTTGCCAGCGGTGATAGCGAAGAATAATAGAAGAAGTAGAAAGAATAAAGAAAGTAGTGCAAAAATTTATAACTGAAGGATTGTTAATCAATGAGAAAGAGTCTTATTAAGGTGGTTCTTCACCTACAATCCCACCAAACGTGGGTTTCAGAGAAGATTTTGAATACTTCTCGATGGGAAAAAAATCTGAAAAAAATCAAGCATGTAGCAGATCCTCGGGAGATTGATGTTGCGTGATAATAATTCAAAAAAGTTATCAACAAATTGATGGAAAGAAAAACTGTTCAAGAAATTAGCCAATGACCCAACCTTTCGTTCAGGTGAAACTGATTTGTCAATTTTTCTAAATACGTATGAATTTTCTACGAATTTTGTTAAATTTTTGAAAATTGTGTTCTTCATACCTGACAAATCTTCTCTGAAACCTACGTTTGGTGGAACTGTAGGTGAAGAACCACCTTAAGGGGGGAAACACATGGAAACGGTAAAAAATGACGAGGAATTTCGGGATTTTTTTCTGAAGTCAGTACTACACCAATCGTTTTCAACTTTGGAGGCTATTTTATTTGATATTCGAAGACTTGAAAAAAAATTTTTTCAATGGAAAATAATTATTCATTAGCTGACTGCAACCAATTGTTGTTAAACGAATTTTTCCCGCGACGTCAAATTGTGGCAGCTGTAGTTTTTTCATTTTTCATCCGAAACAAAAATTTCAAAAACCATTGAATTCTGTATGAAAGTACGCTGTCGATAAACCTAAAAAAAAGTTAAAAATGTTGAATATTGTAAAAATGGCGGCACTCAGAAAAAAAAAATCGGATTTTCACCGCACATTTTTATGCAAAATGCATTTAAAAAATTTTTTTTTTCGAGATATTGGAGGTTCATCGACAAGAGTTTACACTTACGTGTCTAAAAAAATTTGGTTGAAGTGAATCGGATGAATACTTTTTTTTTTATCGCTGCCGCAGATTGCGAAAATGTAGTTTCGAGATAATCGCGTTTAAAGTTTCGGGCAACGGAAAATCAAAGTCTGGTACCTTATAGGTGTTTCAAGGCTATTCCGCTATTCCGGGACCATAAAGTGGACTTTCCTCGTATTTGAAGAGCTGGTTTTCTGCCAATGTCTCCTGTCTTCGAGCTTGGCGAGCTTCTTCAGTGCTTTCGAGGCGAGTGGCGTTATACCTGCTGCGCGCGCGGTCGCTCAGTTCTCCGGCCATAACATCGAAAGTATTCATGATATCACAACGAAATTTTTAGAGAATATTCTTAAGATGTGGAACTATCGATTCGTGAAATAAAAAAAAAAAACTTTTCCGAAAAAATTTCCATGTGTTTCCCCCCTTAAAGTTTAGGCTTTCCTGTTTATATTGTTTCAAGTGTTTCTAAGCATATTCGTTTCGTGAGAGAATGAGATGAATTTGTCTACATTATGGTTAAGATTGTTCCTTTCAAAAGTATTGACTTATATCTATGAGTAAAATAATATAAAAGAATTAAAGGAAAAAATTATAAATGGAATTACATCAATAGAGTATTATTATAACTCTGATGGTAATTGCACGTCGGTATTTTCATACTTATGATAATAACTACGGTAACTGTTGTACCTATAGGTTAAATATTCGGCTTCCAGCCTAGGACGTAACATGCGCACACGAGCAAAGAATAATTTCGAAAAGAACTTGTTCAAATTGATGAATAATGCCGTTTTCGGTAAAACAATGGAAAATGTGCGTAATCATGTCGATATAAAATTGATCAGTAAATGGCATGGGCGATACGGCGCAAAATCTTTGATTGCAAAACCGAACTTCCATCGAAGAACGATATTTTCAGAAAATTTTGTTGCTATAGAATTGCGAAAGTTGAAGGTGAAGTTCTTCAAACCAATTTACGTTGGAATGTGTATATTAGATTTATCTAAAACATGCATATACGCCTTCCATTATGAATATATGAAACCTCAATTCCAAGCTAAATGCAAACTACTCTATACAGACACTGATAGTTTGGTATATGAAATAAATTGTGATGACATTTATGAAATAATGAAACGTGATATTGAAAAATTTGATACAAGTGACTATGATCCGAATAATTTGTATAAGATCCCCCTCAAAAATAAAAAAATTCCAGGATTAATGAAAGATGAAAATAATGGCGATGTGATGACTGAGTTTGTAGGTTTAAGATCTAAAATGTATTCTATCGAAATTAATAAAAAAGCTGAAGTCAAAAAAGCAAAGGGTGTGAAAAATTGCGTCGTGCAAAGAGGAATAACATTTGCAGATTATCTTGAATGCTTAAACACAAACTGTGAATTAGATAAACAGCAGCAGACCATACGTTCGAAGTTGCATACAGTGTATTCAATATGCGAGAAGAAGGTAGCTCTGAGCTCAAACGATACAAAACGCTATGTCATTCCTAATTCTACTGATACATTGCCACGGGGTCATTACAATATTCCAATAGCACATCAGTCATGAAATATTCAGGAAAACGGAGGGGTTAGGTAGTTTCATTCATTTTTCACATATTTTGTATTTATTCATGTATCAATACACTCGATTACAATAAAAAAATTATAAAACATTTTTCTTATTTATCCAAGAATTGTGCGACGAATCAAATCCCAACCACCTAACATATACTTTATTTCCTTTTCTACGTAATATTCTTTCCACTAGATGTACGTCTGGATATTTAGCTATTTTTAATTCATGTTCATAAAAGCCCCCCAAGATTGGTTGCCCGCGAGAATCTTCCAGTAAGTATGTTGCGGGATTTGTGACTTGCACTTTAATGATTTTAAATACTTCGGTAGACCAATTGGGTGTAAATCCGCGAGAAAATACAGTCTTGTATTTGCTGATCCGTACAGAGTCACCGATTTTAAATTTTCTTGGACCCGCTACTTTGATGTTGCTGTACACAGTTGTCAGAAGTTTTTTTTGCAATCAATGGTGTAACTTTTTGCGGTGACATTCCAATAGTTCTGTGTACGCGATTGTTATAGTCGGTAACCAATCGTTGAAGAATATCAATCCATTTATATGACCCCTGAGCAGTGAAGGTCATCCACATTGAATTTTTGAGAGTTCTATTCCAACGTTCAACGACAGATGCCTTCATAACGCTGTAGGTTGAATAATGATTGATTCCGTATTTCGATAGAAGAGTCTTGAACGATGCATTGTAAAATTCTTTGCCGTTGTCGGTCTGAAGATTTTCAGGTTTGCGAGGTCCAGATATGATTGCGGTAAATGCTTCACACACATCTTTAGCGCTTTTACTCCTGAGCGGAACGGCCCATGCATATTTAGACAGAACATCAATTATTGTTAATATATATTTAAATCCATTATTAATTCTCGCATATGGCTGCATATCAACGAGATCTGCCTGCCACAAATCATCATAACCGCGAGTAATAACCCTTCTGCGTTGGTAATTACGACGCGCTGGTGCATGCAATTCTTTTACCAAACGCAGCTTTTCTTTACTCATTTCAATGGTGACTCCTCACACGATCGACAAGTATTCGAAGTTCATTTTTCACTTCATTATGTAGAGAGTCGACGTACTCTTTGTTTACCCCGTCGGACGGTTGAGTAGGCTTCCGCACGTTATGTAGCGCCCTGTTCTCAAAATCAAAGTCATCCATAAGACCCACTCGTTTCACAGTAGGTTTTGTATCAATATAATGCCTTGTTTGAGCGCTCACCCGATCAACGTATGATTTCGTTGCCGCGTCAGAACTGTGGATGGGGTCATCAACAATAGTTAGTCTTTTGCCAGTAAAGGTATAATGCCCATCCACCGTCACGTTTTTCTGATCAACGTATACTTTATTTGCTGCATCGAGTTGATTTACCGGATTTTCAACGTTTTTCAAACATTTTTTCTTGAAATTCCAACTTCCATCGGCTTCAGGTTGTAACACATTTGTGTGAAGTGCATCAATATATCTCTTGGTAACAGCATCATCGTCAGCTAGCGGAGTACCAATACGGATTATCCGATGATTTTGCGCATCAAACTGTTTAGATGTTAGTTTGTCGTAGTGCGAAAGCTGGAGCGTATCAGTTTTCATAGCATCAACGTATTGTTTATTCACGGCATCGTTTTCAGCCAGCGGTGCATGAACTTGTTCCAATCGCCTGTTTTTTAAATTGAAATGTCCACCATTTTCAGAGGTTAAGAAATTCCCATCGATGTACGCCTTGGTCACAACATCGGTTGACTCGATTGGGAGGGCTGCATTCATTAACCTTTTACCGTGAAAGTTGACGTCACCAGTTATTTTGAAAATATTACCACCACCGTTATTGCTGGATGTGTGCAATATAGGGAGACGTCTTGAATCGAGATGTCTTCCGAATTTATCAACTGACATTTCTACACTGATGAACAATCAAATAAGTTTGCCTATTTATTCAATGAAGCCTGCCTCACGAATTTCCTCTATGATGGACATTATTTCATTGTCATGACCCGTGTGACCAGCAGTCTTGGAGGCAATCAAAAGCTGCAATCTTTCCACAAGTTCATTCGGGTTGTCCCAGTACACGTAATCTGTGGGATTATTTGTGACAACCATTTTATCTGGAATCAGACCTCTTCCAGAAGAGTGGCTGCGTGCCGCGGTATGGAACAAATTTGCAATCATGGACCTCCATTTGTAACTTTTATTTCCATTTAATTGACCACTCGCAGTGTACCCACGCTTGTGGGCATTAGTTGCAAGTAATATACTTTTGTATTTTGCCAGATCAGTTTCAGTAAATATTTCTGGATCGGGAATTCTTTTGAAAATCAGTTCCAATAATCCTCGCGTACATTTGTACGTTACATTTTTAACTATAATATTATCATTTCTATCGATTTCGACGGGAGAATCACCAATCATCCATGATCCATCGACAAACCGAATGCCATACGTTGTGTCAAATATATTGGCCGAATCAAAAATCAATCCTTTGAAATATATTTTAGTCAATTCACCAAATTTCTGGTCAATGTATTGTTTAGCATTAGCCCGACCGGTAGGGGATTCCAAGATTTCACGCATAGTGGCTTCATCGGAATAAGACTGGGCTATGGTTTCCGAGTTCAGGAAAACGCTATCATTACCCAAGTATCCAAAAACCATTGGCCCAGGCATGGCCCGAGCCTGGCCCCGAAGCTGCCGAACCTTGTGCGAAGCTCGGCAGCCAGCACTGGGCCAGCACTGGAATGATAACAACGTTTCAGTCACGGGCCGTTTGTCGTTTCCAAGCGTCGGCGGCCAGGGTATCCCCAGCGCTGGCATGATGTTCATGCCAAGTGTCAAATTATTTGTTCTGGAAGTTTCTTACTGACAATAAAATATAACACATAATCAAGTCATGGATATGTATTTTTTTATTATTTATTTTTTGTATTATCAACTCTGACTCAAATATTTTAAACATACTAGAATTAGGGCCGAAAGTTGAAAAAAAAAAAATAACACAATAAATAATATAACGTATGATGGTCTGATGCTAATGAATGTATAATTCATTTGGCGGCTCTTTCTTTCCTACCGCCTTCTCTATCCGGTGCTCTTGACAGCCACAAACTGGTCCGACTCAAAATAGCACTTTTTTCGGCTTTCTTCTTTGCTATTATTACATCTGTCAGTGAAGCAGTAAATTGGGCTGATAATTGGGTCACTCATTGCAACTTCTCACAATCGCATACCAACTCTACGCTAACCAATCTTATAATTGTTATCGATTGTTTCATATGCACGTTAGAAAAGTTTGAGTTGAACCTAACTGCGACTAATATAATAGTACATTACGGTACGGGTCCGGTAAAACTTTTGCTGACGAGTGTGAGGTTGCAGTACGAGCCGAAGGCGAGTTTTGCAATCACACGAGATCAGGAGAAGTTTTTCCGTCGAGTATTGTACAAAATTTTACTTTAGGTGTGAAAATTGGGGTTCTAACCACGCGAAGCGTGGGTAAAACGTCCAAAATCACACTGAGTGAAGTAAATTTAATTTACCTTGCATACATTTAAAATTTTTCTTACTGAGTCCCTTTATAACTCTCCCAACACCACTAAACAACAACTGTACGTTTCTGTCCATAATTGAGCCGAGAATTTCCGCTATGGCATCTCCCAAATCCGTGGCCATGTTGTACAGCATGAATTGTTGCTGCAAAGTGATTTTGACCATTTTTTTTGTAAAACTGATAAAGGTTATATTTAACTCATTTTCATGATTTGCCTTGGATCATAAATACAAGAAATACAGTTAGGATATGGATATGTCCAAAAGATGTTATCTTGCATGAAAAAGATTTTGCCACCAATAAACCGAATTTTATTTTTTTTTTGGGCGCTTACGACCTTATGGCATTAGACACGCGATATGCTACATACCATCGCATTCATTTTATTCGAATCAGTCAACTGTGCATCCAGGTGAACAAACTCTTCGTAGCTGTGTACTGGAAACCGTACATCAAATATTTCCTGCGTTTTAGTCATTACGTCTAAGGCATTGCTGTCTGAGGGTCCGAGCAATGTTCGCATCTTATTTGAGTACTCTTTAATATTATAAAGGACACTGCGTCTAGCGCTTCTTATTTCCCTAATAATTCTTTCCTCTGATGCCTGTAGCATCGATTTAGTAACAATTACATCTTCTATTTCTTCTTCTTCTGGACAATATTTATGACAGCCATACAATACAGAATCAGGAGGTTATTATTTCTTTTATACTTATGTATATACCTACCAGGGTCTTTAAATCTCCCAGGCGAAGCGTTAGCTCTTATCCTTGGATTTTTGACCGATGGTGCGTCAATTACTTTGCGTTCTGTGTTTCCTAATGCGATAATGGCAACATCATTATATAATAAACTAGTATGGCATAGGCATCGATTAGAATAGTACATTACAGTACGAGTCCGGTAAATCTTTTTCTGACGAGTGTGAGGTTGCAGCACGAGCCGAAGGCGAGTTTTGTAATCACACGAGATCAGAAGAAGTTTTTCCGTCGAGTATTGTAAAAAATTTCACTTTAGGAGGTGTGAAAATGGGGGTTTTAGCAACGCGAAGCGTGGCTAAAACGTCCAAAATCACACTGAGTGAAGTAAATGATATTATTTTTACGTTTGTGATGTTTCTTCACACTTTTAGAAGGCAGTTTCCTTTTACGTGAATAGTACTGTTCACTATCCTTCTTAGAATACGCATCGTCGTTCATATCGCTATTGTCAGATGACAATGATTCATCTACAATTCAAAATATAATATCGCGGTTTACCGAGTAATGAAAGACTCAGGTGAAATCTCGATGATTACAAATTGAGAATGGCGTTTTACTTCAAACGTACTTGTACTTGTAAATTTATCTGTATCGCTGGATCGATTTATAACAGGTCTCATAGAATTACGTTCGATCAGGATTCCAGATTGTTGCGGAAGTTTGGACTTTGCGGAATGAGTTCCAGTATTTTTTTTTTTTGAAATGATGGTGGATGAAGGCATCTTCTTAGAATTAGATAAACCAGACCCGCCAGGTCTTTCGATATTAGGTAATTCAGGCATTGTCCTGAACACTTCAGCTCGCTCACCAGTTGAAATGACTCTAGGCATTTCCGCATCGCCATCAGGTCTCATTTCGGGAAGGCTTTCTATTTCCGTAGTTTTGAACGACTGCGTTAGATATATCATCCCGTCTTCGTAGGACCCTAATTTTCATATTTTTATTTTGCTGATAGGATTTATGACTAATTGACAACTATGCCAAAGTTGAAAATAGAATCATAATTTAGCATAATTGCCACCGTTGAACTCAAAATACTAGAGAGCCGATAAATTAAAACAAGAATATCTATATACGAATCTAAGAAGCAAGACCTACGTGCTTGTTTGATAACGTTAATTTTAACAGCCGCCCAATCTCGTTTAGGAGGTTCGCTAGTTTCCACCCACTCATCAAGTCTGGGGTAATCGTTTTTTTGTGAAAAGTAACACATCCACTCATCATTTTCATAATGTATCCACGATTTTGGTACAATATCAACTGCTTTCAATCCCTTACCTGCAGTTTCGTTTTGAAACGACACGATTATATGCGTGGAGCTTGCTCTGAGACTCATTATCTTAAACAGGATAAAAAAAAGAAACGTGAGAAAAGTGACGCGCATTTGCCATCTAATTTTAACCTCTGCTTCGATGCGTTGAACTCCTTTGATTGTTGTACACTGGGATTCATACAACTTATGAATCATTTATATAATTTATTACCCGTCAAGCTAAAACTGGTATTCGTATAAAACTTTAACTTACCTATCGATAAATGACGTTCAATTTCTAAGAAATACGGCAATATCAACGAACACAGCACGTCGATGACGTTTTGTAATCCATACAATCATAAACGTACATAAAAACAATTGAAAACATTTTTTGTTTTCATAATTTTTTGTTTTTAAATAACAGCGGTAATGCGGATCTTCTTCATTTTCAAATACGTAGCAGTGATATTCGATCCACATGTTTAACGCTTACGACCGTGTAAAAAAGCATCGTGCTCTTAGGAACCAAGAATCTGAATCTTCCACGAGTTCCAATGAAGAATCTATACTAGAATCATCATACTCCGTAACAGAAAAATCTGAGGTACGTTATAATGTGGTCTCAATAATTATTAAAGAACATCCAAAAAAGTATAACCCCTTAATCAACTTTTAGGTAGAAGGTTAAATATCATTGAAGATATTTCTCTTACTCGAATTTGTGTTTGTAATTTTTTTGCAGCGAGATCCAATATCAGCCGATGTAAGTAGTAATGGAGAACAGAGTAGAGTTGATATGTCTGAAGCACTGAGTCAGCAAGTTGATGACGATCATGTTGTGGATCAGAGTGACCACGATCATGCTGAAGATGGTGATGACGTTCAACATAATTCTGATGACGGTGACTATTGGTTGCATGAGCCAGACGAGGAGTGAGTTTGATAATAGTACATTACAGTCCGAGTCCGGTAAAACTTTTTCTGACGAGTGTGAGGTTGCAGCACGAGCCAAAGGCAATTGAATATATAATATGTGCAAATATCCTGGCTACTTCATAGGGAAAACCAGGGGGAAGTATTAGATTTGAAAAGAGATCTCAGGATATGGGCGACGCAGAACATCGGTAACTTGAAAAATAAGACAATAACTGAGCTTCTGAAAATCTTACGCAATAATGGACACAGACATCTTCCTCAAACTGCTGAAACCCTCCTGGGAACTACGCGATTGGACCAGAACGCTATAAGAATTATGGAAGGTCACCATGGTTATGGAAAGTATGTGTATCTTGGAATCGAAAATGAATTGAAGAAGCGAATTGCACCGGATATATTTGTCGAAGCAACAATTGAAGTCCTAGTGAACATGGACGGATTGCCATTATACCGGAATTCAACAAAACAGTGTTGGCCGATTTTAATTAAAGTTTATTCTGACAGATACAGTAGTAATCCCTTCGTTGTTGGTATGTACTGCGGAAATTCTGAACCAGCAAATCCGAATATTTACTTGAAAGATTTTGCGTCAGAGGCTGCATCTTTAACGCATCGTGGCATAAACATTCAAGAAAAGTGGTACAATTTCAAAGTCAAAGCCGTTATTTGTGACACACCTGCTCGTGCATTTATTAAATGTATTAAAGGACATGGTGGGTTCTATGCATGCGAAAGATGTACCGTCAAAGGAGTAACAGTAGATTATCGAAGAATTTACAGTAGAACCGATTGCACTCTACGGACCCATGATACGTTTTTAGCTAGAAGTGACGAAAGCCATCATCTTCCAGGCGAAGCATCACCTTTACTTTCATTTCATACTCGGCGAAATTTTGTTTCTTTTCTTACAAATCAATTTTTGGTGATCAAAACGCGTCTGTGAGGATCCAAAATATTTTTTTTCCAAAAGTTGCATTGAAGACGAATCCATCGACCACCTTGTTTGAGATAACTTCGGAACGGGGGGCGAGAAAATTTTGAAAGATAAATTTTTACTCGCATCTGATGATGAAGAGTAGTTCGAGAAGGAGGCTCCTCCATGTGGAAAATGCCGCGCGTCTTCTGGTTATCGCCTTTTGCACTATGAACAAGAATAATTATTTTATATTCATTGTCAACCGATGTTTATAGGTACCTGATAAATTACTAAGTTTTATCTGCTGCTGAACACCCTAGAACGCACGAACACAAAATTTTTACTTACGTCTTATCGTGCACATCACGGCGTACACGCCTTTGCGGAATCTCCTGATGTTTAACTCCCGGCCAAATTTGTGCAATAACTGCTGCCGTGCCATTGGCGACAACTTTTCCAACTCATCAATCTGTGGCAGTACACCGTTTTTCAAGAACAACATGCTCTTGCCGAAATGCACAGCGTCTTCCGGAATTTGTTGGTTTCCCAGTAGCGTCTAGAAATAACGATTTTAACTTCGAGGAAGTCTTTTCCAAAGGGAATTAAAGTTAACAATCAACAATATAACAGCATAGGGAACATCAATATAACAATATAGGGATAGAATTATAATTTTGATGAATAACGAACAGTGCAAAAAGCTTTCGCTTCCAATTCCTCCATCTTCGGCGGAAGATATCCCTTGCAACTGTTTTTTAGGGCGGTATAGGTGATTCGCCGTGGAAAGCCCTTTGTCATGAGGTCCAGTACGGCGTTCAATCCACAATTTCTCAGTTGCTTGGCTACCATTCCCCCGTCGAAGACGAAGGGTGTATTGCTCGAATTGGGTTTGACGCAGCTGATGTATGATGATTCCTAATAATAATATCGAACAAAGTTATTTTTCGAAACGTTATATGTTTTTAACGGTTTATAATCTTCGAAACTACAGCTTAATGAAAACAAAAAAGTTTGATGCACTGTGGCATTGAAAATTACATTGTTAAAAATAGAACTAAAGAATGAATGCTTACATTTTGCTTCAATTTCTGAAGTAAGACAGCAAGTTCATCCTTCACCTGTGTTACTAAGCTCTTGCTTGAGGGTAACATGTCGCCCATCGCTTTATGGACAAACGAGTTGGTTGAAGTTTTTAACAACTTCCGAAAGGGTTCCCGTATGCTCACCATGTTTTTTTCGAGAAAATTTTTCTGAAATAATACAGATGAAGAAAGATTTTAATAAGGTATGAGGTATTAGGTGGGCAATTTTGATTATTTTTTTTTTTTTATGGATATCGCGTCCCTAATGCCATAAAGGCATATCGCCGTTATAGGCCTTTATGGCATACTAATGCTAAAAAGGCATACAGTTTTTTCGAACTTTGTTTTGTACCTCTGTCAGCGCAAAGGGTGGCCGACGATCGTCTGAATGAGTGGCCTGTGTATCGTTCCGGCTCGGGCAGATTAAGAAATATTGCAATCTCTTTTGGCATCGTTGATAGCTTGTTTTTTCCAATCACTTGGTTCGTGCATTTTCCTTTGCGATAACACGAGAAAAAGCGATTGGATGTCGCTTTAGGAGGACGCAAATCTTGATAAGTGCAAACTTTTTTCAAAAATTCGCCCTCAATTGTGAAATTTCTCTCTGTCTTATTTTTTGTATCCTTTAGTTTGATGATTATAATGTCATCACACTTACGAACATCGTCGACGGTGAGATTAATGAGTTCAGCACCACGGCACGCTCCAGAAACGCCAAAAATTAGTGCGACCTGATGTAAATAAAAAAATTTGTGAATAACAGTGATATTTGTCAATAGAAAAGACATTTGTTGATGGATTTTGAATTCAAAAATAAATTGATATCTGTGAACAGAGGAAATTTGTAGATACTAGAATTGAAATTAAGTAATAGAAAAGTTCTTTCGAGGTTAAACTTACTTTTGTTGCCAAATATTGTTCATCCGGAGCTGTGTCCAAGAATTGTTTCATCTGTTCAGCAGAGAAAATTTTAGATTTTTTGGATCGATACCCGCTCGATTGTTGTTTCAAGAACGCTGCTAGTTGTTTGAAATTCTCGAGGTTGATTTTTTCGTTGAGATTCAATGTACTCCGTAACATCGAGTACATCGACCAAAGCGTGGGAGGTTGGTATTTTTTAGCAAGTTCACTGAAATACGCCAACATCACGTTTTCAGTGATGAGCTTAACTTTTTTGGTTCTTCTCCATTTTTCAAAAGTGTCGTAAACACTTTGATATTTTTCTCGGGACTTCGTTGGAAGCAAATTTCCACGCAATTTGTTAGCGGTTTCGCCTAGCTCTGGAGGAGTACCGTAACATTCTTCCTCTTCGTCGGTTGAATTCATCTTTTTTTCCTTTTTCCTCTGTCGTTCTGTCACTAGGTCAATACGTTCACAATCACACGTTTTTATTACGATTTCGAGGTTAGTCTGGAGCTTTTCCCACCGGAATTTGGGGGCGCTGCGTCACTAATTGTTACCGGCCGAATTCGGTTGGTCGACTTGTTATTTCTTTTCTGAGGATATAAAAACGTAATTCGCTGCTGCCTAACGAATAGACATTCGACTCTGAGTGCGCGAGATTTATGAAAGATTTGATATAAATTTTTTTCAATAATTTTTTACCCGCAAAATTTACTTTTTTACCCGCAAATTTACTTTTTTACCCGCAAATTTACTTTTTTACCCGCAAAATTTACTTTTTTACCCGCAAATTTACTTTTTTACCCGCAAAATTTACTTTTTTACCCGCAAATTTACTTTTTTACCCGCAAATTTACTTTTTTACCCGCAAATCTATTTTTTTACCCGCAAAATCACTTTTTCTTCTCTCTGGTCAAAAATTGTCCACTTTCTCCCCGCGTTTCAGGGATAAATGTAGAAATACATAAAAAATTAAGTTAGACAATAAAGTCAATATGAGTTAAGTTAGGGACTTTTTCGCTTTATTATAGTCACTAGCTATAACTGACAAAACATGCAAAATTAACCACTTCCGCCTTCTTGTTCTTGTCTAGTCCTCGAGTATTGCGCACGGTCGTCTCGGTGTTCGTTAAGATTTAAAAGTAAAAACAAAGTAAAATTATAACTGTGAATAAATATTGATTAACAAAATATCTACAGCCTCTCATTAATCCAACCTCACAAATAGTAATCATAACAGGTTATGGGCCCAGGCAGCGCGGATTGCAAAAATAAGCCCAGATTACAAAAGTGAGGTTAGGCCACGCGGTAGAAAACGAGAACCGGTAAAGTGTCGTGAGTGTCCAAAAGGAAAGTATGGAAAAAATATATATAAATACGGGCGTAAAACTCGAAGGGAGTGGTAATTGGAATACCTGGAAATTCCAAATAAAGGTAATACTACAGGCCATGGATTTATTCGGCTTGGTTGAGGGAAGCGTGCCGAAGCCGGCACCAGACGCAGAAGGGTATGCTGATTGGATAACAAAAGACGGCAGAGCACAGGGAATAATCGTAACGCATCTGCATGAAAAGGTTATGGTACACGTTATCACAACCACTTCGGCTCCAGAAATGTGGAACAAGCTTATGGCGGTGTTCGAGCGAAGATCAGCGACGAGCCTGCATCTAGAGCAGCAAAAGTTTTTCGCCTTGAAATGCGAGGAAAGTGAAATCTCAGTATTTTTTGCAAAACTAGACGAAATCAGAGACAAAATCGCCCAGTTGGGGGAAGTGATATCCGAAAAAATGCTGATAACAAAAGTGCTAACGTCTCTACCAGAAAAGTATAGACACTTTGTCGCGGCGTGGGAATCAGTCCCAACAGAAAGCTTGCTGTCTGCTTGACAATGCTGGCCTCGCCTGCCTGACTTGCCGAAGAGCTTGCTGTCTGCTTGACAATGCTGGCCTCGCCTGCTTGACTTGCCGAAGAGCTTGCTGTCTGCTTGGGTATCCGCAATATTTGTGTGATCATCTCCTCCTCACTTGATGATCCACTATTGTCGATATTTTGTAATTCTTGTGCACTTGATGTTCTGCCGTTGTTGATATCTTGTGTCTTCCTGCGTAGAAGTGACTTTACTGTGAACAAGAATAATCATTTTATATTCATATTCAACCGATGTACATGAGGGATTCGACGTGAAGTGGGCCACCCTATCACCCTATCAATTATCAATCAAAACCCTCCAGACCTCGTCACCTTCCATTTCATTCGTATTCAAGGAATTGGTTGTACTATATGAGTGTACCTTTACTGATTTTTTTCAAAACTTTTCGGCCTGCCGTCAGGGAGATCTCTTGAGTCGAAATTCTGCGATTTACGAAATCCAAGAACTTTCGATCGATGATATCTCAGCATTGGAATGTTGTATCGACACAAACAAGGTGATCGATGTATTTGTCTTGAATCCAACTTTTGGAGAAAAAAATATTTTGGATCCTCACAGACGCGTTTTGATCGCCGAAAATTGATTTGTTGTAGTCGATGGGGTAATAAAGAATTACAATTATATATGTCTGTACTTTATTTTTATTCAACACGACCCTTACACCGCACTACTTCCTTACATACTGCCTCTACAGGTCTGCCATCTTACTCTGTCTAGTTATCCCTAGAAACGTTGGTAAGACTGCGCGATTCGCGCGCCTACAGTTCGGCTAATCCTGACCTCAAGTTTGTCTCAAACGTGCATGGATCATTGAAACCATATAGTCCAGGTAAGTATATACTTTTTGCTTTTCATATTTTATATCTTATTTTTTTTTTACATTTTACATTTTACATTTTACAGCCAGGGGCGGAGATTGGAGGTCTCCCATGTACCCACGTATAATCGTTGGGTGTTTTGAAATCCCGGTTTATCCGCTACCACATATCTATTATTACGGAGAACTTTGGTGATCTCATATGGACCCTTAAATCTAGGTAATAATTTCTTTGGCACGCCTGGCGTGTTATCGAAGTTCTTAACCATTACCATATCACCTACATGATAGCTATGTGATGCTTTGTGTCTCTTATCATAGGCCTGCTTCTGACTAGCTTGGGAACATACAATTGTTTCGGCCGCTTTCGCCCGGTTTTCTTCTACATCACGAACGCCATTTTGGACTTGGGACTGTATTACGTCCTTCAATCCATCATGTGCGGAACCTCGCTGATCAAGGCCGAACAGCAATTGACTAGGTGAGAAACCCGTTGATCTATTCTTAGAGTTATTCATTACATGCTCAACTTCGCCCAGCGTTTTATACCAGGGCTTTCCCTCCGCATTACTGGTTAGCTTGGCGAGCATTGGTGCGAGATCACGATTGATGCGTTCGACCTGGCCGTTTGCTTTTGGGGACCCTGTGGCGATTTTTACATGGTTAATATTACAGTCTTTCATAAAGGCCTCGAAGTCGGATGAAGTAAAGGCACTTCCGCGGTCGGAAATGATTACCCGAGGACGGCTGTAATTATGGAAATATTGCTTCAAGCAGTCAATTGTTTCTTTTGTACTCGTGCTTTTTGTTGCGTACAGGCGTACAAATTTAGTAAAGGCATCCACGACTAATAAGATATGTTTCTTAACCGCTACGCGAGGATCGACGGGTCCGAAATGGTCTATGTGCAGGGTGTCAAAAGGCTTATCACCCTTAGGTATTGGGTTTAGATATCCTTCTGGTTTTCCCGATGGGGGAGAAAAGGCTATACATCTAAGACAGTGATGTATGTGATCCTCACATTTTGCACGTAACTTGGGGACCCAATATGTGCGTCCGATCATTTCTACCATTTTATTAACTCCAATATGCCCCATATCGTTATGATAGTGGAACAGGACGTGGCTTACCATTCGCTCGGGCACGATGAATAGGCTGTCACCTTTATGTTTCTTATAAACTAAACCGTCACGCATTTCGTAGTGGGGGTCTTCAGCCTTGTCCAGTTTCTGGATGATTTCCTGAATTTTCGGATCTCTGCTTCGACGAAACATACGTTGGTGAGCTGTGTGCCCCGAAAGAGACCTGAAAAAAGAAAACAAAAGTGATAAGTGAGCTGTGTGCCCAAAACAAGCTAAAAAAAAAAAAAAAGAGAAAAACGTGCGTGGTAGCCATATCGGTAAAAGTGTGCAACACGCGGTATCCCAGTTACACGTATCGACACCAGAGGGCATTGTTGAGTCCAAAATAAAAGGCGATTCGCGCGCCTACATTGTGGAGAATCCGGAATGAAATGTTCCAAAATTAAAAAAATTTCATACTCGGCGAAATTTTGTTTCTTTTCTTACAAATTAATTTTTGGTGATCAAAACGCGTCTGTGAGGATCCAAAATATTTTTTTTCCAAAAGTTGCATTGAAGACGAATCCATCGACCACCTTGTTTGAGATAACTTCGGAACGGGGGGCGAGAAAATTTTGAAAGATAAATTTTTACTCGCATCTGATGATGAAGAGTAGTTCGAGAAGGAGGCTCCTCCATGTGGAAAACTCCGCGCGTCTTCTGGTTATCGCCTTTTGCACTATGAACAAGAATAATTATTTTATATTCATTGTCAACCGATGTTTATAGGTACCTGATAAATTACTAAGTTTTATCTGCTGCTGAACACCCTAGAACGCACGAACACAAAATTTTTACTTACACTGAAAAAAATGCTATGATCAAAACAACTATAAGGTACATAGTTGAAGCATTTATAGTTAAAGAAAATGGAAAATATGGTTTACCCCACTATAAGACCAAAAATTTGAATGATTGGTTCAACTTAAAAAATATCGTGAGATAAATTAGTTATGATAACTATATTCTTCGTTGGTAACGGAAACTATGAGTTTATCGTTGGCCTGACACATGGCACCGCGTCGGACCTAACATATGTTGTAACTGGCTCACAAACATTGCAAAGTTGTTGCAACACATAGAATCCGGAATGTATATGAATAGTTACGTGTACGATAATTTCGCACGGATCTCCAACGTTATATTTTATAGTTGGGAGAACCAGCGTAGAAGAGTAACATGAACGAATCTTTGGTTCGGTCAACGATAGGAATAGTTGTCGCACTTATGAAGAATAGATATATCTCCTCTTCATACGGATGGCGTCAACGTTATAGCTTATAGTTGGACGAACCAGCGCGGAGAGTAACGCAAACGAATCTTTGGTTCGGCCAACATAAGGAGAATAGTTGTCGCTGTTATGAAGAATAGATATATCTCATCTTCATACGGATATCGTCAACGTTATAGCTTATAGTTGGACGAACCAGCGCGGAGAGTAACGCGAACGAATCTTTGGTTCGGCCAACGATAGGAATAGTTGTCGCACTTATGAAGAATAGATATATCTCCTCTTCATACGGATGGCGTCAACGTTATAGCTTATAGTTGGACGAACCAGCGCGGAGAGTAACGCAAACGAATCTTTGGTTCGGCCAACGATAGGAATAGTTGTCGCACTTATGAAGAATAGATATATCTCCTCTTCATACGGATGGCGTCAACGTTATAGCTTATAGTTGGACGAACCAGCGCGGAGAGTAACGCGAACGAATCTTTGGTTCGGCCAACATGAGGAGAATAGTTGTCGCTGTTATGAAGAATAGATATATCTCATCTTCATGCGGATATCGTCAACGTTATAGCTTATAGTTGGACGAACCAGCGCGGAGAGTAACGCGAACGAATCTTTGGTTCGGCCAACGATAGGAATAGTTGTCGCACTTATGAAGAATAGATATATCTCCTCTTCATACGGATGGCGTCAACGTTATAGCTTATAGTTGGACGAACCAGCGCGGAGAGTAACGCAAACGAATCTTTGGTTCGGCCAACGATAGGAATAGTTGTCGCACTTATGAAGAATAGATATATCTCCTCTTCATACGGATGGCGTCAACGTTATAGCTTATAGTTGGACGAACCAGCGCGGAGAGTAACGCGAACGAATCTTTGGTTCGGCCAACATAAGGAGAATAGTTGTCGCTGTTATGAAGAATAGATATATCTCATCTTCATACGGATATCGTCAACGTTATAGCTTATAGTTGGACGAACCAGCGCGGAGAGTAACGCGAACGAATCTTTGGTTTGGTCAACAATGAGAATAGTTGTCTTAATTATGAGAAATAGATGTATCTCCTTCTCATATACGGAGCGTTAACATTAACTTTCATATGCCATGAGAGATGTATACTAATATCTGCAATGTGCAAGTTATTAGAGAGAGTTCGCTGACAGTTTTTGGTGGAGGCTATTTGGGTTAGGCTTGGTGGTCACGGAAAAACAGATTTTCCAAAGTTATTTATTTTGATATTAGGACGCTGCAAACATACATGGCCTGAAATTTTTTTTATATTCAATTTCAATATACTGATATGAATTATTTCTGTCGTATTGGAGTTCGTGGATGAGCCATACCTTACAATTTCATTGTCAAACTCTTACAAAGTTTGTGAATACCAATATAATTCCATCACCCGCCTAATCAAGTAGTTGACGAGGGTGGTAACACTATAGGAACTTTTCCTTAATATTAGTTATTTGTTCTCAGAAGATTTCGTATAATGTCGGAATATTCAATATTGAAAATCATCGATAGAATACCTGTAATAAATGAATAAATAATTAAATAAATAACATACTGACTCATAATCAAATTCAACCTATTTCCGGTGAGTCATGTGCGAAGCTGCGCTGTGCGAATTTTTTCGATCGGCTGCGCATCACGTGACATACCATCATGCCACGCGGGCCCGTAATTTTCGGCGTCGCCGAGCGCGTCACTTCCGTAAAATGCGTTAAGGCTCATTTTTGCTGCCGTCATTTCCGCAGAATCTATGCATGACCTGCGCCATGAGTAGTGTAGCTATGAGAGCCAAGAACCATGAGAGCCAAGAACCACTCTGTTCGGGTAGCCTGAGTCATGACTCCGGCTTTACCTTATTCTAGAAAGTTCTGAGCCGCGCCTTTATGTTCAATTTTTATGTCATAATTTCGTGTTACAATTAAATCATCAGATTTTTTTACGCAAATTTCCACGGAGGGCAATCCGGCAGGTTATCTACAGTCCAGTATCTGGTGAGTGACGTTATCTTAAGAGTTCTCATTTAGCTTATCAATTAATGTGACAGCCGATATCAGAATTTTTGCGGTACACATACACGCTACCTTACTTAACGAGTTCCCATTTAGCTTATCAATGTGAAAATCTCCTGCAGAATATCAATGTTACAGCCGATTATCAGATTTTTTTACGGTGGACATACGTTAATTTCTACCGGTTAATATCTCTTATGTCCGATTTTTATGTAATAATCAATTCTGCCAATCAATCATGAGATTTTTTTACGCAAATTTCTGTGCACATCGCTCGAGGTTGAGAGGATTTTACAGCGTGAAAACCTGTTTAGCTGCTTTACAGAAAAATCATTTAGAGGGAAATATTAATGTGACAACTGATCATCAGATTTTTTTTACGGTAATGTTTTACCAATAATTCTGTCCGGTTATCTATAATATAGTATCGATAGTGAGTGCAAGTTTCACGGTGTCTATAGTGCGAAACTCGAAAGTCCTAACCAGCACCTTCACCTGAGTGACAATTTCTAATCAGGATATTTATACATCAATCGATCATCAGAATTTACGGTAATTATACCAATATGTATTTTCCAGTTAATACTGCTTTTACGCTTAAAGGTATCCTACGGGGTCATTAGTAGTGAATATTGTGAGACATTTGACAACAAATGATGTTATATTTCAAAGATTTATTTCAAAATTATACAGACAGGGATACTTTATCTCATACATACTAGCAGTAGATTCTTGATATTCTAGGTCATACAAACAATTCATGTTTTATTTTAAAGATTCATGGTAAGAATTATACAGTCAGATTAGGGATACTTCGCAATGTGAATAAAATCGCACGAAAACGTTTAGAAACATGACGATAGTACACGCCACCATCTTCAGCAACCGTTTTCAATTTCTGGAATAAGGTGTCATCTCTCAGCAGTCTTGCAGTTATACGCGGAGGTAGATTTTCAGTAAATGTTTCGTAAGGAGCGTCTCTACCAATTATGTCAACTACTATTTTTGTGCGCCCCGATACTGTTGTCATCTTTCGGAAACTGATGATGATATGCACACCACTGATTGATTTTTTGATTGGAAGTCGTTCACCACATAGACCCAACTGACCGATTTTGAATAACTCAGCATCGGTGAAATTTTGGGAAGAGGAGTCCTCGACTAACTGTCCCGCGTTGAATCCATCGACATCAGATAGGTCTGTCGTGGCAGATAAATCCATGATGTTGATCATTTTCAATGAAGCAGATCTTATCTGGAGTTGTATTTGATGCTCACACTTGTGAATTCAGTTTGCAAGTAACTCAGATTCTGAGATGGTGCCATATTCATAGTAAGAAGCAACTGGATGAACCAGTTTGCGCAGGGCTCTGAGGACTTTTCAATACAGACCTTACCCCCCACCACACCACCAAAATATCGTAAACCTTAGAATTATGCGAACGTGATGAACACGCAACGAATTTCTTGTGAACAGGTCGTAGAACTGAAAGTTCAACTGGTTGATCAGGTGATTGAACTTCACAGTCCCATGCGTTGATCAGATATCAGATTTTTTTGAACCGACAGACTATGAATTAATGCTGCATGAAGGTAGGCTCAACAGAACAATTCATTTATCATCATTTATTTGAAAACATGGTACATTCCAGATATTGGTAAAAAATTTACATATAGTTAAATTCAACTCGGTTGTATAGGCCGCCAAGATTATGCATGTGAAGGCGATTCTCATCGGCAGCCAGTATCATTTTTTGGAATAAGTCTTCGTCATCAATCAACACTTTTGACATGCGTGCAGGTAGAAACGCAGAAAACGTGTTCTCCAAATCAATAGTTATTCTTGTACCGAATCTTGTTTGAACTTTTCGCAAGCTCGTGACGGGATAGTGTTTATTCACTTCAAGATCTGATAATTTCTTTGTGGGAAGGTATTCGTCACATCGACCCACCTTGTTAATTCTAGTCAGGTCCATGGCGTTGTTCATATTAATTTTATACTCTTTAATCTCCTTAAAATATGATTGAGATCTGATTTGATCTGAATCAAGGTTTTTACTTCACGGATATTTTTTAAAAGCAGTTCGATTCGCAATTTGAGTTCTGCTCTCCTGCGAATGCTGCTCATGGAGATTAGTTGAAGACTGACATTTAGCATTTGAATTCAGAGCCTTTTATACCTACCCAACAAGTGATTACAGCTCCAGTTTTTGATCTAGGCATGAGCATGGACGTCTTCAATACGCGGTTTACAGTACAAGGTATATGATGATGGCTGGACCTAAGTTCGTCAGCATATAAACCTCCGATTGCTTTAGTGAAGGCCGACCACACTTCTCGATATAACGTGTTGATGAATTTTTTCAAGGCATCGGAACAACGCTTGAAAAATATTTCATCAGCCATCGACTGATTTCATACGTTACGCATGAGTTAGTTTACCGAGAACCGACTGCACATGTTATTTATGACTGACATGATAAGCTTCATACAAAGTCTCGAGCTGATACAAAAAGTGCAGGTAAATTAACGCTGATGGTAATCGTGGATCAGTCCAAGTAATGATACCGACCTCCAAGACCGTTGTTCAAAATGTGTCTCTCATAAATGGACGATTGAAAATACTTTTCCTTGAATTCAATTTAAATACCGCAGTCGTTTCGCAAACGACATCAGTTCTACCAGTTCCTGCAGCCGGACTCACCGTCAGATTCAATGGCTTCGTCATCAAATAATTTCGCAACGCATGCCGATCTACACCACACCGAAGTGTGTGATGGACGAGAACATTGGGTATTTTGTGCACAACCTGAACCTTTTGAGAAGACGCAGACCTTAATTTCCTGTCACCCAGGCTGCAAGCGGAATCAATCTTCTCAGATTGTTGAACCATCCAATGCGAAAAAGTTGCGAAAACATTTTATAACATCACGCGTTGAAGAATCTTTTGAAATTTTGAATCGGAAGTTCCGTTTGAATAAAAGTTCCTCCAAAAGTTTGGAAGTTGAACTTTTAGTTAAAACGGATTTATCATGCCAAGTTGTAATAGCGTTGGTGGACACTGTACGCAATAACAGGGAGGTGTTCACCCGAAGCGTTTGGGAAAGTTTTTTGAGTAATGAGCAAGTGTTAACCAAATGGTTCAAGACTGGAAGTTTACCAAATTCAAAGCAGGAATGGACAATTTCTCTGACCGCAAGTGGTAGCCAATCTATAAATTGTCGCAAGGTGTATGGAAAGCATGCTTTACATTTTTTGCCTGCTAATATTACCATCATGGAGGTGACATTTGGAACCCTGCAGAACATCTTACCTTGTGTCTACGCCGCCATAAATCGACTTGTGATTCAAGAGCAAAATATCATGAATCGTGTTAAGTCATTTGTACAGAAACTTGGTGCAGCAATGGAAGAAGACGCCTCGAGTGAAACAGAAGCTAAAGATGTTCTAATGAATAGCGAGGACTTTGATGTGGATTCAGTAGTGGATAATGAGCTAGTTTGTCTTGGTATTCAGATATTAATGAAAATTGTTTCAATGAATCAGCCTATATAACGAGGCATTTATTCAACAATGTACAGATATAAACCTAAATATATGTTCGATATCCGACCTCGTGAATTATTCTACAAACTATTATCCCATTTCTACATAAATCTGACCTTGTAAATTATTCTACAAACTATTACCCCATTTTCTACATAATGTACAAATATTAACCTGAAATATATGTTTAATATTTGTATTTCTAAAATATGTTCGATATCCGACCTCGTGAATTATTCTACAAACTATTATCCCATTTCTACATAAATCCGACCTTGTAAATCATTCTACAAACTATTACCCCATTTTCTACATAATGTACAAATATTAACCTGAAATATATGTTTAATATTTGTATTTCTAAAAATTGCTACGAATGGCAACGCAATCCATCATCACCGATCCATGATCACCAATTCATAATCAGTATCAGAGGATGAGTTCCATTCGAAAAATGATAATGGTTATTAACCACGGCGGCGCAGCGGGTTCTGTTTTGCGTAGGGGTTTTCATCTGCAAAACAAAAAAAACTCCGATTAATATTGCAATATGACGATTCAGTTGATTAACTAGGGCTTGTGTGCTTACAGAAAGTGATTTAGTGAATATCTGTAGAACCCATATAATCTATAAAAACGCACCCTACCTTCTTCATCATGACTTTCCCAATCGGCACCCAACTCTCGCAATGCGCTGTAATCGGGGGTGTTGCCGACTGCAACAAAATTTGCACGAATTAATTGCTGGATAAAAAATTTTGATTCGTAATACCGAGTTTCAAATTATCTCGCAACAAATCACGCAAAAGCGTTGTTAAAATGAGTCGAATATTGTAGGCTTCATATCGATTAGTTTGAGAGTAAAACTTACAAATATCTGGAGTGTGTGTCGTAACTGCGGTGGATTCTTCAGTCGTCGAGGTTTCCGCAGTCGGGGGGAGTTCTGTAGTCGTGGTGTGTGGAGGTAACCCATTATACACATTCATCACATTGGAGTAAGCAGGGTTTCCCAATGGCGTTTGAACTCCAAAGTATTCGGCCGGTGGGTAAAATTGTTCGACACGCACTGTAGAGTTCAATAGTCTATTCGAAGAGTTATCGAGGTGCAATAGGTTAGCTGGTGCCATTTTCAGAGTCGGAGCCGTGTAAATCAGTCCGAAAAATAATGGGTAGAGTAGAAAATTCATTTTTCAAAAAATGGTTTGATTGATGAAAGCTTAGAAACTGAAGCGAATCTGAACGATTTCGAACTCGAATGATGCTTGGGACGATGAATCCGGGGTATATATAATTCTGGATGATGTCCATCTGCGTCATAAGATATGTCAAAGGTGCAATAGCAACTTTTTAAACCGTGAAACGTTTGTCGATCGTGAACGGTTGCTACGCAGTGCAATGTAAGTTTCCGTCGAATCGGCAAAACGTTAGAATCACGTTATTCTTTGAACTGTGCTGAAATTGCACTTGTTCTCATTACATATTCGAAACCAATAAACGGGGAAAAATGTCAGCTCTGCCACAGTGGTGGTAACACAACTTGAGGAAAAAATGTTGAATGCAGAACACGTGATCACAGCGTCAGTTTCGAGCTATGCATGAGCGCCCATTTTTTTAATAATAATGCCCTGTTTACAGCACAATTCATGTGATGATCGCTACACCTCAGTTCGCGAGGATACAGAACTCCTAATTTTTCCAGTGAAGGGCAACTCAACTTCTCCATATCAATAAATTTACAGTTGGTGAACTCTGACAACTGGACAGCTGTCTCATGATTATGCACATAGTACACGTACTCTTCTGATTCTTTGAGATGTTTCACCATAAATCGTTTAAGATTGGTATAGGGAGCCCAACCATTCCACCAGCTCATTCCATGCCACTCAGATTCGCAGCCCACAACCATGCGCTGATCATCTGATAGTTCATAAATATCGTAAGGCTCTCTAAACTTGAGAGTTATTATTTTTTCAACGTCAGCATTCACTAATGCAATTTCCTTCACTATGAATTCACCATTTTTTCCGAAGAATCCTACCGTATCGATGAATATTTTAGGCATTTTTCGAAAAAACGTTCAAAATATATACCTCAGAGAGATCGTTTGCAAAATATATCTTCAGCCGTAGACTGGGAGTGTACAATAGATTTTTTCACTGTGAGTACTCTTTGTATGTGTAACTCAGCTGATTCTCAGTCTGCTTACTTTTCCACGATTTTTATATCTTGAAAGCAATAAACCGGCCCCGGGGATTCTAATTATCAAAAGTTCAGAGTGCAAAACTGAGCTACGGTAGTGATAAATGACCTGACAACTGTTCAATGTTGACGGATCATCGTTCACGCAAATAGTTGCTATGCAAGTTTTGATCGATTCAGCAGAACTATACAATGTATGCGCTGTAAACTTGTTATTATGTACAGATCAACTCATCCCCCTCCTCATACTTTTGCCGATTAGATTTTTGATTAGCAATGAACCGGTCAGAGGATACTGATTATTGGCAGCTCACGACGCATCACGTCGCAAACAGTTGCTATGCAAGTTTCCGTCGATTCAGCAAATCCTACAATTTATGCGCTAGAAACTCGTTATCATCTACATATCAGCTCATCCCCCTGCTTTCATTCGGTGGAGGGGGAGATTTTTTCTGAAAACGATCAAATGTCAGCAGTGGACTTCGATCAGTTCGTATTCTACACGTTGAATTGTTGCAACATATTGCTCCAAGTGAGATTGAACTCAATAGCACCTTTGAACCTATATAATTCGGTAATAATGGACAGATGTATTGAAGAAAATCGATCATCAACCGTAGATGAAAAGGAAACCGGAAAACCCCATCCATCTACAAGTCAACAAGATCTGAAGAAAACGCTTCATCAGCAGGTGTGTTTCGTAATTACTAATTATGAAAATTCTAGTCAAAATCTGAATTTTATGATAATAAAACTCAATTTCAGAGATTCAAGTTTTACTAATTTTCAAACTGCATCTTTTAGAGTCAGAAAAAAGCATTGACAACGATGGCTTCAGCGCAGTCGAACTCGGGGTCAGGGTTTGTTCCCGCGAGGGCTGACATGAAATCAGTTGAGGAGTTTTCAGCCGATTTAGATTCGATTAAAATCAACTCTGTGGCTAAAAAGGATCACCCAACTAGCCAAGAGCAGGGAATGCAAAAACGGTATCATGAGGTGTGATTCATAATTATTAACCACAGAATTTTCATCAAATATGAATTTGATATTTATAGAACTCAATTTTGAAAAACTGAAGTCTTACCCATGTCTAATCTTATATTATATCGTCAGAAAGAAGCATTAACTACGGTCTCTTCAAACTTGGAACCGACGTGTATTCCTGCAGGGGCTGAAAGCGAGGATTCCGACGACGACTGGATGATGAAATCGGATGACGAATATTTACGAGAAGCCCAGGAAATTTGGGAGGAAAACCGTAGAATCCCCATGGATGAATGGGATATGGGTCTAAGGTGAAGATCGAAATAATCAGTATTTTGTATTGAATGTATTTTTTATTGGGGAAAAAATTTGAATAAACATTTTATGTATTACATGTAATCTTTAATGTTACACCAAACATCTGTTATTCATTCTAAACACATTTTCGATTGCACAGTCACCTGAATGACTGTTACACCGTGGTTGTTGTCTACCACATTCTATTTTATCGGCTAAATATGCTGCATCGATATTAAATATTCGTTTTAAAATTAATTTAACAGATTTATTCATTACTAAAACCGATGGAGAATTTTGTAGAAGCGGGTGTACAAGATACAGCAGTCCCGAGTAGGGTATGTTTCCGTCATTCCAGCTGAATCCGTGGAAAATTTTACTCTCAAGCGCGTCAAGTTGGTTGTCTTTGGGTAAAACTGACCAAGGATATGGTGGTTGGAATATGAAATGTTTCAAATTGAAATTTTCTTTCAAAACTGCAATTTCTTTCACAATATACGTGTCGTGCGGTCCTCCAAACCCCTGAAGATCGACAAACGTGGGTCCCATGACTACCTCCACCTTTCTGCGAATAATCTGATTCGGCAAGCATTTATAGGGGCAATCTCACATCATATACGTTTTATTCAAATCATTTTTCGAACCACATTTGTCAGCGGACTGTATTCAATAATTTTATCATGAATAATAAGACAATACGCAGTTGTATCTGGGGGGACATTAACGTTACACTGAAACTCGAGACGTATATCTACAGACGCACTTTTTATAGATTCATTCTGACGTGAACAATCTATTACGGCGATCGGAGCACTGCTCTTGAATGTATCTAGATCAAGCAATGGTTCCGGACTACCAGTTTCACCGTAATACGATGCTTTAAATTTGGCATACATTTTATAAAGCAGAGCGTATCGCTTTCGCGTAAAATCTAAATCCAAATTATCGTACGGATATGACTCAGAATTAAGGTATAGGTGAATGTTTGTCAATTCGCAATGATCAAATTTGCTGGGGTCATTATTGAGTTTATTTCTCCGCCCTGTCTGCAGGGCCAGTATCACGTATCGAGGTTTCTCAAGTTGAACAGCTGTTTTTACGGACCAGGTGTGGTGGGTAGTTTCTTGAAGCACTGGGTACTCATACAAATCCCATGAACGGAAACTAATTTGAATCGATGTGCCACTCTCAAGAAGATGTAGCAGCTCCAATTTTCGCAAATCTTCAACACTTATGTGGGGCATACGCCATTGTAATTTATTTAGCTTCAGATTGACAACTATATTCGGTTCCCCCGCAAAGATGGCATTTGAATCTGTCCGTGAACGGATCAAAACCAGTTCATGACGCGCGTTGGTGATAATTCTTTTATAATCTTCACAAAACCCGAGCAGAATGCTCAGGGGTATGCAATAATTAAAATACCCTCGATCCAATTCAACTAAATTGCCTGACGAGTTCCAATTCGCAACCTCTAGGGCTTTAGCGGCATTGACATTCAATGATAAATAGTTTTTTATAGTGGTACTAATTCCAACATTTTTGCATCGATCAATTTCAACTCCGTTCAATTCATACCGAATTTCATCGAAAAGAAAAGCCATTGCATTATTTATAAGTTTCACATTTTTTACTGGTTGATGGACACCATTCGCATCCGGTGTGGAATTCAATAGTGTTCCTTCGATGTATAAGAAACTGTCGCATGGCAATACATACAAATCCTGTTGTTGGATTGGAATTCGTATCTCGTCATTGTTTTGATATGACGTACTGGCGTATGGGGCATGGGCATGAACTTCGACTCGAGTTATACTGTTATCAAATACTGGTCGAGTATTAATGTTTAGCAGATTTGCCATTTCTATTTTTCACATGAAATCCCAAGGATTCTAAAAAATTAACGTTATCTGCCGTAAGCGATTGACGGACTGCGTATGGTGTTGTTTGTTTGACCAAACTGTCGATACTGAGCGATGGTGGTACGGTCACCGCATATTTGTGCACGTTCTCGTATACCAGCATGATAAAATATCACTGTACTTTCACGTGCAAACGGATTGTTATCTGTTCACCTCGAAAGTTGACTAGATTACCGTCTTGATCCACAACACGAACTGTTATGTTGTCTATTACACGGGGACTCACGGATAAGTAAATGACATGGTAAGGGGACTCGGAGATTTTATAGCCAGGTGGCACGTTTGCAGAGAATTCGTGAATTGTGTGTACCGGGCGATCGTTACTGTATGCACCCGCGGTGATGTTGCATTCAACACGTATGATATTAACTTTTAAAATGTTGACTGGTAGATCAGATTCATGCCAGACGTTAGCCTTAAGCTGACGTTTTGTGAAACCTAGGAGAGAGCCGAGGCTATTATCGCCACTAAAGTCAATGTCATACTTGCAGTTCAACTCACATTTCAATGTATTGTTGTTTGGGCGGAGTGTAATGGGGGGTGTTGATTCGGAATCGTTCACTAGCTGTGTGGTCAAATATCTATTTAAATCATCAATTTCGTAGGACCCGTCGGGAATAGTAATTTCTTTGCCATCGTCATAATAAAATTTATTATTTGCTCCATCAACATTGGGTACTGAATTAAACGTTTCAAAATCTACTAATCCCAATACATATTGAGCATTCTCATACAAGACGATCGGTGGAAAATAATTTGCACTGAGAACGGACGTTGACCCCGAAAGTGTGAGCGTCAGCGACATAGCGCAGTCACGTGTATACTGAACTTTGAATGTCAATGTTATTTATGTATTATCACGTAAAAAACATAAACACAGTTGCCCACAGATTGCAGAATTATAACTTTGATACTGATCGTGATTGTATTCAATTCGCACATTATTCCCAAAATATTCAATGAATTCTTTGGGTGGAGGCAGATTTCCGTAGCTATCATAATACTTGATTATATGTCCACGTTTCACGTATGCAACCCAATGTGTGCCAGAGCCCTGGAAACTATCCAAGTTAATTATTCCACACTCATTCGCTTGAATCGGATTTGTTTTTCTACGTAGTTCAGATCGCATGAACACGCCTTTGAAATTCGGAATACGCATACGTTTCGCGAACGCAAGAAGCTGGATGTTAGTTGTGGGGCCGTTCGGTAAAATAATTATCTCATTTTTGGAGTTTTTTTTTTCCCCCCCTTACATTTTACCACTCCACGACCTTTTTTGTAAGGATTCAGATACAGCCCACGCCCACCATGCTCCATGGCACGATTATGCCGTGCAGTTTCGGATAAAAGTTTACGCGCGTTAGCTGCTTGATTCACAGATTTTGCGATACCTGCAGCTCCCCCCGCTAAACTTCCTACTGCTGACAATCCCGCAAGTAGAGGAACCAAAAATGGTAAAAATCCTCCACGTTTTCCAGGTGGTAAAATTCTTGGTTTAGCTCGTTTCACCCTATTCCTCCAACGCTGTGGAACATTTTTTCGGAGTTTTTGAAATTTACCACCTGTGATTTTTCTTCTCCTACCACGCTTTAATCCTGCACCCATTTTCAATTTAACCTTCATAGCACGTGATACGGCCCACGCGGCTGCTCTTTCAAGCAACGCGGCGTCCCGAGCTGTGGCTCGGTGTGACGCCTGTTCTGCAAGCTTTCGGTCTGCGTTATGACGAGCGGTGAGGTCTTTACTTTGTGAATAGGCTATATCGTGCTCACGACAAAACCTGTCCAACTGGTTGATTCCCGCGTCACCTCGAGCCAGACGCTCAGCCAAATGTGTCCCGGGACCACAGTACTGATAGCCTGGTATGTGTAGTTCAAAGGGTAACGAGTTAATAACGCGATTCAATATACCCCGTCCGCTCAAACGTGCTCTTGACATTTACTGCAATTTCTTATCTGTGACGCGTGCCCATCAATGTGATCAACCTCTTTATTGTAATGATTCAAACACAGGCGATATTGTGCCAGATCTGGGTCACTTCTTATGTGCAGCGGAAGTTTATTCCACAGTTTCGGAATCAGATCACCATAATATCTCAACAATATAACTTTAGGAATATATTTCAAGTGTTCAGTAGTAAAGAATTGATCTAACGATGAGGCGGCGTTCACATGCATTTCAAAACTGAGGTGAAAAATACCTGCGTATTCTATAAATACCCTTGACCCCGTGAGAGTATCTCCATTACGGACAGATAATGCATTTCGTAAAACAACCCCATTCGATTCGAGTCGTAAATATTGATAACAAAACAGAGGTGAACATTCCAAAGCGGCACGGTCCGTTGCTGCCCAATACAATCAGGTCCCTAATTTGTGGGCCCTCCAACTGTGGAAAGACAAATGTTGTGGTGAGTCTGCTGGAGAGTTGCAATGGAGTTCGCTTCGAGAATATCTATATCTATTCAAAGTCATTGGAACAACCCAAGTATCGATATTTGGAGAAACTTTTATCAAATATTGAAGAGATAGGATTTTTCCCATTCTCGAATAATTCTGATGTAATACCTCCGAGCGAGTCATTACCCAACTCAGTGTTTGTATTTGATGACGTAGCCTGTGACAAGCAAGATGTGGTTCGAGAATATTTTTCCATGGGAAGACATGCACTCGTTGACTGTTTCTACTTGTGTCAAACGTATGCACGAGTCCCCAAACACCTGATTCGTGACAACGCGAATGTTCTTGTGCTATTCAAACAGGACAGTTTGAATCTACGTCATGTCTATGATGATCACGTGAACAACGATATGAGCTACGATGCATTTCAAAATCTATGTGCCATCTGCTGGTCAGAAAACTATGGGTTTATTGCGATTGTTAAAGATAGTCCGTTTGAGGGGGGTCGATATCGCAGGGGATTTGATGAATATGTTGTTTGGTGAGCGGGGACCTTCAGTCAGCTTCGAACTTTCTAAGCATAACTATGTCGGAATCACTGAATGAGTCGACAGCGTTTGATGTGAACATAAAAAATAATTCGTCAAAAGTTACCGATGAAAAAGTTAAGAAAGCGATTGCGCGATCGAGTAAAGCGATTCGAGCGAAATACAAAGCATTAAAAATTAATCAGGCAGAAGCTGTTGATGCTGCGGAAAAAAACTTAGCACCAATAGTGGCCCCTTTAAAAAAGTTGGCTGAGAGCAGCAACATTAAAACATCATCCGAACGGAAACCAATACTGCAAGTGAAACGAAAACTCGAGCTGGACGATGAGGATGAGGATGATTTCAAGCAAGGGAGGAATATTCGTTTCAAACCGTCGAGCACCCCAATCGAAACTCGTAGGACTGCACTACAGAATGCACCTGCTTCGATGGAGATGGGTTCTCCACCAAGTAACAATGACAGCGTTTTTGTGAACTTAGAAACGGTTGCTCAGTCTCATCCTGATCCATCGCCCGAAGCCACCATGCGATCAATTCTGGAAACCTCTGAAGGGAAAGATCGAGCTATTCAATATATTGAGCAAAACTTCGGCGAATTGACTAAACCATATTTCACGGGGCTGATTTTTGACACAAAAAATATGTATGACACAACTTATGGGGTTCGTTTTGCAGACGGATCCTGGTTGCTTGGTGATTCTCCTTTTGAAGTGGATAAAAATGACAATATTATCATAAATAATTTGACGTACAAAGGAACCCCAGGATTATTGGAGCTCATTTTTAAAAGAATTCCAGACGAGGCAAACTTCACCGAACTTGATCTCCTCAAATATAAAAATATTTTGCATGCCACTAATGCTCATAAGCGCGGCTACACTTCACGCGGACAGCTGAATGGAAATAAAAGTTATAAATGGAAATACATAATCGCGAAATTATTCAATACTGCTGGTCGCGCCCAATCCTCTGGACACGGCTTAATTCCAAACAAAATGGTTGTCACGAATCATCCTGTAGATTACATTCATTGGGACAACCCAAATGAACTTGTCGAGCGATTGCGACTTTTAGTTGCTTCTAGGACTGCTGGTCACACAGGGCACGACAATGAAATAATGTCCATCATAGAGGAACTTCGTGAGGCGGATATTATTCATAAATAGATGGATCTCTTTCAATGGTAGCCAGTGTAGAAATGTCCGTCGATAAATTCGGAAGACATCTCGAATTCAAACGTGTCCCCATATCCAGTGATGGCAATAGGAATATTCCACAAGTAAATGGAAATTTTGACTTTCGTGGTAAAAGGTTGACAAATGTAGCTCCACCAGTAGAGTCGACCGACGTAGTGATAAAGGATTACGTTGACAATAATTGTCTCACTTCTGATCGTGGAGAGCACTTCAATTTACGAAACAAACGACTCAAACAACTGCATGCACCACTGGCTGAGAGTGATGCAGTGAACAAGCAATACGTCGATGTCGTGAAAACTAGCACACTGCAGCTCACACAACACGACAACCTAACATCCAAGCAGTTTGACGCGAAAACTCATCGAATAGTTCAATTAGGGTCACCTTTGAATAACGATGACGCTGTCAACAAAAAATATGTTGACACACTTCAACAACATATATTGCAACCTGAGCTCGACGAAACTTGGAATTTCAGAAACAAACGTGTGAAAAATGTTGGAAATCCTATTGATCAATTTGATGCTGTAAATAAAGCATATGTTGATGGGAAAAACCTCACACCAGATGGCCATTATAGTTTAGCTGGTAAGAGAATAACCAACCTAGGTGATCCTATTTACACCACAGACGCAGCATCAAAATCATACGTTGAAAGAGTGAACGCGCAGACAAAATATTATATTGATGGGAAACCAACTGTGAAACGCGTGGGTCTCATGAATGACTTTGATTTTGAAAAAAGATTATTGCACAACGTTCAGACTCCTAGACAGCCTTTTGATGGCGTAAACAAGGGGTACGTCGACTCGCTACACAATGAACTCAAAGCACAAATCCAACTACTCACCATCCGTATGAAAGATAATCATGAAAATGAGTAAAGAAAAATTGCAGTTAGTGAAAGAGCTGCATGCACCCGCGCGACGTAATTATCCACGTCGAAAGGTAATCACCCGGGGTTACGATGATTTATGGCAAGCAGATCTCGTCGATATGCAGCCTTATGCAAGAGTCAACAAGGGATTCAAGTACATTCTCACAGTAATTGATGTTCTGTCGAAATATGCGTGGGCTGCACCACTCAAAAGTAAAAGCGCCAAAGATGTATGTGATGCTTTTGCGACAATTATATCAGGATTTCGAAAACCTGTGAATCTCCAGACTGATAATGGCAAGGAATTTTACAACACATCGTTCAAGTCTCTCTTAAAAAAACATGGAATCCATCACTATTCCACGTACAGCGTTATGAAAGCGTCCGTAGTTGAGCGCTGGAACCGAACCCTAAAGAACTCAATGTGGATGGCTTTTACCGCTAATGGTTCGTATGAATGGGTGAATATGCTTCATCGATTAGTTGCAGACTACAATAAACGTATACACAGAACAATTGGGATGTCACCGCAAAAAGTTACACCTGCGATTGCCAAGAAACTTCTCGAAACCGTATACAGCAACATAAAAATAGCTGGTCCAGCGAAATTCAAAATTGGCAACTTTGTACGAATTAGTAAATACAAAACTGTGTTTGCTCGAGGATTTACACCTAATTGGTCTACGGAAGTATTCAGAATCATCAAAGTGCGAGTCACGAATCCAGTAACGTATTTGCTCGAAGATTCTCGTGGACAGCCTATTGTGGGAGGATTTTACGAACATGAATTAAAAATAGCTAAACATCCCGATGTGCATCTGGTAGAAAAAATCTTACGCAAAAGGGGGGATCAGGTTTATGTTAAATGGCTAGGGTTTGATTCATCACACAATTCATGGATACATAAGAACAATGCTTTATAATTGGTATTCAATGTAATTCTTATACAAATGATTGATTAACATTCAATAAATAAAAAATATTATTCAACTGCTGCGACGTTTTCTGAATCACTCTCCAGCTCACTCGTTATACTATAATGACCCCACGGCAACGTTTCTGTGGAATTGGGAATTACATAACGTTTGGTATCGTTTGAGCTCAACGCTATTTTTGTCTCACATACTGAATATACTTTATGCAACTTTGACCGTATGGATTGCTGCTGTTTGTTCAAGTCAAGATTTGTATTTAGACAATTCAGATAATCTGCAAACGTTATTCCTTTCTGTATGACACAATTTTTTATTCCCTTCGCCTTTTTAATCTCTTTATCATTAATTCTAATTGAATACATTTTAGATCTCAACCCGACAAACTCAGTCATTATGTCGCCGTTATTTTCATCTTTCATTAGTCCTGGAACTTTTTTATTTCTGAGCGGCATATTATACAAATTACTTGGACTATAATCACTTGTGTCAAATCTTTCAATATCACGCTTCATTATGTCATAAATATCATCACATTTTATTTCATATATTAAACTGTCAGTGTCAGTATACAGTAACTTACATTCATTTTGGAATTGGGGCCTGATATATTCATGGTGAAACGCGTATAGGCAGGTTTTAGATAAATCTAATATGCACATGCCAACATAAATTGGTTTGAAGATTTTTACCTTCAACCTTCGCAATTCTATGGCAACGAAATTTTCAGAAAATATTGTTCGTCGATGGAAATTTGGTTTTGCGATCAAAGATTTAGCTCCATATCGACCATCCCACTCGCTGATCAATTTTATGTCTACATGATTTCGCACATTTTCCATAGTTTTACCAAATACTGCATTATTCATCAATTTGAACAGATTCTTCTCAAAATTATTCTTGGCACGCGTTCGCAAACTTGTGTTTAAGTCAATATATGAACCTAGCCAAGCTGACTGATCAAACCGTAAGATTCTATGTATTTTACATAATTTCAAACCATGGTTCAAACACTGTTTGAGATTTCTGTAGTGAATGATATACCGTGTCTTATGATGCAAAGTTGCGAGCAGCTTGACATCCTTTGTATTTGGAGCGTTGCTATGAGTGGGGCAAAATGGTAAATCTTTATGCTGGTCATGCAATTCCTCAGGATATTCTAAATCAACTTCGAGGATATATCCTGTTGAAGCGTCATCGGGAATCAGTAACACATCGAATTGTGATACATCTGCAAGCCATTCAAATTTACTAGTAGGCAAATGTTGAGACATTGCCCAACCATATAAATTATTTACATCAAAGTACATTAAATATTTTTTAGGTTCATTAACGTTGTAACACTTCATATAGCTATTATTAGCACGCGCATACCTGTTAGAGCACTGACTCAAACCCCCTCGTATACCTCGTTCTACAAATAATATCATATCTATATCAGTCAACAACTCTAAACAAATTTTTGTATGTTTGAGCATTGCATCCCACGTTAGTCCTGGAAGAGTATAATAATAGGCAGGATCCAATTCATACGTACTCATGCAACTTCTTCTGAAACTTTCAAACACGTCTGCCAAGAGTAAAACATCTGTTTTTAAATACAAATCGCTGTATTCACCTAACGTCTTTATATTAAATGATTCCCAAACATTATTGGCATGTAAATAATCCTCTTCTGAAATATCAGTATTTGTTAATCTGTTGTAAAATTCTTTTCGCGATGGTAAAGTAGTATCATCTAGCGTATCAAGTGAATTCAAGTAATCATAGGGAAACACACCTTTTCGCGTCAGCAGTTTGAATTTAGCGAAACTAATGTCATTGAAATTTTCTCTTAATATTTTTAACTCTGCGATCCCCAAATATGAACTGAGTTCGTCGAGGCTAGAATTCAAAAATTTAAATGAGTCGATGAATCTCAACTTGAAACTACTGCCCTCTTTGACCTCTTTTGTGAATGAAATGTACTTTTCTTTATTGAGAGCCAAGGCTGTTACTTGCCCTTCGAATGTTGTCATGAGTTCTGTTATGATAAAATGAGCATCGTAGCCAGTCATATTGTGAAGTACAATTGGAATAATCTTATCATCTTGATAATTCAAATTACACGCCATATGCGCGGCACCTCTATATCTACCAGTAAAATGACAATGATCGCGAACGCGTTTGCTTGTATCAGTAAATGGACGCCTACAGATGTGACAGATTGTTGCGCTACTATACTCCGAATTTTCTGTTTTAGTTAATTTATTCATTTCGATGGGATTCCGATAAATTATTTCCAGGTTAATTGCGAGTGTCTGCAATTCCTTAACGAACCATCCTGAAGGGTTGACGCCTCGATATGATGCGTACCTTGATCGTGAAGTATCATATGAACAATGAAAATGATATCCAACACTAAATGCTTCATGCTTTTGATATGCATGAGACTTTCCATTAGTTAACCCCTCAGTTGGTAGTTCATTCAGCAGACATTCAAAGTCTGCGTACACTATAAATGGTACGAACTCTTTCCGGATATGATTTTTGAACTGCAACCACTTAGTTTCTTCTGTAGGAAGCTCTATTGCACAGTCATTCAATTTGGTGCAATCGACGCTGTGATTACTTAACCGAATCTCACTATAAAACACATGTAAACACCTATCACATATGAATTTTCTACCATTGTGTTTTGATATCTGTTTGGAAATCAATCGAGAGAGATGCTTGATCCAACAAAAGTGTGATTTGCCTTCACTGTTTTGGATCATGAGCAAATTAATGTGTGTCACTTTTTTATCATCAGTTAAATGTAATGGTTGGATTTCGATGTCTTTGTTATGACGTTTCGTATTAATAATAAAAACATTTACGGACATTCCATTCATTTTCTCAAACTTTGGTATTTGTTTGATTGTCATTGGGAATGAAATTCCAGTCAAATTTAATATTGTAGAAAAATGTGGATAAGAACTTGGTCGACTTGGATGACTCGCTGCGGGATGTAAAGCTGATACGATTGCCCAGGCAAAGCATGCATCGTCCCGCGAACAAACATTTATCACTGCTCTCCGAGCTTTAATCGCACGAGGCAATTCAACGAAACTCGATCCAATCAGAGGTTCACATTTATTCACATTGACTTCTAAATTAATCAGTCTACTCAGTACCCAGCCACTATCCCGCTCCTGAAATTCCTCCATCTGGGTTATTATCGGTGTGACAATATGATTAGAATACCATTCTTCCAGATTTGTTGTTATGAGCAGCTGTTTATTCGCCGTGTTGAAACATTTTGTATCAGTTTTCTCTTTCAACAGAAATTCTCCGTTAAGGGGGGAAACACATGGAAATTTTTTCGGAAAAGTTTTTTTTTTTTATTTCACGAATCGATAGTTCCACATCTTAAGAATATTCTCTAAAAATTTCGTTGTGATATCATGAATACTTTCGATGTTATGGCCGGAGAACTGAGCGACCGCGCGCGCAGCAGGTATAACGCCACTCGCCTCGAAAGCACTGAAGAAGCTCGCCAAGCTCGAAGACAGGAGACATTGGCAGAAAACCAGCTCTTCAAATACGAGGAAAGTCCACTTTATGGTCCCGGAATAGCGGAATAGCCTTGAAACACCTATAAGGTACCAGACTTTGATTTTCCGTTGCCCGAAACTTTAAACGCGATTATCTCGAAACTACATTTTCGCAATCTGCGGCAGCGATAAAAAAAAAAGTATTCATCCGATTCACTTCAACCAAATTTTTTTAGACACGTAAGTGTAAACTCTTGTCGATGAACCTCCAATATCTCGAAAAAAAAAATTTTTTAAATGCATTTTGCATAAAAATGTGCGGTGAAAATCCGATTTTTTTTTTCTGAGTGCCGCCATTTTTACAATATTCAACATTTTTAACTTTTTTTTAGGTTTATCGACAGCGTACTTTCATACAGAATTCAATGGTTTTTGAAATTTTTGTTTCGGATGAAAAATGAAAAAACTACAGCTGCCACAATTTGACGTCGCGGGAAAAATTCGTTTAACAACAATTGGTTGCAGTCAGCTAATGAATAATTATTTTCCATTGAAAAAATTTTTTTTCAAGTCTTCGAATATCAAATAAAATAGCCTCCAAAGTTGAAAACGATTGGTGTAGTACTGACTTCAGAAAAAAATCCCGAAATTCCTCGTCATTTTTTACCGTTTCCATGTGTTTCCCCCCTTAAGCGCTGTATTCACTTTGATACAGGTGTGCTTCCGTAGTGCATTTTTGATCCGAATAAGTATCAAATATTTAACATCTTCTAAAAATTGTTTTGGATCTATGTGTTGTATATTGATCACTAATCCGGTGCGAATTCTTCCTTTGAATGCTGATTCAGAATCCTGCCAACATATTCGACTGCTTCGTAGTCGCGGTGTGACGTTTCCAATTCCTTGACCCGTCCTGACCCGTTGCTGCACTAAAACTTTAATACTCTTCAATCGACCAATTCTTGACTCCAAACTATGTTTGAGACCACATGATAAATTTGATTTTCTTAATGCCTTTTTTGACAAACGTATAGTAACGTCGTAATTGTGAATCCACCTCTCAATCTTTTCAGGACTCCTCAAACTCGTGATAAATCGAAACATCTCGGTCAATTTATTTTCCATCTCAATCGATAAATCTAATATCGCACTCATTTTTAGAATACTGGCTTCAGCGTTTGTTTCTGAATGCGGCTGTATCCGACGAATAGTCGTGTATTTATCCCGAATGATTTTTCTGTAAAGCAGCTAAACAGGTTTTCACGCTGTAAAATCCTCTCAACCTCGAGCGATGTGCACAGAAATTTGCGTAAAAAAATCTCATGATTGATTGGCAGAATTGATTATTACATAAAAATCGGACATAAGAGATATTAACCGGTAGAAATTAACGTATGTCCACCGTAAAAAAATCTGATAATCGGCTGTAACATTGATATTCTGCAGGAGATTTTCACATTGATAAGCTAAATGGGAACTCGTTAAGTAAGGTAGCGTGTATGTGTACCGCAAAAATTCTGATATCGGCTGTCACATTAATTGATAAGCTAAATGAGAACTCTTAAGATAACGTCACTCACCAGATACTGGACTGTAGATAACCTGCCGGATTGCCCTCCGTGGAAATTTGCGTAAAAAAATCTGATGATTTAATTGTAACACGAAATTATGACATAAAAATTGAACATAAAGGCGCGGCTCAGAACTTTCTAGAATAAGGTAAAGCCGGAGTCATGACTCAGGCTACCCGAACAGAGTGGTTCTTGGCTCTCATGGTTCTTGGCTCTCATAGCTACACTACTGCCATGCAAAATTTTTGCTCAGCTGCGCATCACGTGACCTACCATCATGCCTCGCGGGTCCGCATTTTAGTTAACATCCGGTGACCGTGATTTCCGTTTAAGGCAGTAGTCTGGTCTAGAGCGCGATTTTTGACGTCATTTTTGAGTTGGCATAACTTTCAAACCGTTGAAGTTGTCTTGATGAAATTTTTACACATGTATTGAGTGTTCCTTTGAGAATGTATCTATATCAAAAAAAAATTATTTCAAATATTTTAAAGCAGTTTTTTTATTCTTTTACAATATGGTGCGCCATAAACCGCCTCAATCGGCGCCCACTGTGGGTGATGTTGTATGCATCTGAAAAAAAAAAAAAATATATATATTCTCAATCTGTATGAGTATTCTGAGCAATGGTAGCAGATTTAGAACTTAAAAAAAATTTGTTACAAAATGGCTGCCTGTTAAACTTTGATTAACGATATTTCATACATTTTCCGGTATTCGACGAGTTATAAAATGTGGGCGAAATTATTGTTTGACTCAATTCTGCTACCAGTCCTCAGAAAGAGGCTACCGAAGGTGTGTCCAAAATTTGAGCCCGATCGGTCAATTAGTTATCTAGATATCGTGGGCGCCGATTTGAAAAACATAGTTCTGAGATAAACGCGTTCAAAGTTTTGATACCGTTGAATGAGGTTTAAATTGAATTATCGATGCTTACTAATTAGTCTGCCAACCCGGGTCCATAGATCGCACCTTCTTCCCTTTCGTAGAATTGGTCTTGGTCATATAGAGCTTCCCTCCTAGCAGTCCTGGCTTCTTTTGAGGCGAATAACGAACGTCTTTCGGAACGGTCGATTCTCTGTTCATCACGTAACGTTACATATGCGAATGCCTGCTGTCCGATTTTCACACCCATCGTATGTAATATCTTCAATATTGTTGAGAACCCTTCGTTGAAAATACTCGTAGCTAGAAAAGTGGCAATTTCAATCGTAACAGGTCCAGAGTGAATGTGTTTTGGAGCGAACATCCAAATCAGTGAATTTAGAGATTCATTATTGTTTTGCGTCTCCGCTCCTAGACACCGCTCTAACAAATCCTCCGACGAGAGATTTTCGTATACGGGCTTTATCGCCTCTAAAACTTGATCACAGAGGGGCGGTCTATCATGTCTGAAATCTTCGAGCGACTTAGCAGCCTCTGCGTTACGCCATTTGCACCAGCTCGAAGGTCCCGGCGGGCAATACATATGTTGAGGGTTTTCGTCACTTGAAGCATAGTGATAGAATGTTGACCACACGGCTTTCCTCATTTCTTCGATTGAGTGACAATTTCTTCTGATCGCTAAACCGTAGTAAACCGTTAGCTCGCCGATTACCTTGTCAGTCAATTTTCCTTTGCCTTTTCCACCTATACCTTTACATTGTTTTTTAACATTAGTAATCTTGTTCCCATTCTTTTCGAAACATGTCCAATACACTCTTTTTTTTGTACAATAGTATCTTTGCCGTAAGGACACGCATCTACAATTGCTTTATACGTTTTGCAATCTCCATCACCAATGTATCGAGTGTATTGCACGCCGTATTTTTCTACCGATCGGAGAAACATCTCTAATGCCGCGTCCACTTCCATCTTACCCGCACTGCCATGGTGGTTATTAGTACAGTCGTCGTGAGTTTCAAACCAATCATCGAATTCTTCGGTAGTCATCTTGCTTTTACTCATGGCACACGCTTGGCAAAAACTCGATTTGACCACTGTATCTAGCACTTTTTTGCTATATTTACCAATTATACTAGTCACGCCAAACCGTGAACTAAAACCTCGTTTTTTCCAAGTACCATCCCCTGACACTGTTAGCTTCGATGCTGAAGATTCTTTTTCAAAAGTCAGATCTTTCTCTTCATCGACGGCTTTTTGCAGCACGCAATCGTACACAGCAGCAGCCGCGCAGTGTAATTTTTTCAACACAGCAGTATAACTTGCTTTTGAAAGTCCCATTCCGATATCCATTATCCCGCAAAATATATTGAGTCCTTCTCTGCCAATTCCTAACAATCGCATTGCCACCACAATCAGACGATTGATCTGAAATGCTTTATCGATAAGCGGAGAGGTGTTGATATACTGGGAACCGCACGTACATTTCATTTCGATTTTGAAACCCAACCCGCGAGGGGTGGTTTTAGCGAAGGAAACTTCGTCCTTACAAGTTTTACAAACAACAAACGCGCTGATTGCTGCAAAGACGGTGAAAAAATTCAATATGCAGTAACCGTGTTCCATATCAAGTGGAACTTCCATGTCTCTACTTTTTCGCAACTTCGCTGCTGATGCACTTGTTAGATTCTCACTGCTTTCTCCAGTATGCTGATTTCCTCGAAATTTTCTTTTTTTTGACACTAAATTTCGATGCGCGCGAGATTTATTCGTTTTCGTACCTTTTTTACTGTTCATTTCACAAAATTGTTTTCGCGTCTACTTTGTTGAAAGATTGGGATGCAACTGAATTTAGCACAGTTCAAACACGTTAAAACGGAATGGAGGAGTATTCGAAGCACGAAGCTGCTTGCCGACCGCGCTATCTGAGCGCGCGGCTTGCTTATAATTTCCATTACTCTGCTAATTTTTGGAATATCAATAAACGGTTTTCACGAGCGCATTAAGAAAGGTCTAAGGAATAATAGAATGTAAAAAAAAAAAAATCGATTTTTTCAAATTTCTAGACCAGACTACTGCCTTAAGCTCGATTGTTACTTATTTCCGCCTTCTCTTCCGGCCGACCGCTGATGGGTGCACGTGTGCTTGCAACTCCACGTAAGATTCAATCTTTATATCGGCTTTGAATACAGCCATCTCATATTTGTAAAGACTCACGATGGACGAGCTACTTCGGGCATGGAATCTTGAAGAATATATTCAGATATTTAAGGGTAAGTACGCTTTCTTGTACACACAAATATATATGTCTACATAAAAAAACGTGGCCAATGTCGCGTCGCTTGTGTATCATCGTATATGAACGTATTAAGTTTTTCGCAAATGAAATGCTTCGAGTATGAAACAATGTTATTTATTTTCATACTTTTTCTCAATTATTGACGAAACCTAGTTTCTCATCAGAAAACAGCAGATTGATAGCTATCAAAGATTGATTAAGCGTCTGAAACGTGGTCACAATTAACATTATACTGCCGTACCTAAATCAGACGAATCGTTTATGAGTAGATGTCGATTGTAGATTTGGAAATTATTATATCGGGGTCATCCTTGCAATAATATAGTCGATTAGATTTTCGGGATTTGGGCCTTGCTGGAATCGTGTAAAATTACTTTACGCTGACCAGCCTCCCTCCCCCGCCTGCTATACTTTTCAGTTTCCATTTTGATTTCTCTTCATAAGCATTTAACATACAAACGTTGATCTGTCTTCAAAGCAACCAACTCTATTTTTTACTCTATTGTACTACATTGTTTAGCACTGTACTCCCTTGCCTCAAGGCTATATCTTCGCCACTGCCACGCCGCTTATATTTGATTTATAATTATGACCATGTTTTTTTATTTGTATTTTTCTTTTTAACTTCTTCGTTTCTTTTTTTATTCGACTTATCTCGGTAATGCGCGTGCATACGCCATTTCTTAGTCTCACTTGTGATACTTCTATATTATATTAGATTTCTTTATATGTACCTACATTTTCAGATACTCTTGTGTTCTTATTCTTTTGCTTATTGTATTTAATTACTTGTGATTTATTTTAACTTTTCAATTTAATGTTTATTTCGTATTATATTGTGCATTTTTGTCTTGTATTCATGCCTACGGCCTTAGGGACCACAAGTTCTATGGCCAACTAAATAAATCACTTTATCTATCCATCTATTGAGTCTACTATCGGGGTTGCTACATTTTTTCTTTTCCCTCAAACTATAATTTGGTTGATGGGTACGAAGTAAACAATATTAAATTCAATTCCATAGTTTATAAAATAATCAGGTCAGTCCGAAAGCGTTTATGCTCGAATATAACTTCATAGCTGCGTCTATAATCATTTTTTATTGTTTGCTCAATTTTATGTATCTCAAATCAAAAGTGACGTTACACCCGCATCAGATGCTGTTGCCCCTTTGCCAGATATAGTTACACTCTTTTCGTTGTAATTTAAAATTTATTTTGTATCGAGCCTTCAGCTCAATTTTTCTAAGTCAAGATTTTGCTTTTGGTATAGATGAAGAAATTGATGACCAGTTGATGCTCTTAATAACAGTGCATGATCTGGAAAAACTGATTCCAAAAGTAGGGCCAAGAGCACGCTTTTGCACCTACCGGGAGCAGCATCGCCAATCACTCCACCAACAGTCTGCAGGGGTAAACGATATTTCTCTAATATAGTATACTCTGTCTGACTCGTCGCACCAATATTCAGAGCATTTTTCATATCCTTCATTGCCTAAATAGACAAAACTAAACCTCCATCCAAAAAATTGTGTTGGGAGATGATTTTGGATAAAAGTATTTTAGTTACAGAAAAAAAATTATAGTTCGATCTATTATTGCAAATAGTTCATGTAAATTCTATCCGGAAAAATAATGTGAAAATGGCCGATTGATCTTATGACTGCGTAACAGACATGGAACCAATAACATTCATTTAAATGATGTGCCAGAACGAAAAACATCATTTCAATGGTTAATCGGAAAACAATATTGAACAGTTTGTTAAGGGGTTACATGATAGACGGGTGAAAGAATGCACCAAAATTATGAAATTTTTTTAATTTGACTGTTGTATCGGGCACTTTTATTTTTCATCTATTATTTGGTCATACGTTTTTCAAGAAAGCGCAAACAAAATACAGCAATTTTGTTTCAACGCTGGCTGACGAGTTAATTTTATATATGCTTGTAACTGAATGTGTCATGCTACTGCTCCAATAAACAAGTATATATGGGGGCATTTCTAGATTTACCGTTCAATTTTCGGAAATAAAAAGAAAAATATATTAGATCGAAGAAAATTAAAAAAATAATGAGTTTCGTCAGTAGTTGCGTTCTAGCCACAATTACTTCATGGTTATAAGTAGTCTCATGGGTCATTTAACATCATAAAATGTCTGTAATTGTTATCATTCACAGCCTGGTAATCTTAAACATCTCCACAAAACCAGCTACGAAGATAGCTCTGATGAGTTACTATCTGACACTATAAGTAATATCTCCACGAGTACTACTGCAAGTGAGGTACCTAGTTGCAGCACTGAAGCTTCCGATTGTGACAGCTCCAGGCGCGTAACTAGAAGACATCTTTGGGGGGGGCTGAGATCTGAGCGGGGTGTTTAGAGAGATGAAAAAAGGACGGACAATGTGTTTAAATACCTATCTTTATTAGAGTATGGATTATTAGTACCAATATTAACACACTAATATAATTATACTAGTAAATATATTGACTGTTTGTTTTTTGTACGCTTGTACTTATATCTAGGTACACTAAACGTAATGGATTCTGAGCCGGATGTGTTTGACAATTCTAGAAACAGCCAATCGGCGCTCTGGATTACAAAAATGCAAAGCGCCGATTGGCTGTTTCTTCAATTGTCGAACACATCCGGCTCAGAATCCATTACGTTTAGTGTACGGTAGGAACAAATAACAATAATATATGACTACTATATGGCGCAATGCATATCACCAGATTCATAGTGGCCTTATCTCTTAACAGTGAATATATTTAATGTTTATGCTTCAGTACGGAAAATGGGAACAATATTATAATTTCACAACGCATATCACAGCACTAGTTGCAAATATCTCTCTTAACCGAATTTACCTCTACCTATTGAATATTAATTCGAGCCGTCGATTTCCACTGTTTGCATATCTGGTGATAATTTCTTCCCGATCAATCATTCGGTAATTGTGAATATGAAGCAAAGCCAGTCCCGTTAGACGATTTTCAGATGTGGTGTTGCGCAACCACGTCTTTAATCTTCGTAACGTGGAAAAGCTTCGTTCTGCTTCTGCCGTAGTGACGGGCATCACGCACAATATTCTTAAAAGATTGTTAATATTAGGATAAAAAATCGAATTGCAAGCAGCCAACGATTCTGCCGCTGTTTGTGGAGTTTCATTCTGCGTCTGCCAGTAAGTTCTCCATCTTTTAAATTCGAGGGATAACAAGTCTTTATCTACGTCTGGCTCTTGGATTTGATCAAGTCGTTTGAAGGCATCGCTTTCTCGTACTTTGTTTAAAACGGCAGGTATTAACACTTGAATCGCGGCCAGCTTGGAAAACAACGGCCCGAATCGCGCTTTAATCTCACTCAATAAGAAATCCAAAAATGGAATGAAAATAGACCGTCTATAATATTCTTCTGGACTTGCAGCAGGAACATTTGATCTTTTACTCTGTTTTTGGCAAATTCGTGGCAGAGTCGGATTAATATTATTTTTTTCGCTGAATTCTAATATACTTGAGAACAGTGAAGAAAATTCTGCATCTACGTTAGACCTGTACTCCGTTAAAACCGCTTCTAGATGTTTTATTTCATCACCTGCGGCAATCAAATCACATGTCATGCTTTGTAAATACTTACTGATTGGCAACAGTAGCTTTGTAATGAGTTCCATTGATTTGAGACAAACGATAAACTCGAAGTTGACAATTGACTGTACGTAGGCCGATGCCATATTGTCATTGTCACTGATAATGGTTAACGCTTCTACAATAGACGGAAATACCAAAATAAAATCTATTATGACAGTATGACGTTCCACCCAACGCGTTTCGCACATCTTTTTCAACATTTTCAACCTTGAATCCTCCGGCAAACATGAAGATAGACACCTTCTTCGGACGTTGCTATCTCTTATGTAAGTTGTTATTGACTTTATAGTGCCAATCATATTTTTTATTGGCTTTAGGTCACAGCTCGACATTACAACTAAGTTTAATGCATGACTGCAGCAGTGAGTGTATTGAGCTAGAGGATACTGCTGTGAGATTCTCGTTTTGACGCCTTTATACTTTCCACTCATATTTGACGCGCCGTCATATCCCTGACCCCGTAGCTTAGATGTATCAAGTTTCAATAGTTTCATTGTTTGAATAATTGTATTTGCCAATGCTTCTCCACTGGTATCATGCACTGGTACAAATGTTAAAAAAGCTTCAGTGATTATATTTTTTTTCAAGTACCGTACGCAAAAAGACATCTGTTCAATACCTGCGATATCAGTAGTCTCGTCAGCTAGGATAGAAAAATACGGACTCTCGTTTATTTCAGTTACGATCGCTTCTAAAATTACTGTACCCACAATTTCGATCAAATCATTCTGTACTTTCGGGCTTATATAGATTGCATTTTTTGGCGCTGTCTCAAAATGATTTTTTAATACCTGATCCCCACATTCGACTCTAAATTTTAATAGAGCTCGAAAGTTACCGATATTGGCAACTCCGTCTTGTTCCCCCGCAGCTATAATGTCGCTTACACTACCCTCTCGATGGCCTCGTAATGCTATGTTTTGCTGTCCACAAAATATTATAGTTTCTACGATGCTCTTTAGTTTAAGACGATTTTGTTTAATTTTTTGTGACACAGCTGTAGAGATCATTTCAGGAATACGAACAAGTTCATTTTTATATATTTTCAAAAAATCTTCCCCAGCCTTCAACGCATCTTGATGATACGAATTTTTTTCATGGCTGCGAAAATAGTCTAAGGCTTTTTTCCAGTTTTGGAACGGAGCATCTACAAGGTAACCAAACTTATTATTGTGGGCTGTTGACCTCCGAAATAGTAGACAGACCTTGCAGAAAGCCCCATCGCATTTAGCAGAATACACAAGCCACGGAGAAAACTTGCGTAACCATTGAATTTGAAATGACCGGGAATTGTCATTTTTACTATTCTTGGGGAATTTGTAGTCCTCGCTAGGTATCCAATGTTTAGTTATGAGCTGGAACTTCATATTATTTGTCAGGGAAGCTAACGGCTGTTTTAGTACTTCTTCAAAATCCAGAATGGTCTCCGGCAGGGTCGGTGATGGAATAACTTCGTCAGACTGAGACGGTGCAGGTTTACTCGACTCTGCAAGCTTGGCTTTTTTTTGCTGAGACGAAGTTGGATCTGGATTCTGAACGTCAGGAGGTCTTTTGAAAAATGTCCGAATATCCATACTAGAAGATAGTACCTGAGTCTCAGTGTTGAAAATATTTATTGATTCACTATAGAACGATGAATTTGATTTTGAAAGCCGTATATACCATCGGACACTGTTATATTATTTCTACCGATCACACACATTGCAATTGACTTAATGAAAACCTAAAAGGTTAGTAGTTACCTTATTACTCTGTGCAGTTAGCACGGTAAAGGCTGTGAAAGCTGCGATTGTGTTGAATTGAACTTGATTCAACCGAGCCCGCTCTGTCCAAGTCTCGAAAAACGTACTTATTATCTGCTCCCAATGTCCTATATTAATATATCGACGCGCCCCTGCGGAGTTTGGTGAAAGCATTGGTTACCATTGGTAACTAATGCTTTCGCCAAACTCCGCAAGGGGCGCGTCGATATGTACATATATAGGGCATTGGGAGCAGATAACAAGTACGTTTTCGAGACTTGGGCAAACCAATCCTCGGTCTGCCCAAACGAGAGAGGAAAAAAAATTCTTTTTTTTCGGCTGGGGGGGGGCCCAGGCCCCCTGAGCCCCCCCCTGGTTACGCGCCTGGACAGCTCTGCAAGTATTCCAAATCGTTCTCAATCTGCAGGACAGGTATGTCATCGATAATATAATTTGATGTAGATTCGTACAGCACGTCTTAATTTCCACATGTTATCGGGTCTTGATGATGATAATGGCCATTACAAATTTTATGAAGCCTCCTTGTTTATTCAGGGCCATATATTATGAATCAGCTTGAGAGAAAGTCTGTTCGCTTCTGCAATTCAAGTCCTGCGTTATAAGCCATTTCCAATAAACTTTTAATGATTTGTTTTCAATTTTTAAGAAACTGAGAGCGCTAATAAAAAAATCACCACTCCTGAAACCATTGTTGAAACAGACTCGGCTCTCTACGCTAGATCGAAAGCACTTGACAGACACCATAATTGATCATCTGTTACAGCAAAGCTTAACGTAAGTTTAACTGAAATTCGGTTTGTCACGTTGCATAATCTTTGTAAGTCTGGAAATTTAATTTATGAGGTACGTTTATATTAATGCAGATCCAAAATTTTCCATAGCCCGAGAAGAATTGTTTTCACTCGTTGAAACTATTTTTCACCGCCAATTATCTTGTGCACTTTCAGGATAAGACCAAAAATATTCGAGTTCTGGGCTGACGAAATCGTTGCTATATTCACTCGAGAAGAAAAAGGAATTTATTATGTGCCTTACATTTCTGGGTCTGACGGGAGACTCTCAGGTGGAAAACTGTGGCATCGATACTGCAATATAAATCGTTATATAAAAAAAAAAAATCTGCTTTGTAAAGAAAATACGATCATAGAAGAGCCTATTTCTGAAGATATTTTGGCAGAAAAAAACCGATATTATATGGATTTGAATACTGTCAGCCCAGGTGACGAAGCTACTGTGAAGAGATTATGGGATCACACCTATAATTTTCGTATGGCTGATAAATTCAATATAACTGACAAGGGGAGGACCAGACATGGTAATAATGGATTTTGATGAAACTCAGGTATGTTGTAGAGGTATGTGCCCTAAGTACCAGGCTAACGGGAATTGATGCACTACGGCTTGGTTTCCGAGAAAATTCACGGCAAAGTTTTCACGCGCGGTATGTATACCAGTAACTTTGCCGTGTTGTCAAGCAAGCGAGCGCAGTGCAGTAGGCAAGGTCTGCGATTACCACCCTGCTGGCCCGTGTTCAATGCCCGTCGACGCTCGACTTTTTTTTTTTTTTTTTAATTTTTTTTCAATACTTTTTTTTTCTCGTTAACGTATCTCATCTTATTTATTATCAATAACAAACATTACATTACAAAGTTGCGGGGAAAAAAATTGCGACACAACGTACGGTAGTAATTTAATTTATTTTTTATTATATACATTCACATGTTTCAATTATTCGCTATCACCGTGTACATTAAATCAACAATCGCTTGGGTGGTATTCATCATAAAAACACGCAAAGCATAACACGGTGTCACACCATGCACATTTGATGAAGCCTACTGCTTTGCAAAAGCATGGTTGTTTCAAAAGTTTTATCGAGAAGCAGAGCTCGTTCAAATTTGAAAATATCGTTCTTTCGTCTATTAATTTCGATGCGAACCACGCGTATTGAATCATTGGCCGAAATGCAGGTGCGCTCAATTGATGCAAAGTAGGGAATGAATTTTAATTGAATCCTCTCTGGACGCGATTCCCCGATTTGCCTCTAACAGTTCAGGAGCGTGTTGCAACTTTTTTATGAAAATTTTTACCTGGCGGTAAAAATAGACATCGCACGTTGACGAGAAAATTAAAGTATCGAAAGAAAATTAAAAAAAAAAAAAAAAGTCGAGCGTCGACGGGAATTGAACACGGGCCAGCAGGGTGGTAATCGCAGACCTTGCCTACTGCGCTGCGCTCGCTTGCTTGACAACACGGCAAAGTTACTGGTATACATACCGCGCGTGAAAACTTTGCCGTGAATTTTCTCGAGAACCAAGCCGTAGTGCATCAATGCCCGTTAGCCTGGTACTTAGGGCACATACCTCTACAACATACCTGAGTTTCATCAAAATCCATTATTACCATGTCTGGTCCTCCCCTTGTGAGTACTACGAGAGATTTCCCATACTAGCCACTCCAATAGGATCTTCATTGGTAATGTTACAAAATCATTCAGTGAAACATTTTGAATCCCTTTATACATTGCAACCCTCATATTTCAGTTGGTTCAAGATTTTGAAAAATCTAAAATATGTGACGTTACTCTGTTGATGAAGTGTTGGCCTGATATAGCTCCTGAAATCCTACGTGTTGTTACCGAAAAAAAAGTACGACTTCCATTTGATGTTGGTATGTGACAATTGATTAAACAAGCATTGGTCATAATTTTAGCATTACACGTGACGCAGTGAATGATGTGTCAAATTTTTCGTTTTATGGCAGTATTTAGACATTATATTTTGTGATATCGTTTTTCAGAAAACCTACTGTCTGAAACATCAGCATTATTAGCACTCACACATTTACTAGCACCAGCAAACGTGAAAACTGGCAACAAAAAAAAATGGAAGCCATCCGCACTCGAGCAAGGTTATGGATTTATCTTGCATATCAACGTGAGTTGTTACAGTTTATCATAAATATCGACTTATAGGTTCATAAATTGAATTCTCATACATATCCAGTTTTACTTCTACTGAAAATATAGCATACAATTTGCCCCTGTGATACCCCATCGAACACTAGAATGAGATCTGCTTAGGAGCAAAGTCCACTAAAAATATTTTATCAGCTTCATAATGCTACTGATTTTAATTATGGTACTATCATTGTAGGCAATGATAGACTTGGAACAAGAACTCGAAAGGATCAAGGAGCAGCTACTTTTGTACGGACTGACGCTTCAGCCACTCGTCGTTGCGGTTGGACCACCAACCAACTTTGATGGCATTTACGTGATTGTCAATGAAGTCAAGTACACAGCAAGTACTCTTTTATCAGCAGTTGATATGTGCTTCAAAGTACATTATGCACTTTCTGCAAAATACAATAGTCAATCAATGCAATTGTGGACATTCTTAGAAAAGTATCTGTACCGTATTGAAAGTAACAAGAGTTATAACAATGTTGAAATTTTATGGAGTGACATAATGTCAAAGTGATCACGACAAACAAAAATGTAACAAGTCTCATAATGACAAAATTTATAGATTATAACTGGTCATAATTTGGTCACGTAAACAATGATTCTAAACAAATCTGCAAGAATTGCGTCTTATCACCCTGTGCATTAGTATTCTATCATACATTATGCTGATTGCATGTAGTATTTGCGCCAGTAAAGTTCCATCTAAAGACATGCTTTTGCATGTGAAGTTTGTACACCGTTATCAGAATATTACTAATATTTATAAATGTACACAATCAACTTGCCTTCGTACATTTTCTGGCATACGCTCATTTCGTCGTCATGTTGCAACGCATGATACTAAAAATAGTGAATATGTACAAACGGTTCACGAACCGGATCAATCTGCTCGAGATTCTGCAAGTTCAGATTGTGGAGAAGCTCTTGTATCAAATACATTTCTAAACTCTTCTACTACTAATTCAAATATAGATTTTGAAAAATTTAATACTACACTTGACAAAAATGATGTGCATTTAACTTCGATCTTATCAATTGTAACACACTTATCTGGCGATCCTAGTATGTCACGTATTCAAGTGTCACGTATTGTAACGCACATCCAAAATCTTCTGAATAATAGCTACATTGATAGAATGAAAAAACTCATAATTGGTTTCATACAAGAGCCTTCTTCAAAAGAAATCGCAGTCAGATGTTTTGATAATATCCAAAACTCAATGATCCCTGTGAATACGGAGCACAAACGAATGTGCATACTCAAATCGAAGGGTGTATACATTGAACCCCGGGAAATAGTTTTAGGATATATAGAAGTCCGTAATCAGTCTGGTGTCTTGCAAAACAAAAAGGCAACTGCTCAATATGTTCCTATCGGTGAAACACTTAGAGTCTTTTTGGAAATTCCAAATGTATTCAACACAATTCACGATTATTACAGGCATTTAATCAGCACAAGTAGCCATATTGTCAAGAACATAATTCAAACAGAATTCTGGAAATTAAAATTTACTTGTCCAAACACAATTATATTGCCACTGCTATTATATGAGGATGACTTCGAAACTGCGAATCCTCTCGGTTCTCATGCTGGAATTTATAAACTTTCCGGTCTGTATTGCACCATTGCATGTTTACCACCAGAACATTCAGCTAAATTGTCAAACATATTTCTGATACAACTTAGCCATACTGATGATCTTAAGTCATTCGATAACAAAATCATCTATGCACATGTAATACGCGATCTCAACTTGCTTTCAACAAATGGCGTTGATATAAATGTGAATGGAAAGAAATTCACTGTCCGTTTTCAAGTATTTGCGATGACTGGCGATAATTTAGGGCTTAACAGTGCTCTCGGATATGCACAGGGTTTTAACGCGCAATTCTTCTGCAGATTTTGTAAAGCTGTTAAAGCTATGACACGAAAAATGTGTGTTGAGGACAAATCTCTTCTAAGAACAGTTAGCAATTACGAGACTGACGTGGTATTGAATGACGTTTCTCTAACGGGTATCAGAGAGCCGTGCATCTGGAACACCTTAAATAACTTTCACTGCACAGAAAATTCTGCAGTTGACGCGATGCATGATGAGCTGGAGGGGAATTGTAAACGCGAATTAGCTCGTTGTCTGAAACATTTCATATGTAGCCAAAAATATTTCACGCTTTCAGTTTTGAATCATAAAATCAAATACTTCAAGTATGGATCAAAAGTTAATCAGCCACCATTAATATCCATGGATAACTTGAAAAGAGATACTCTGAAAATGTCTGCCGCCGAAGTCAAATGTTTCACGTCGTGTCTTGGGTTGATGATCGGTGATTTGGTCCCCGATGACGATGAATACTGGCAATTATTCCAATTATTAAGAAAAATTCTGTATGTAACATTACAAACATCAGTATGTTCTGACACCGCAGATTTGCTAACCAACCTAATAGAAGAACATCACCGCATTTATATATCATTATTTGGTGAAACTTTGAAGCCAAAACATCATTTCTTGCTCCATTACCCTCGCGTCATGAGTAAATTTGGACCTATTCGACATTTGTGGTGCATGCGTTTCGAAGGGAATCACAGATCACTGAAAAGTGCTGCTACCGTTTCTGTCTGTCGCAAAAATGTATGCCGCACTGTCGCAATTAAAAATCAATTGCAGTTTGCGAATCTTGTTTTACAAGGTGATCCGTTTTTCCGAAAAATTTCTTTCAAACCAATGCATATTTTGACAAAACGTCTACAACACATTGACGTAGAAAATCTACCCGACAAGTTTTTTAATTTCATACCTGTGAAATATCTCAATGTACAAAACTATACTTATAAGGCAGGAACCGTACTGCTGATAAATATTGAAGTATTACCTGTATTCGCCACTATCGAACAGATTTATTGTAACCAAACATATACTGCAAACCTGCAACCTACTATAGATAATTTTGCACTTATCGTACGTCTATTTTCGACACAATTTCTAGATGAACATTTACAAGCCTTCAAGGTGGAAGATACTCATACCTTGACGTTCCTAACACTTGACTCTCAGAAGCAGTTATTTGATATTCAGACAGTGATCCGTAAATCCGATGGTATATACGTTTCCAATGATTTATAAACTATTTTTCTCCTAAATGAGACTTGTTACATTTTGATATGTCATTAACAAACTAAACATTCATACCGGTCAAAATATGATACAAACCAGAAAGTTTGCTAAGAATTTGTCATAGATTCCACATTGCATAATTCCTGTGTTCCACTCATTATTTTATCTCTATACTGACATGAGTACAAATTATTTAGTATTCCAATTATTTGGTTGTAGGATCTGTGATGCATAGATCCAGGTATCCTATATACTATTATACCCGTTACATAACAATTGTACCAGCAGCAGCTGTTTAAAGTCACCTTGTGAGGTACTAAGTTCCAGTATTATCACTTTATCATTATACCTCGTATATTACATGAATAGTACAAGTGTTAAGATTGCCCATGTAACGGATGGTTATTTGGGAATCTTATTACGAGTCTGCAGTTGATAATTTATCAAGTTACTTTATTATTACTTTTATTACATCTATAAGGAGTTACTGGCAATATCTGTTGTTAAGAGTCACTAGGTGACGAACTGAGTTCCAGTATTATTATTTCATTATTGTATTTTGTATGAAAAGTACAAGTGTTGAGATTGCTCATGTAACGGCTAGTTATTTGGGAATCTTATTGCGAGTCTGCATTTGATAATTTATCGAGTTATTTTATTATTACTTTTATTACATCTATAAGGAGTTACTGGCAATATCTGTTGTTAGGAGTCACTAGGTGACGAACTGAGTTTCAGTATTATTATTTCATTATTATATTTTGTATGAAAAGTACAAGTGTTGAGATTGCTCATGTAACGGATAGTTATTTGGGAATCTTATTGCGAGTCTGCATTTGATAATTTATCGAGTTATTTTATTATTACTTTTATTACATCTATAAGGAGTTACTGGCAATATCTGTTGTTAAGAGTCACTAGGTGACGAACTGAGTTTCAGTATTATTATTTCATTATTATATTTTGTATGAAAAGTACAAGTGTTGAGATTGCTCATGTAACGGATGGTTATTTGGGAATCTTATTGCGAGTCTGCATGTGATAATTTATCAAGTTACTTTGTTATTACTTTTATTACATCTATAAGGAGTTACTGGCAATATCTGTTGTTAAAGTCACTAGGTGACGAACTGAGTTTCAGTATTATTATTTCATTATTGTATTTGTATAAAAAGTACAAGTATTGAGATTGCTCATGTAGCTGATGGTTATTTGGGAGTATTATTGCAAGTCTGCATTTGATAACATAGCGGTATTGATAGTATTACGTGTACAGCGATATACCAGCAGCAACCGTTTAAATTCACCCTGTGAGGAACTGAGTTTTAGTATTATATAAAAAGCACAAATGTTTTCAGATCACTCATATGTAACAGATGGATATTTTTAAACCATTATTAACTGCTTTTCGCAATGTGGTGGTGGTTTATGAATATCGGGGTGATTCAAAATAAAATCGACTACATCTTAAAATTCACACATTCAATGTGGCGGTAAGGTGAAATACGATACCTGTTAAAATATGAGCCCTTAATAATAATAATAATAGTAATAATAATAATGGGAGAAATTTTGTTTGTTATTTCTGGATTTTATAACTCGCAAACGGGTGAACATACAGAAATGCCCAAGGCATATTTTTTGTCAGGTATTGAAAGCTCTACCAAAAAGATCCTGAAAAGTTATCCAACGTCAGAGTTGAATTTATTTACAATTTTACCTTTCTTTTTTCCATTTATCATATTACTACTGAGGATCTCTTTTGTACAGCGTTCAATTCCCCACAAAAACATGTCTTGGGTATTTCTGTATGTTTAACCGTTGGCAAGTTATAAAATTCAGAAGTGTGTAACAAACCAAATTTTTGCAATGTTGAATACATGGTAAATCGAAAATTGGGGTGAGGCCCCTCCAAATATGAATATTAAGGGCTGATATTTCAACGGGTATCTTATTTCACCTCACTGTAACTATGGAATGTGTGATTTTGAAAGACTAGAATTGTTCATTTTTTTTTTAATCACCCTAGTGAATATATTTTATTATATATATATCGTATAACAATTTTATATCCAATATTCTTTCTTTAAAATACAGTGTTCACTGATTAACTACATGTGTATTCTTCATTTTCCCTGTAGCTAACCAAATTCTCATTTATGCATGCTAGGATATTCCCGAGCATTATTCTATGTAATCAGAACAACTATATGCACTAGAGTGAACTTACCTCTCCGAATTGTCAGTACTACTTCTGTACGCTAGTCGAATCAGCTATGACTCATAATCAAACCTACTATCTCAAGTCGTTGCCACATCTCCAGGAAAGATTTGAAACAACTATGCAGTATTATAAAACTCACCTTTTCGAATTGTCAGTACTACTTCTGTACGCTAGTCGAATCAGTTATGACTTATAATCAAACCTACTATCTCAAGTCGTTGCCACATCTTCAGGAAAGATTTGAAACAACTATGCAGTATTATAAAACTCACCTTTTCGAATTTTCAGTACTACTTCTGTACGCTAGTCGAATCAGCTATGACTCATAATCAAACCTACTATCTCAAGTCGTTGCCACATCTTCAGGAAAGATTTGAAACAACTATGCAGTATTATAAAACTCACCTTTCCGAATTGTCAGTACTACTTTTGTACGCTATTTGATCAAGCTATGCATTATAATCGGACTTACATTTTCAAGTGATTACTACAACCACTGAACATGCTAATGACAAATTCGTCATATTGTTGTACTAAATCGAATAAGCAGTTCGATTCGCATACAGAACAGTAAACTATACATTATTTCTAGACAAGTTAACAACAATAATAGTCGTCATAATGATATATTACGTGTCGTTTTATCATATGTAGTAGTGCGCATAAACATGATAGAATGTAGTGTCAAATATTTGATGCTGTTATTCGAATTAGTTACTGTGGCTTGACCTAATCACAGTAAATGAGTTACGACAACCGAATTTTATAGTAAAACCGTGTATATTTAATTAAACTATATGATTATTGTTGGTAATATAGTACCACTAAGCATAAATAATAGTCGGAGTGATTATATTTTTTGTAGTTACTATAACAAAAAAATGTGCAAGGTCCGTGAGAGCACTATATTTTATAGTTGTTTTATAGTAGCCTCAACTATAAATTTTTTTCAGTGTACGTCTTATCGTGCACATCACGGCGTACACGCCTTTGCGGAATCTCCTGATGTTTAACTCCCGGCCAAATTTGTGCAATAACTGCTGCCGTGCCATTGGCGACAACTTTTCCAACTCATCAATCTGTGGCAGTACACCGTTTTTCAAGAACAACATGCTCTTGCCGAAATGCACAGCGTCTTCCGGAATTTGTTGGTTTCCCAGTAGCGTCTAGAAATAACGATTTTAACTTCGAGGAAGTCTTTTCCAAAGGGAATTAAAGTTAACAATCAACAATATAACAGCATAGGGAACATCAATATAACAATATAGGGATAGAATTATAATTTTGATGAATAACGAACAGTGCAAAAAGCTTTCGCTTCCAATTCCTCCATCTTCGGCGGAAGATATCCCTTGCAACTGTTTTTTAGGGCGGTATAGGTGATTCGCCGTGGAAAGCCCTTTGTCATGAGGTCCAGTACGGCGTTCAATCCACAATTTCTCAGTTGCTTGGCTACCATTCCCCCGTCGAAGACGAAGGGTGTATTGCTCGAATTGGGTTTGACGCAGCTGATGTATGATGATTCCTAATAATAATATCGAACAAAGTTATTTTTCGAAACGTTATATGTTTTTAACGGTTTATAATCTTCGAAACTACAGCTTAATGAAAACAAAAAAGTTTGATGCACTGTGGCATTGAAAATTACATTGTTAAAAATAGAACTAAAGAATGAATGCTTACATTTTGCTTCAATTTCTGAAGTAAGACAGCAAGTTCATCCTTCACCTGTGTTACTAAGCTCTTGCTTGAGGGTAACATGTCGCCCATCGCTTTATGGACAAACGAGTTGGTTGAAGTTTTTAACAACTTCCGAAAGGGTTCCCGTATGCTCACCATGTTTTTTTCGAGAAAATTTTTCTGAAATAATACAGATGAAGAAAGATTTTAATAAGGTATGAGGTATTAGGTGGGCAATTTTGATTATTTTTTTTTTTTTATGGATATCGCGTCCCTAATGCCATAAAGGCATATCGCCGTTATAGGCCTTTATGGCATACTAATGCTAAAAAGGCATACAGTTTTTTCGAACTTTGTTTTGTACCTCTGTCAGCGCAAAGGGTGGCCGACGATCGTCTGAATGAGTGGCCTGTGTATCGTTCCGGCTCGGGCAGATTAAGAAATATTGCAATCTCTTTTGGCATCGTTGATAGCTTGTTTTTTCCAATCACTTGGTTCGTGCATTTTCCTTTGCGATAACACGAGAAAAAGCGATTGGATGTCGCTTTAGGAGGACGCAAATCTTGATAAGTGCAAACTTTTTTCAAAAATTCGCCCTCAATTGTGAAATTTCTCTCTGTCTTATTTTTTGTATCCTTTAGTTTGATGATTATAATGTCATCACACTTACGAACATCGTCGACGGTGAGATTAATGAGTTCAGCACCACGGCACGCTCCAGAAACGCCAAAAATTAGTGCGACCTGATGTAAATAAAAAAATTTGTGAATAACAGTGATATTTGTCAATAGAAAAGACATTTGTTGATGGATTTTGAATTCAAAAATAAATTGATATCTGTGAACAGAGGAAATTTGTAGATACTAGAATTGAAATTAAGTAATAGAAAAGTTCTTTCGAGGTTAAACTTACTTTTGTTGCCAAATATTGTTCATCCGGAGCTGTGTCCAAGAATTGTTTCATCTGTTCAGCAGAGAAAATTTTAGATTTTTTGGATCGATACCCGCTCGATTGTTGTTTCAAGAACGCTGCTAGTTGTTTGAAATTCTCGAGGTTGATTTTTTCGTTGAGATTCAATGTACTCCGTAACATCGAGTACATCGACCAAAGCGTGGGAGGTTGGTATTTTTTAGCAAGTTCACTGAAATACGCCAACATCACGTTTTCAGTGATGAGCTTAACTTTTTTGGTTCTTCTCCATTTTTCAAAAGTGTCGTAAACACTTTGATATTTTTCTCGGGACTTCGTTGGAAGCAAATTTCCACGCAATTTGTTAGCGGTTTCGCCTAGCTCTGGAGGAGTACCGTAACATTCTTCCTCTTCGTCGGTTGAATTCATCTTTTTTTCCTTTTTCCTCTGTCGTTCTGTCACTAGGTCAATACGTTCACAATCACACGTTTTTATTACGATTTCGAGGTTAGTCTGGAGCTTTTCCCACCGGAATTTGGGGGCGCTGCGTCACTAATTGTTACCGGCCGAATTCGGTTGGTCGACTTGTTATTTCTTTTCTGAGGATATAAAAACGTAATTCGCTGCTGCCTAACGAATAGACATTCGACTCTGAGTGCGCGAGATTTATGAAAGATTTGATATAAATTTTTTTCAATAATTTTTTACCCGCAAAATTTACTTTTTTACCCGCAAATTTACTTTTTTACCCGCAAATTTACTTTTTTACCCGCAAAATTTACTTTTTTACCCGCAAATTTACTTTTTTACCCGCAAAATTTACTTTTTTACCCGCAAATTTACTTTTTTACCCGCAAATTTACTTTTTTACCCGCAAATCTATTTTTTTACCCGCAAAATCACTTTTTCTTCTCTCTGGTCAAAAATTGTCCACTTTCTCCCCGCGTTTCAGGGATAAATGTAGAAATACATAAAAAATTAAGTTAGACAATAAAGTCAATATGAGTTAAGTTAGGGACTTTTTCGCTTTATTATAGTCACTAGCTATAACTGACAAAACATGCAAAATTAACCACTTCCGCCTTCTTGTTCTTGTCTAGTCCTCGAGTATTGCGCACGGTCGTCTCGGTGTTCGTTAAGATTTAAAAGTAAAAACAAAGTAAAATTATAACTGTGAATAAATATTGATTAACAAAATATCTACAGCCTCTCATTAATCCAACCTCACAAATAGTAATCATAACAATAAAATATGGTCATTTTATCGTAGTCGGGTAAAAAGGTATTATACACATTGAATAGTTACCGTTTGGTAACAAACTGGTTCAGCATAGTGCTTCACCACGAAGCCCTCTTCGTCCCGTGGCCGAGATCGTGACTTGTAAGTGGCTCTGCTGGGCCTCAAGATCCCCGGGTTTTTGGAATATTTCGAGTGGATCGTGTTTGTGACATCCTCGATGTTACTCGTGCCCATCTTGGTGAAGTCCGTTATCATCCTAAAAATCCCGCTGTCCCCTTCGAAGGTTTCTGTAAGGTTTTTGAAATGAAACTTGAAAATGAAAGCGTGAGGCTGATCCGTCAGAGTGACTCCACTTGTCGACCATATGTTTATTCTATCCTGCCCTCTTATTATCCTTATCTCTGCTATTTTATTTTATATTATCTTATATCGCGTGTCTAATGGTATAAGGTCGTATCCGCCAAAATAGCGATTTTGGTGGTAAAAGGTCGTTTTTTTTTTTTTTTTTTGCGGCGTTCACTGTAAAAGTACCCGAAACACATAGATTCATTGAAATTACATGAAAAAATAAATAAAGGTAAAAGGTCGTATATTTGGTGGATCCGACCTTTTACCACCAACTTATTTTCTTTTCCATCACATTTATTAATGGTATAAGGTCGTATCCGCCATTTTTTTTGTTTTTTTTCGGAAACGTTCTAAAAACTTCTGAAACGCGAAAATACATCGATATTTCAGAAAAGTTGGAAATTTTTTGATTTTCAAAAAAAAAAATGGCGAATACGACCTTATACCATTAGTCTTCGATTTTTTTTTTTTTCGAAAATAAAAAAATTTCCAACTTTTCTGAAATATCGATGTATTTTCGCGTTTCAGAAGTTTTTAGAACGTTTCCGAAAAAAAACAGAAAAAATGGCGGATACGACCTTATACCATTAGTCTTCAATTTTTTTCAAATTATTTCTACATGAATTACCAATCAAGCTATCGTTGCACTCGTAATTTATATTGGGCAGCTGCAGGCCCTCTTCTGCGAGCAGAGCTTTCTCCGACGTTATGATTGATTGCGTGAAAAAATTAAACATTCTTTCATTGCAATGATTTATACATAACTGTTCCACATCGTTACCTTCGTAAAAGTTTTCTGGAAGAAATAATTATCATATTATATGTATACTTAGATCAGATATACAGATGACGTTGGAGACGTCATGTAATAGAATCTATCAAAGGGACCAAAGAGAAAAATCTTAGTTCCCTATTCTTTTTCTGGACCCCTCAAAGAAGCGTCATATCAAATTGTTGAGAAGCGAAGCCTATTCGTTTAACTGATCCTGCCTCATAATCTCGATAGATAGAACATTCAAACCTGAAATGTTGAAAAATAAAAGAGAACAAAATAGAAATCACCAAATCCGGCCAGATCGAGCAGGTAGATGCTTTTGTCGAATACATTAGCCTCAATACTACGGTTTATCTGGCTGATTATGTACTCGAACACCGCGCTATATATACCTTGAGACAAGGCGTCTCGGCTTTTTACCGCCTTGAATGTATTTAAATTCCTCCTGAAAAAAGAGCATGTATAAAATTTTGAATACATTCCTAATCAAACCTTTGGTCTCATTATTAAGTATTCCCAACAATTTTTTAAAATCCTTTCTTGAAAGCTCACCGGATATTTTCTTTGCCGCTGATAATTGTGTCGGCGATTAAAGCCTGGTGTAGTTGTGCTGGGTCCATCCCGAGCTGCTTCGCTGCGATGTCGATGAACTTTTTTGACTCAATCTCCACTGCGCATGCCGAATGATCGCGAGGATCGTCCAGGATTACTACGTTGCTCAGATTTAGTATGGCCGACAGCGTAGTGAAGATCTCGTCTTTGACTGTATCACTTATGTCGATCTGACTCAAGATCTATAGTGCGTGGAATGAAGAATATGTGAATATCTTTTCATTTCTATCTTTAATTTGTTTTAAGACTTTGTAGATCTCTTATCAATTGTACTTCCTTTTGCCTTTCGGCCCTGTGCGGGCCATGGCATAATAAATGAAATACATACATACATACTATAACATTGCGCATTGTTTAATCAATTGTTTAATGAAACGAAATTGAGAATTTTCAATAAAAATAATATGATTGTATATAATCCAATCTTAAAGGATCCGTGGGACATCGCAATCTCGAAATCTCGCAAAATCTCGAAATCTCGCAAAATCTCGAAATCTCGCAAAATCTCGCATTCATTGTTTACATTTTATTCGCGCGTGGATTGGTCGATGAGTCGCGGTGAGTTCGAATTTTTTCGCGTGGATGACAGATACGTTTTGACGGCTGACAAATACGTCGGTTATGTTTGTGTACGATCAGGCTGATAGTTGATTATCTCGCTGCAGATTTGAGCAAGATTTAAGCGTCGTTGATTTAGTGGGTGAGTAGAAGATTTTCTTTCGCATGTTGATCCATCCACTTGTATACACGAATGAATTTTCTATCTAAGATTAATTGATTAAGTGAGTACAAGGAATGAAAAAAAAAATAACCAGCCGACTCAATAAGAATAAGTTGATTAGTAAAAATGCATTAACTTTAAAGTTGCTTGATAGAAACGAATGTTATTTGAAAAGATAAATGAATTGGTTAATAATGGTTCATAATTGATCATATGAAGACGATTCAGTTGCTTGATACGAACGATTTCTTTTAAAAGATGAGTTGATATATCAGATGAATTAGTTAACCAGACGACCTACTAAATTGTGTATATTTTGAATCGTAATTGTTCCATTTTTTTCAATGAAAAGGAGAAAGAGAAACCTCACATGCGAACACGAAATTGAGGGGAAACGTTCGCGTTCAGTCAAGATTCGTGTATACCAACAGCAAAGACGTAACAAAAAAAATTGTAGTTTATTCGATAATACGAATAATGGTAGTTTCGGAACAAGCGACGTAGATAATAATGATATGCTTTCCATTATACGTGGCTCAATCCATCAAGGAGACATTAAATTTTCTCACTTCAGTAGAGGAAAGCAGTGCACTGCTAACGCTGCAGTAGCAATAGCTATGTCCGTTGCAAAACCCATCACATCATGGAATTCAAACATTATTCCTCTTTAAAAAAAAGCGTTGTAACGTTATTTGTCACGTTTTTTAGCCGCATAGCAAGGCTAACATATATCTTATATACTATATATAGTATATAATATATGTATAATATATACCATATATATATATATATACTAGGGGGGCTTCGCCCCCCTGCGCGCTTCGCGCGCCAACCCCCCATGTACGATATTTATTAGTCACTGACGATCTGTATATATATATATGTATTTGTTATATTTATATAGTTTTGTCTCAATGAGTATCAACAGGGTGGTTAATGGTACAGTACGTAGTTCGTGTAGTTTTCGGCGACTCTTGAATGACATATTTTGTATGAATAACTTTTTCATCACTGATATATATAGTAATTGGATAGCCGATCGACCAAAATTCCTGTGTTTATGTTTTAGTAGCCCTGAATTCTGCTATCTGTTGGTTAACCCATTCACATGACATATATCTATTGGTCGATTATAGGTTGTAGTGATTTATCGGCCGATCAAGTAAAGTGTTATTTTCCCAATGCCAATTTGTCCAGCCCCAATTTTCACGCTCACTTTTTATTTTGCGTATGACTATTTACACCAGGTGGAAGATCTTTTGGATAAACACACATATCAAACGTTGATGGTATCTGACCATCTTTGGATATTATTAAGGCCGCACATTCAGCAGTTGAAGGAGCATTGTATCTATTTTTGTCCAAATTTATATTACGTACAAAATATAAATAATATTCCGGTAATGATTCGTCTTTGCTAAGTTGATACAAATATTTGTATTTTTTGGCATATGGGTTATTATTATTCAATAAATTTTGTATATACTCAATGTGACTTTGCGCCAAATTGTCATCTTCTTTCAGGCGTTTTTGTGTTGCCTCATAATCATCATATATATATATGTAGGATGTAAAGGAAAAATGATTGCAGTTGCTTTTTATGACAAAGAATATTTTAATTAGGTTTGCAGGTACAGAAAAGGAAAAAAACGGTTACTCGTTTGCTAATGTACGTCTCGTCTCACTGTTCGCCGTCGTCATACTGCCTGTCTGTCTGTCTTGTAATGTCACGGTCATTGCTCGAGTATCGTGTATTGTCAACACCCCACATTCGGCCATGCCTGACAACGCCTCCGCCTCGGAGGCCCCCTCAACGGCATCTGACCATCGTTTCATGGAGTCGGCGCTGGTACAGGTGACGTTAGAGCCCTCGTGCTCTCCGACCTTTTCAACTCCGTATCGGTCTTTGCCCCGAACCTCGGTAACGCGGTATGGCCCGAGAAACTTAGGGTAGAGCTTCAGACCAGCCCCAAACTGTGTCCGTCTGATAGCTACTAGTTGACCCCTTTGGTAGTTTTGAGAAGGTTTTCTCCTCAAGTTGTACGTCCTGCGATTCTCGTCTTGGACTTCGAGAATCTGCTTCTTGGCTTCTTCCCTTAGGTCATCCCTCTTCTTCTGGAAGGTCGCAGTGACCTCTTCTTCGATGAACTCCTGGAGTCTCAAGTCATCTTTTAGTCGCATCGGTGTCCCAGTCATTAATTCGAAGGGTGTAGTACCCACACTCCTCTGAAGGGTACTGTTCAGATATTGTTGTACCCTGTCGGTATGTAGAAACCACTTTTCTGGCGCCTTGAGTGACAACTTTGTGAGAACGGATATAATTATTTCGTGAATCCGTTCTACCTGCCCATTTCCTCGTGGTATGCCCGTGGTAATGCGCAAGTGAGTGATACCCTCTTCGTCACAGTACTCTCTGAATGCGTTCGACGTGAAGGCGGCTCCTCTGTCTGTTATCACTCTCCGGGGATTCCCGAAGTTAGTTTGCAACACTTTCATCTTCTGGAGCGCCTCTTCTGCACTTGTCGTCTTCGTCGGAAAGATCCAAACAAATTTCGTGAATGCGTCTACGGCTGTGAATATATATCGATAATTCTTGTTGGTGGACGGCATTGGGCCTAGATGGTCCAAATGAAGCGTCGTGAGTGGTGCGTCTTCTTTCGGTATAGGATTTAGGAAACCCTCTTGCTTTCCTCGTTTTCTCTCGGCTAAGATGCACGGTATACAATTCCTGATGCATACCTCGATTTTCTCCTTCAACTTCGGTATCCAGAATTCTCTCGCTATCACGTCTTCCACTTTTCGTGTACCGAAGTGCCCTTTCTCGTGTGCTTTTTTCACAACGTCATATTGCATCATCCGCGGAACCACTAGTAAGGAGTTATTGCCGCAGGTCTTATACAACAACCCGTTCTCCAGTGAATATTCTTCGTACGCTTCTTTTTCCAGTATCTTCACGATCGCTCTGATCTCTGAATCTGCCAGTTGCGCCGCTCTGATCCTGCTCACGATTCCGTCTTCTACCATCACTCCTAGTATCGGGTTCCTACTCAATGCGTCGACGTGCTGCATTTTCGCTCCGGGCCGGTGCTCGATGGTGTAGTTGTATTGTTCTAGCAACTGGACCCATCTGGCGACCCTCACGAATAAGTCTTTCTTCTTGAGCGTCATCTCAAACGCAGCACAATCGGTCACTATCTTGATGTGTTGTCCCAGTAAATAGACGCGGAACTTCTTCAGCGCTTCTATTATCGCGAGCACTTCTAGTTCGTAACTCGTGTAGTTCTGTTGGGTTGGGGTCGTCTTCCGACTCATGTAATACACGGGGTGCAGCTTATTATCGTCCGCACACACCTGCAGTAGAACGGCCCCGTAGCCGTATTTCGACGCGTCCGTATGCAGCTCCGTCGTTGCTCCATAGCGGAACAGCTTCAGCACTGGGTCTTCCGTAAGAGTCTTCTTAAGCGTCTCGAACGCTTCTCTCTGCTCCGTAGTCAGCTCGCCTAGATACTCTCTGCGCGTCTCTTTCTTCAGCAGGTCGCTGAGAGGTCTCGCGATCCTCGCATAGTCGGGGATGAATTTTCTGAAGTATCCCGTCAGGCCTAGGAAACTCTGCACTTTTGTGGTTGTATCGGGTATGGGGTAGTGTTGAACGGCCTCCACCTTAATCGGCGACGGTCGTATCTCCCCGTCTTCTATGATGTACCCCAAGTACTCGATTCGCCTCTGCAGGAACCGGGATTTTTTCCAATTAATTCGCAGCCCGTACTCTTCAGCCTTTTTTAACACTTTCTTCAGCCTCAGTAGCCCTTCGTTCTCGTTCAACGCAGGTATTATCAGATCATCCATGTAAGCTAGGGCAACTCCGCTCGTGATCTCTTCTCGAAACACGTGGTTGATGTATCGTTGAAACACCGCTGGCGCGTTACACAGACCAAACGGCATTCTCTTAAATTCGTACTGCCCGCCACTTACAACGAATGATGTGTATTTCCTGCTGGCTTCTTCGACAGGAACATGGTGAAACCCATTTTTTAGGTCTAAAGTGGTAAATACCTTCGCCCCTTGCAGCTTATCAAGCTGATCTTCAATTATCGGCAACGGATATCTATCTTTTATAGTCTTCTTATTTAGTCGTCGGTAATCTATGCACACTCGCGGCGTGTTGTCTTTCTTCTTCGTCAGCACGACTGCGCTAGCGTAGTCCGAGCTGGACGGTTGGACAATACCTTCTTCCAGCCATTCTCGGATCTGTCTTCCAACGGCTTCCGCTTCTGGTGGGGGTAGTCGTCTCGGTCCCTCGTAGATCGGCTTACTGTCTTCTAAAATGATTTTCATCTCGATACCGGTGGGTTTCGATGTCTCCGGCGTATAGTTCTCGATAATGCCCCTGATTTCCGCGTCGTACTTTGCATCCACGTGTAATGGCTCGTCCTCGTTTACTAATACGCTCATCATGAGGATCTCTTCATCTGCAGGCGTCGTATCGGTGTCAAGGAATTCGATCCTCCTCATCCTGTCGATCGTTACCTTGGACTGTGGCTGATGACGTCTGTGCCGATTATTACCCCCTCTGGAAGGTTCTCACTCGGTGAGACGTAGCATTTGACATCGAACGACTGGTTATCGATCTCAATCGTGGTCTGTACGACGCCCAACGTCTCTGCACTGCCTAGTCCCCTCAACTTAACGTTTGCTACTTTGTATTTCGGTAATTGCAACGATGCATGGACGTCGGCCCGGACAGCTGTTATGTCGCTTCCGGTGTCGATCAACGCCCGTGTCGCTATTCCGTTTATGCGAACTTCTTTATGAGCTTTCGCTTTGCCGAATGCCTCCACTACGCTCACTACATCGCCGCTCGGTTTATCATCCTTCGCTGAAGGACAGCTCGCAGAGATGTGCCCAAATTTATTACATCTGAAACACTTACTTCCTTGGCTCCTGAAATTACACTCGTGTTTCCTATGTCCTTTTCCACCACAATTGAAGCAGCGCTCTTCCGCGGCAGCGGAGGGAGTAGCCTCGTCTTTCTTCTTTTTCACGTCAACTGCTGCTGGTGCTGGTGCTGGCTTAGAGAACGCAGGTTTCGATTTAATCCTCTCGTAGATGGTTAGCCTTTCCCGCAAATCTTTCAGGGTCGTAGCCCCGTACAGAATATACTTATTTGACCCGTAATCCGGGATCCCGTCTATAATGTACTGGACCAGGGATTCTGTGTCTACATTAGCCAGTGAGGCTATCTCACTCATTTTCAGAACATATTCATGAAAACTCTCCTTCTGGGATTTCACTCTGGTAGCTAACTGTTTATGCACTTGCACACTACTTATTTTAATGTCGAATTCATCTAGTAATGCGGTCCTCAAGGCAGCCCATGTGTGAACTGTGATGCTGCGCAGAAGTAGTCTCGCCGTCCCCGTCAACAGCGTCTTCGCATAAAGGAACTTCTGTAACTCATCCCATCCCATCATCATTGCTGTATCTTCGAAGTCGGTTATCCACTTTCTTATTTTGTAATCGTCGTCGCCGCAAAATTTTACTATGCTGTCTTCGATGTTTCTAATTGTCATGCTCGGTCGTTGTACAAACCGTTGATCGGATGATACAGCGCCTTCTCGGCTGGCGGTGCTCGTTCCCGGTGTTGCCTGATGGCCCTCGAGAGCTCCGTCACTCGAAAGTATGCACGTCGGCTGTTGTTGCAGGCGCTTTAACTCTTCGTTTTTTCTCTTCAGTTCGTTAATTCTCTCTTTTGCTTCGTCGTATTTTTTTTGCAAAAGCTCTAGTTCTAGCCTTCGGTTCTCTTCCTCCATTCGTGCAACTTGATCGTTTAGATCATTGATAGTTTCATCTGTGACCTCGGATGTTCCTGGACCGATCGGCTTGTTGAGGTCGTCGCGTCTATTTGCTGCATCGCTGTCCTTGTCTTGCAGCGCCGATGATAAGCGCTCAAACAATTCTTCCTTGGAACCAGCTGTCGATAAGTTTAGTTTCGCTAGCTCTGTTCTCAGTTCGTCTCTCTTTAAGTCGCGTATATCCATCGTTACACTTGAATTTCACGTATAGTCCTAGTCTCTCTCTCTCACGCTCTCACACTTATACCGCAGACACTCGCGGATGACTATGCCTGTGTGGCTCACTCACGCACGGTCAAACGGCGACTGCTCACGGTCACTGATCAAAACAAAGTTTCAATATCTCACGGTTCCACTATAGTCACGTAATTTTCACTTCTCTTTATTGTTCACTTGATATAGTTCCCCGTTAAATATTTCACTTATTTCGGTTATGCACTGATTTCACTTAACTCGCGTACCGGCGCCGTACTATAAGGCTTCGCGGTTTCACTCGGTATTACACGCGTGGAGATCGTAATGATTCCCGTTTTTCCTTTCGACCTGATCCCGGCTGAGCCCCCACTTTGTAGGATGTAAAGGAAAAATGATTGCAGTTGCTTTTTATGACAAAGAATATTTTAATTAGGTTTGCAGGTACAGAAAAGGAAAAAAAACGGTTACTCGTTTGCTAATGTACGTCTCGTCTCACTGTTCGCCGTCGTCATACTGCCTGTCTGTCTGTCTTGTAATGTCACGGTCATTGCTCGAGTATCGTGTATTGTCAACACCCCACATATATTTGTCCAAAATTTGGATTTTCACCATTTACCGAAATGATACTGCTTGGAATTGTGTGACACACCTGACCTTGTATTTTCAAGTTATAAACACCTTTTTTTGATTCACTCAACACATTTACACTGAAACTTGCAAACGAAAAACGATTATTATAATACCTAATTAGGTCCCTAAATTTTCTATCATGTAATACTAAATTTTGTAATTTTTCGTCATAATCACTCATCGGAGGAAGTTTTATTTTCCCATAATGACAGCAACTTTTTTTTGAAAATTCGACTGACCAAAATAGTGCTGAACAATGAGGGCACATATAATTTAAATCCCCAAAATCAAGATACCAATTTTCCCGAGGTAATGCTTGAATTTGATTATTTAATTTTGCAACTTGCTGAGTTATTCTTCTCTTATTTAATCTATATTCCGCCATATTTATCGCTTTATCTTTTTTTCTTTTCTTTTCTATACGTTCTTCGTTCATAGCTTTAACAACATCTTTTTTTCGCTTTTTCTCCAAACGTTCTTCGTTTATCGCCTCAATCAAATCTTTATTCCGTTTTTTCTCCAAACGTTCTTCGTTCATCGCCTCAATCAAATCTTTATTCCGTTTTTTCTCCAAACGTTCTTCGTTCATCGCCTCAATCAAATCTTTATTCCGTTTTTTCTCCAGACGCTCTTCATTCATTTCCTCAACTAAATCTTTCTTCCGCTTTTGATCCAAACGCTCTCGATTCATTGTCTCAACTAAATCTTTTCTTCGTTTCTTATCCAAACGCTCTTCATTCATTCGCTCAACTAAATCTTTATTTCGCTTTTGCTCCAATCGCTCTTCGCTCATACCTCGAATAGTATCCCTCAACCTTTTTTTATGTAATTTATTTTCCGAAAGATTATAAACCTGTCGTTTTTCATGAATCCTTTCCTTGTTATGATAGTAATGTAGTCTATTAGTTCTATTTCTACCTGTTAAACTTGAATTCGCTGAATTTATAATGTCATAGTGACCTCTGTCTAAACAGCCAGATAATAAGAGAATTAATTTATTTATACTCATCTCATCCCCATATTTTCTTGGATCCTCGAAACAATTCATATAAACCGATACGTGAATATTATAGATCTTCACAAACGACTCTATTTCTACTTCCCCCCCAAAGACTCCTGTTTTTGACATATGCGCCTGGTAAGTATATTTATCTAAAATTTCTAAACCGTACGATTGATCGCCCACAATAAATGATTCATATACTGACCAGTTTTGAACTACATCAGAAACAATTTCTAATCTTATTTTTTGATACTTTTCTTGATCCTTATATAAAAAATGCGAAAAACATCTAAATAAACAATTACCGTCTCCCACTATACGTACTGTAATAGCCCGGTTATCATTCATTTCAATTAAATGACTAACTAAATATCGTCAGTTAAGTATCAGTAGATAAATTGTCTATTCTACTCTCACCTCGGCTATTTGACGCGATATCCAATCCACAAAATCTTATCGGGATTTATGATTTAGGACCCGACGATCTAATATATATTTCTCGATATTTTTTCAAATCTGCTAGATCTTCAAGCGACCTTAAATTTTGTTAAACAGTTGGCTTACGTTGTTTCTCTACCTATTGTTTTTCGCGAACTGTCGACTTTGAAATAGGTTCGTTCCCTTAATATCAACCCCGATTCCGAATTCCCAATTCTTCTTCTCTTACGTCATTTCCTACGTCTATCAAGAAATATTTTCGGTATAATATTCAAGATCCCCAATATTACTGGATATATTTTTTCAAATCTGTCTAATGATGCGTGAAAATGCTGGGTCAACTCGGTCCAAAGGCCTAGGAAAGCGGCAGGGAGAGAGGGAGTGGAGGGAGGGGTTCACATGACCCAAAGCAAGGGTCCAAGGCACAAGAGAGCCAGGGAGGGGTTCGCATGACTCGATCCAAGGGCCCAGGGATGAGGGGGGGGGGGGGGGAGCCGAGCGGAGCCGAGGAGGCCATGGAATGTCTGACACGGCGGCGGCGGCGATATATCTTTATAATATAGAGAGATATATATAGAGAGAGAGAGAGAGAGAGAGGTCGTGCATCGTTCTCGCGTTACTTGATACATATAATACTGATAATATGTATATAGTGAAAAAAGTGTGTAAAAAAATTATGAGTATGCAGCGAAAACAATATCGATTCATGTAAGTCAAATCTAACATGAAGACGAACGCAAGGATTTCGCCCTGGTGAGTACTAACTTTTGGATGAATATTGATGTATATATATATATACTAGGGGGGCTTCGCCCCCCTGCGCGCTTCGCGCGCCAACCCCCCATGTACGATATTTATTAGTCACTGACAATCTGTATATATATATGTATTTGTTATATTTATATAGTTTTGTCTCAATGAGTATCAACAGGGTGGTTAATGGTACAGTACGTAGTTCGTGTAGTTTTCGGCGACTCTTGAATGACATATTTTGTATGAATAACTTTTTCATCACTGATATATATAGTAATTGGATAGCCGATCGACCAAAATTCCTGTGTTTATGTTTTAGTAGTATAGAGTCGTAGTAGTCGTAGTATAGTTCAAATCTGTCTAATGATGCGTGAAAATGCTGGGTCAACTCGGTCCAAAGGCCTAGGAAAGCGGCAGGGAGAGAGGGAGTGGAGGGAGGGGTTCACATGACCCAAAGCAAGGGCCCAAGGCACAAGAGAGCCAGGGAGGGGTTCGCATGACTCGATCCAAGGGCCCAGGGATGAGGGGGGGAGAAAGCCAAGCGGAGCCGAGGTGGCGGGGAGGGGTTCACATGACTCAAAGCAAGGGCCCAAGGCACAAGAGAGCCAGAGAGGGGTTCGCATGGCTCGATCCAAAGGCCCAGGGATGAGGGGGGGGGGGGGGAGCCGAGCGGAGCCGAGGAGGCCATGGAATGTCTGACACGGCGGCGGCGGCGGCGGTATGTGTTATATTATAGAGGGAGGAGAGTGGAGGGGAGGGGTTCACATGACCCAAAGCAAGGGCCGAAGGCACAAGAGAGCCAGGGAGGGGTTCACATGGCTCGATCCAAGGGTCCAGGGATGAGGGGGGGGGGGGGGGAGCCGAGCGGAGTTGAGGAGGCCATGGAATGTCTGACACGGCGGCGGCGGCGGCGGCGGCGGCGATATATCTTTATAATATAGAGAGATATGACGCAGTAGCTTGAGATATATTATATATTATAGAATTCATGCTGAAACAACTTGCATTTCTCGAAAATAATGAGCTTCTGTGTAAATGAATACAATAATTAACCTACAATAGAGCCTAAATCATTTCATACTATCTATGCCTTACAAAGTTGTCTTATATTTTACCCTCACGAGTAAGCTTTAAGGGCTTTGAGCGAGCCCCGACAACTCCTCATCCGTTGAGCGCCTCTGGCGGCCGAGCTCAAGAACCCTATTGCAGTAACCATTTTTATAAGACAGTTTCTGCATGTGTTCGTGTCGAACTAGCCTGTCACTTCGAATTTTAGTCCACGTCTTATACTGCTCCTGCTTCTCTGATCTTCCTCGGAATAATATCAGACGATTGCTAACATTAGCCTATACGGCGCGCTGGTTGTCCCGACACTGATTTTTCATTGAAAGTGCAGAAAATAATGTTAATATTTTCCAGTGTCTGTGTATCGGCGATGTATTAGTGTCAGCTGATTTCACAGCTTTGTATTAATAAATTAATCATTAATTGGAAATACATTCATTTACTTTTCGGATACCAGCGCGCGCTAGCTGATAATCTAAGGATTATCCACACGAAAGCTGAGAGTGATCAGTGAACCGATAGAGACGTGATCCGTCGACTAAATAGCGGTCGTGACGACTGGCCGAAAATGCGTACTCCGTCGGTCAAACAGACGGTCGCTCAAAAGCCCTTAAGGGCTTTTGAGCGAGCCCCGACAACTTCTCGATCGGAAGAGCGCCTCTAGCGCCCAGCTCAAGAACTCTATTAAAATGACCACATCTATAGGGCAGTCTCTGCATGTATTCGTGTCGACGCTAGCCTGTCACTTCGGATTTTACTCGACGTCTGCTGTTGCTCCTGCTTCTCTGATTTACCGCGGAATAATATCAAAAGATTGCTAACGAGAGCCTGTACGGCGGGCTGGTATCCCCAGCACCGGTTTTCCAGATGAAGTGCTGAAAAATAATGTTATTACCACTGTGTCTGTGTATCGGCAATGTATTAGTGTCAGCTGATTTCACAGCTTCGTATATAAATAAATCAATGATTAATTGAAATTTCACTCGATTACTTTTCGGAAACCAGCCCGCACTAGCTGATAATCTGAGGATCACCCCTCCGAAATCTGAGAGTGATTAGTGGAGCAATAGAGACGTGATCCGTCGAGTAAATTGCGGTTGTGACGACTGGCCGAAAATGCTACTCCGTCGGTAAAACAGCGGAGCGCTCAAAAGCCCTTAAGTGTATAATGTAAATTCATAGCATTGGTTAATAGCATGAAATTACAAGACGACATCTTCGCGCCATTTCGTAGCTGAAACAAAATATTTGAAACGATGGGCATGCGCAGACTCGTTGACGCCAAGTTCAGTCATTATACTTGCAGCAACGTGCGTGAGATGCCTGGCATCTGGTTACGGGTTCCGTCGTTCTCCATTATAATTGTGCAATATTGTGTGTGTGAGCATTATAATTGTGCAATATTGTGTGATAATAAGACATTATAATCCTACAATCCTGCTTGAGATGGCAGACGAAAAAACTATTGAACTCCTGCAATCATGGGGATTTGGCGATCTTGTGCCCACCTTCGAAGGTTAGATACATTTTCAATAAGAAACATTTCGTCTGATGCAATCCCTTTTCTTTTAATACTTGATTCACCGATGAATATTTATTCACATTTTGCGCGTTCTATCTTAATTTTGTTGTTAAATTATATTCTTATTTCTTATCAGATCGATATCTAGATGTTCTCTAGCAGTTTCGTAGCTAAAACAAAATACATAGTATATCAAACGGTACACGTGTACCAAGTCATTGAAACTCGTCGAAGGTAAAAAACCATATAATATCAAAGTATCTTCTAACTTCTAAAGTTATGAAAAATTTCGGATCGCAGAAACTTTTTTCTTAAAAATATAAAAATTCAGTTACTCTCATATTCATACGTATATCAGCTAGAATTTTTTTTTTCTTTTTCTAAATACTACAGAAATTTCGTTGAAATATATTCTACAAAATCATTTATTTAACGCAACAAATGAATTACTTAAATCAACAATGTTTCGTTAAGCGAACAATATCATGTGTTAAACCTATTAAAAGATACAAAACAATGTTTTGTTATTACGGACAAACCTTCTTCTAACCAACTATAAGTGTAGATTATTCCTTTATTCACCAACGTTTAATTAGTAAACATCCTACTTATGCATGTAGTAAGGCCATTCCATAAATAAGTGCATACTCAGGTCATAATCAGAGATTTTTTTAAAATTGTAAAAACAAAAGTAACAACAATTAAAACTTTTTAGCGAATCTCTCATCAACGCCCAATGTTTTTGAAAATTTTGGAGATATGAAAAAAATTTCAAGATACTTCTCTGTGCAGAAATGTTCATAGTTTATGACAGAACTTTTTAACTATGCAAAATGTCAACAACAATAGAAGTTTTTCCTTTAAAAACAAATAAAATTAAAAAATTCTAATGTATGTCAAATATCCATGTATTAACCAAAAATAATTATTTCGTGTAGCCTATTTTTTCGAAGTATTTTCGTTCTTTATTTGAGATGGTATTTTCAAAAGATGTCGAGATATTTATTTACTGGTGAAGCGACAGAATCTACTGCTATTTAGATGCTGATTTCATAGAGTCATTACACTCCTTTTTTTCCATATTTAATTGTTGCAGTGCAGGGTATTGACTACGAAGCTTTCACTAGTCTGCTAGGGAATGATAAAGAAGTAGAACAGCTCTTACCTAAGATCGGGTTACGTCTAAAATTCAAAAAACAACTTTCTGCTCATGTAAATCTTCTAAACAGCTTGAAGAGAGCTGACAGTGCAGAATCATTGCCATCGACTATGTCTCTGACAAGTACTATATTTACAACTACCAGTGGAGATTCAGAACACGCTTCTGATGATATATTCATCGATTTATTACATTTTGAAAAAGATCTTTTGCCAAGTGACAAACATCTGTCACCAAACAACGATCAACAAACATCATCGCTCGATCAGAAAAATGTATCCAAACCAGATAATACAGAGTTGACACTGACCAATACGACAGATTTGATAACGACCAAGAATACAGACATTCCGTCTACTATTACTGAAGATTCAGTTGCAGTTAATGATGAAAATCGACCCCCGGTTGAGAATTTTACAACAAACGAAATACAGACACAAAATAATATTCTAAGCAACTTCGCCCAGCTGGTATTTACTTCTGTTTTTGTTATAAATTGAAGATTTAGATCATTAATCAAAATATAATTCGTCATGTATACTGAATTTTCATAGGACATGAAAAATCTCTTACTGGAATCTCCAACTGGTAGTCTTGTGTTATCTTTATACGAAAGCAACAAAGGAATGGACAAATCCACCCGACTTAGACTCGTTCAAACAGTTATTCGATCAATCATCCAAAAGCTCCCGGTTCACGATAGGTATATTATATCAGTTGAAGGTTTCATTACTCGTTAAAGATATTTTATCGTGGTCTTTGATTTTAGGCAAACACTGAGAAATGTTCACTTTGAAATTCTCGCCAAAAAAATTGTTCAATTATTCCCATCCGAGAATGAGAAGATTTATTACATTCCCCTATTCGACGAAGGTCCAGAACAACAAATTTCAAAAGGGAAGTTAGTAGTTCGATACCGCAATGAACTACGGGAGTTTAGAAAATGCGGCTTCTTTGTCACAAAAAAATCTAAATCAAAAGACCAGACCGAAGGACCCACTCCTTCTGATCATGATGATCTTAGCGAAGATAGTGAGTCGCATTTGATTAAACAAATTGATTTTTTCGGTGGTGATGTATTTACAGATTACATGCAAGTCTTCAATTATTTTTAATCTTCCAATTAAATAGTTATCCGACAATGCACTGTCCACTTTGAATGGCTGAAACACAACTCTACACCATGGTCTAGTATTGAAGAACACTGGGTAGCCTCACAACCATTACGTTTTAGAGAGTACAAAAAATCAGCAGGGGCTGAAGTTGACATCTTTGAGGAATGGCCAGTGCTGAAACAGCCTTTAGGACACTCATTAGTAAAATTGTTACTTATTGGCATTATTTCGATTATTACAGGACAAAAGAGCAAATCTTCTTTATTCCAATTGTTTTTTTGTGTTTAACTTACAGCTGGAAAAAGATTTCTCAGCAATGTTTGATGACAAATTATCAATGTACGCCGAGTGGCCTGAATTTTCTAAAAAAGTACAGAATCTCATGCAGACAGAAGTGAAGGGCCAGCAATATCGAGATCTTCTTGCACAATTAAATGGCAACCCAATATCTGAGGGTGTGTATCTGTTATTGCCTGAAGCATAATCTCATTTTGCTATCGACAAATGCAGTGTATTCAATTTGTAGAATAATTTGTTGTGTAAAATACTCTTCTCCTATTTCTCATCTTGTATCTGTTTCCAATGAATTTCATATGTTATAGCTACACGAGCTGTCTTAATATTGACATTGCTGCCTGCTCTCTGTCCGCCAGTGGCACGTATAAAAAAAGGAAAAGGTTATTGGAGGCCCACTATTGTAGAATCGCTAAATGGATTCATAAATCATGTTAAGGTAAGCAATTACCATTTGTATGCATATTGTTTGTTTTGATTTTCCCTTATGTATAATTCATTGTAATTATCTACCATTAAATCAATGTCATTTATTATTTCATTCTAGACGCCCGGCGATATGCAACCAGAAATTGAGAAGCGAATCATACGGATGAATGAATTGAAACAAAAAGTGCAACCATATATTATGATCGTGGGTCCTGAACTGGTATCCATCGAGAATTCGTATGTAATCATTGGCAGTACTATATATCATACAGAAAGCACTTTGAAAGCAGTCGATATATGCTTCAAAGCATTCCAAGTTCTTAACGCAAAATACCCAATGGAATCCGAGCAAATTTGGCTCCTTTTACAAAAATGCATCTACAAGATGGAAACTAAGTGGGATAAGAAAATATCATCCACATTAGCCCTAATTGCTCAGATCAATAAATGTTGAAGAGTTACCTAAATTCTACAGATATTCTGATTCTAAATTCGTGTATCGCCGATAGAGAAGAAACAAACATTCAGTTTGAATTTACTAGATTTAGCTTATGATATTTCTATAAAATATACATATAAAATATATACTTGTATTTAATATCCAAGGCTCTATAATGAGCATATTTTGCAATAAGTGCAATTTTACGTTTTAATATTTTGTAAACAGAGACTTAATTAGATTTTAAGTGATACCTATCATTGTTTATTCGAACATTCGGTAATTAGTGATTTAACGTACTTGAGGAAAACTTTCCGTATTATTATATTTACAGTGAACATTTTATTCAAAGCTTCAGCGATACACGTTAGATGTGTATTCTAGATTCTATGAGTTTTTATTTTGATATTTGTTTGGTCTCATTATGATCGTACCTAAAAGCAACGTCTAGCTTCATTATTGTTTAAGCTTAGACTATTCATTTTAATATTAAGCTGCACATTTTTTATATAACTATTTGTGTCCATAATTAATAACCTGTGATTATAGTAGTGTAAGTTGACCGTTTTACCAAAGAGTAATCACAATTTACTGATATAATATAAGTCATATATCATCAGCATTATACTTACTGAATATTCATAAATTATTAATAGAAGTTTAAGACTGAAAGGAATCGTTGAATTATCAAAATACTGTTTAAATTTAGCATCAGCCTCAAAATGTTTATATGCTATGTTTGCGCAGAACAATTGATAGAGATAAATATTCTTTTACGGCATCTTAAGCTTAAACATAATTTGAGCTCCAACGCGCGATTTGTCTGCAGACAAAATCAATGTCTTCGCGAATTTCAAACTGCCTTTTCATTCAAAAGACATCTGTTAAACAAACATAAATCTGATGTAAATGATACAGCCCCCAAGCAGAATAATCAAATCGCTTGTGCAGATTTACCAATAGAATCTCTCAATGATGAGGATGTTAACTCATGCGTGAATTCATCCAGCAATGACGAAATATACAAATTGCATAATATTGCTACAGAATTAACGAACATTCAAACGCAGATGAAACATTCAGCAGCTATGTTTGTGGCTGATCTATACGATAACGCTTCTCTTACTCGTCAACATGTTCAAGATGTTGTAGCGAATACTCAAGAATTTATCTCAAGTACTGTATTAGATTTAGTGAAAACCCAAGTATTGAAGACTTTGGAATATGGGCGTGCCAGTAAAACTGATATACAGAAAGAAATAGAACAATTGTTTAATAGTTGTGAAAATCCATTTACAAACTTAGAGACTGAATTAGTACATTTCGATACGAGTGCAACATGCTGGGCGTTATTGGTGAGTGCTGAAAACATCGCACGACCTATAACGCCCAGCATGTTGGACGAGTATCGAACACTATTTTTTATAACAAATGCATGAAAAAGTTTCGCAAAAGCTAACCGCCAAAGATCTCGGAAAAGCCGACTTTTAACAGACCACTGCGCTTTCCGGCGGGGTCGAGGGGCGAAGCCCCTCGTGGGGCCGAGGGGCGAAGCCCCCGTGGGGGGGTTCGGGGGGGCAAAGCCCCCCCGACATAAAACATAACCAAAAATCTTCTTGAAATAAAAACATAATTATAATTTATGTACGCAAAACTTCTGTAAACAACTAAAATGGCTGATTCACGTGGTGCGGCGAGCGCGGAGAACGAAGTGTACGACCTGTACTAAAAACATCGCCCCAACTTCATAAACGTTTGTAGTTGGTGTGTCGATGGAATGAATTGGACTTTTATGCACGGCGTGCGTAACATGAATCTTGTTATGCACGCTAGACATGCGCGGAACGTTGTGCGCACGTTCGGCAAGCAGAATTGTTTCATGTTAGCATCGCCTACGGAAACGTCAGAAAAGTGCCACAATATGACCGCTCCAGAGCCCCAAACAAGCGACTTTTTCATGCATGCGTTATGAAAACAAAAGACTGCAATTTTTTTCTGATATGGGTTGTTTCATAGAGCCACAATCATATGTTATTGGCCAAGTCATGCAAAGCAAGTACGTCAAGGGTGTTTTAACATTATTACCAACAAACGTTACTGGGCAATATATTTCAATCTCAAGTGTCTTGCAGAAGCTTCTCGATGTGCCTGGTGTATTATCAGATATATTAACTAATATGGATAATTTATCTGGTAATACAAAGTCGATTTCCAACATATGTCAAGGTAGTCTTTGGAAAAATATCAAACATAAATTTGGATCTAAAACAGTTTTACCAATAATTATTTACTTTGATGAATTTGAAAATAATAATCCCTTGGGTGGGCATACAGGCGTTCATAAATTAGGAGCAGTATATTTTTCTTTTCCATGTATACCTGCGGAGTGCCAGGCAAAATTAGAGAACATATTCACAACTTTACTATTTCATCATTGTGACCGAGTCGAGTTTGGAAATCAAGCTACATTTGCACCACTTTTGAATGAACTCAAAGAACTAGAAGTTTCAGGATTAACTACACGTACCGGTGAAAAAATATTTATTGCATGTACTTCAGTGATAGGAGACAACTTGGGTATACACGAAATTTGCGGTTTTGTGCAAAGTTTTTCAGCGAACTATCCATGTAGAATTTGCCAAGTGCCGCGTGCCATTATGAAAACTCAAACAAAGGAAAACGAAGCGTTTTTACGAACTGTTGACGAATACGAGAGCGATCTTCAAGTTGATGATGTTTCTCTCACAGGGTTAACTGAGAAATGCATTTGGAACGTATTGACGGCATATCATGTTATGATAAATCTGTACGCTGACGCTATGCATGATGTTTATGAAGGTGTTTGTCAATACGACATGACGAAATTAATTAAATATTTCATTCAGCGTAAGTTCTTTACCTTAGATCTTTTAAATGCAAGGATAGGAGGCTTCGATTTCGGATCTACGAATGCTGGCAATCGTCCACCATTCATGAAGAGGGAAAAACTAAACAACGGACGGTTTCCACGCATAATGAAATTAACTAAACTTTTTGGTTATGGCTAAATAATATTTGGTGGGTTGTATATTAACCCTAAAATTTTAATGCCAGGACACAATTTTGGTCATCGCAACCTAATTTTTTTCTGAGTGCGATTCAGCACTCATCAAACTGATTTTTTAGATTTTTTTGTTTGGTGATTTCGGATATCTGGTCAGTTGGGACGGTTTTCCGACAGCAGTTAGTCACTTGAAGTTTCGAACGGAGATTTGAGTCGATAAGAACAAACCCCTTTGAGACAATGATAATTAATTAACATATCAGATCGATTTTGATTCAGAATAAGGCATTTGTCGTATTATGTTCTTTCGTCTCAGAATTCGAGAATGCATTCGGCCCGCGCGCAGCGCGGGCTTCGTTTGGTGCTAGTTAGATATAAATTTCCCATGTAATATGAATGTAAAAAAATCAGAGCGAAGAAACTTCAGCTACCAAGCTCATTTTTTAACAGGAGTTCATTCAAGATTCTGAGAACCGAGATTTTTTTTTTCTTTCGTGAACACCCCATTACATGAATAAAAAGTAAAAAATGTCACTCTACCTGGCTGATCGATTGAAATGCTTCGGCATCTTTCTCCTCGCAGCGAGCAGGTAGGTTCGTGGCGAGGCATTTGAAGGTTGTCGCACTATCAATGCCGAATATTCCCGCCCGGCCCGCACACATAAGATAGAAAATATGAAAATTTCCTTCGTTATCATTCTTCGAAGTGACCCTCGTTGTCTCAAGTAGATGGTGGCTGATGCGGCTACCCAGGGTGCGTCCGGCACCATCGTATTGTATATGCACCATTTACCCAGATAACAAAATGTCTGCACAATGAGAGAGTATACGCTCTCACGCGTGCGAATTAATCCGCACGGCATGAGCTCATATCACCACACAGATGCGTCATCAATTGCGACTCATATTGCTCGCATGTCGTGAGCATCACACGCGTGCCACGCATATCGCTCGCACGTCGTGAGCATCACACGCGTGCCACGCATATCGCTCGCACGTCGTGATGGTATGAGGTTTGTCCAGATGGTACCAATTCGATTGATGTTTCGTAAAAAAAAATCAAAAACAGCTTATATGATGCAAAATTTTTATTCACAATACATATAAAATTAAAATACGAACTGTTATTCAAATATTGATATTCTATGTTAAAATTCGAACTTTCGAAGTTTCGACAAATCCACGATTCTTTTGGATTAATGTTATATGATAAACTAGATATATACGATATTGCACAGACTCAACTGCTTGCATATAGGTAAGTATATTTAAATATAAATCTCAACTTAATTAGCGACTCTATCCAATTGGAGTTTCAGGAACGTCATTTTTGACTTTAATTATATCATATACGCAGCGGTTTTTGGCAATAATATTGCTTACATCTAAAAAAAAATGAAATACGAACTATTATATTCAAATATTGATATTCTATGTTAAAATTCAAACTTTCGAAGTTTCGACAAATCCACAATTCTTTTGGATTAATGTTATATGATAAACTAGATATATACGATATTGCACAGACTCAACTGCTTGCATATAGGTAAGTATATTTAAATATAAATCTTGACTTAAAAAAATGTCCGATTACGGTATGCAAGATGGTAATTGATGTATTGTGCCACTAATCGTCGGTGTCTTCATCTGCGTCAAAGTCTTCATCAGGGTCTTCCTCTAACTCTACCTCTACCTCTTCATCAAAGTCTTCCCCTTGTAAATTCTGTTTGGCAACTATCTTTTCCAAGCGTTTGATTTTCTGTAACAGCTGCTGCTCGTTTTCACTAATGCTTTCATCGGAGTCTATCACCTGCGATTTTTTCAAAGCATTTCTAAACCTTTGTTTTGTTGTACGCAAAACCTCTTGCATGTCTGTTTTAAATTCTGATTTGGTATCAGGCCCTCTGAAGAGGGGACACCTCTGCGCTGCCACTATAAGAGAACACGTGAACGTATTTCATAAGTCCCATAAATAAATTACTCAATGAAGGCATTTTCAAGTAACTATTACAGTATAGTTGTACTTGGACCCTAGAGGGTTATCAATCCGATAAAGAAGCGAAGAAACAAAAACTCACGATATAAGACATTAGCAATATTAGTGTCGCCGAGCTTTTGGCTGGTTTTTCCACCAGGCCACGTAAAAGAATTCACGAGTTCGTCAGTCATGACTTCTTTTAAGGCGCAGCTCAGAAATTCTCGTGCCCTCGATCCTCCTAGGTTACACAGATGTCGGTACTGAAAGAAGACGTCACATTTATATGAAGTACAGAAAATAGCAGCCCATACATCATGATAAAATATCAACTCATTGTTATTGAATGATAGTAAAATCAAACATTCGAATGCTCTCACCAGTTTCTTACGTATAGTTTTGTTAGAGATACTCTCAACTTCTTGAAATTCCTCAACAGTTTTGAGAGGGAAGCCTTCCAGCGGTTCGTAAAGTTTTTTATTCATTTCCCGAACTGAATTTTGCTGTGTTAATTCATCAAGAATCAGTTGTTGTTCTTGTATGATTCCTCGATTCTGCTCTTGTATTTCTTGGATTTGCTTCTGTATAGTTTGGTTTTGACGTTGTATTTCTCTGAAAATCCATATAATTTTAGTAAAGAGGTTTGATGGGATTATCGAATAAGTGCAAGAAAATTCAAACAAAAATTTTTCCATGAGGCAAGAAGTGAATATCCGAACAGGTAGGTAGCAATGACGGCGATGAACTGGCTAAGAATGAATGTACGACCAACGAACGGAAGGGAAAATCGAGTCATTAGAATAATTGTTACAGTTTTAGTTTCACAGAAAGCAAGGTACTTGGCAGTCCGTGCATGATGTGGAGAATATGTCTTGAAAACTATATTTTAATTATATTTTCTCATATGTCACTCACATACAGCTGTCCAACACTTCCTACAATTTGACAGTCACGCTTTTGTTTAAATTATTTTCAGCTGCATTTTCAGCATCTTTATCCATGTTTAATTCATTCTCCATCACTAATTCATTCCTGGATGACACGGGAGAAAGTTCAGGACGACTGTGTAGCATGATAATATTGCTAGTTGTTGTTGTGTGATGATGTGAACAATTATCAAACACCGCAGTGTCGGTCGTTTTCAATTCGAGACAGTCAGGCCGAGGCTCTGTGGATCTATATTCTGTTCCTCCTTTTGGGCTTGTTATTTCCGGTTCAAGACGTGAGAGTTCAGGCACCCCGACTCCAACTTCTGCTGTGGCTTCTTTTGGGTGTGAGGTTTCTGGTTTTGAGCATCCAGATTGAGGAACTTTAAATCTAGATTCTTTTGTTTCGTTTCTAAACGCAAGGGTAAAAAGAAAACATGATCACTATACAATCAATTTTATTCTATACAAGTATTTTCGATTGCACTTTCTAGGTAACATTCGTTTTCGCTGTGCGTAAATTTTGCTTTGCGCGCATGAAATTCAACTCAATGCACTTGTTTCGAGGACTACTGTCATGGCAGATATAAGTGAATTCAACTAGATGTTTTTGTGTGCTCTGACATGCTAAATTCGAATCAGTCTTTCAAAATAGCCAATCATATCAGGATTTGTAGGAACGTGAGGTATTTTGCAAGACAGATTTGAATTCAGTATACGTTAGATTCCAGCAAGCACCACTTGAATAGTTAAAACGCCTTCTAAGATACTTTTTTTTTTCCTAGGTATCCCAGCGTGTGCTGATGTCCCAACTTCTGAGATACTCTAGATTCTTCTAGATACTTCTAAGATACATCTACAGACAATATTAGTTTTTATATGAAACTCACGGAGTTGTTTCTTCCACCCGTTCGATTTGATTTACAGGATGTTTTTTGACAATATTTTTTGCTATTTCTCGCAGTCTCTGTAGTTGGCCTTGGACAGAAACAGCCTTCTTGGTAGACCTTCGTCTGGGTGGGGCTTCGTCGGAGGACGTCGTCAATATGGCTTTTGGAATCTTGATGATTCTTCCACTCTTGGATATTCTGGTTTTATTTTTGTTAGGCTTGGTTTGACTCTGCTCCATGTTTCTGAAACCTAACATAAAGTTTTCGAACTGTATATTATATGGTTATACGTTATGAGCGAAGACGAGAATCCAAACAATTCGAGAACGGGCCATCATATCTCCTTTTTTTCACTGTATGCCTAATTTTTCGATTCTTTTTATATAGGTAAAACACTTATCGATAGTATACAGGGTGATTCAGAACTCGTGACGAATCTCTTGAGGGGTTAACCCTTGTCAAAATTGGGATCGAAAGTTCCTCTGCCATTTTAACTTTCACCGGGAAATCTCTCTAATATTGATAAAAAAAAAACTCATTGGCATCATTAGAGATTCTTTAAAATTGACAAATGATTCAAAACCAAAAAAAAAAAATTGTTGAAAAAAAATCGTACTTCGGAAAAAACAAAATTCCAAACAAAAAAATCATTTTTTAGAAAAATGGCTGAGGAACTTTCGATCCCAATTTTGAAGAGGATTAACCCCTCGAGAGATTCGTCGCGAATTCTGAATCACTCCGTATAAGAATATCACTCCCGGGGTATAACATCTACATCCTGAGTTACGTAAGTATTAATTTTGTTCGTTTTATCTCTGGTAGCTTTGCGTCATGCAGAAGCGATCCGGATAGAACAGAAATTTAATATCGCATGCTATCGTACAGAGGCGCACACACCATTCGGAAGCGAACCGCTGCAAAGTCTGCATAAGGAAGCACACGATATGAAAATTTACTGACGTCCAATTCGTTGCGGTTCCAAATGCTGTTTGAGTTTCTGTTTGATACTAATCGTTTACATACGCACCTTGACTGTGCGGAGTTGAGGTAATCTAGTTTTGTCAATCTTTGGTTTTGGCTCGTCACTCGAGAGTGTCTAACGTTGCGGCATATTAAATGGTGTTAGCGAAGTGACACAAATCCACTCGTTTTCGATCACACTTTCCTCTTCTCCTTCAACGTTGCTCCATTGTGGCATTCTGTAGCACTTGTTTGCTACATTATTCAAGTTGATCGCTTGAACTTCATCCGATAGATCTGTGCAATGATACACGCCAACCAAATTGGATGCTACTCCAACATTATAAACTTCAGATACTGTTCTCAATTCTTGCACAATAAGGAAAGTCATTTCTTCTAGTTGCACAATATTTTTGATCACGCAGACTTTCGAGTTCTTCAAAATGCAGCAACCGTCACGCAAAGTGGTTGCAAATCTTGTTTTACCGATCTCCACTTTATGAAATTGTCGACAACAGGGGAGAATATCATCTGGAAGAGGTCCCTCTACATGAGCCTGCGACACACGAATCTCAATGTTGTTGTCTACTGGTGCAGAAGTCAAATCATTCAGCTCGTGCATTCTTTTGTAAAATTGCTGAAGAGGAAGGTGTGGTTTCCGTATACGTTTTCGGAATTCTGGAATGTTATTTTCATAACAAAATGCACTATACTTGTCTAAATTACCGAGTTCTTGAGCATCTGCGACCATGTGCAATAGACCATGAACATTGTATGACAGGAACTGCTGTCCGTATAATTCTTCACACAAAGTGACATAGGTTTCAAGAGCTTCCTGGCAGAAAGCATACATTTCTGGCAGTATTTCTTCTGAAAGCAGCAGGCGCATAACGCAGTGAAGAATCAGAAAATGATTGTAGTATTCGTCATCAAAAACATTTTTTAAAACAGCTGGAGCAATATATAGTAGTAGTTGCCTGTATTCTGTAGCTTTGAAGCTGTGAAACATCGTTATTTTATTTGGTCGACGATTGAATTCAGAGGGACAATAGTTTTTCAGAAGTATCATTCGTGCATCAATAATATCTAGTTTTCTACCACTCAATCTTCGATGACCAAACTTCCCATCAACGTGAGCTGCTACTGCTTTTTTAACGTTTCCCAGCCAGGCTAAATGCACAATTTCAAAAGGAACACGTGTGACCAATCCAAGCAACGGATCCAATGGACTCCTTCCCTTATGGTCATCCTCGTCTGTGATATTGTGGTAGTCTTCGTCGGTTCTCAGTGGGTGCCTGATGCCTTCAAACACCATCGTTCCTGCAAATCCTGGTACGGTGCATCGGTGGCCTTCGACTTTACACTTGGAACATGCGTGGGCCGATGTGTGACCATAATGGTTTAGAGCAAACGCTCTTGCAGGGGCATCGGCAATGAAGCATTTCACTCTCAAAGGAAGTTGTCTGTTTCCTATTATAATTCCACCTTGTTCACGTAACTCGAGAATTTCTTCAACAAATTGTTCAAAAAAATCGAAAGGGTTAGAAGGCTTGTGTGTGCCCTTGAAGACACCAGCAATAATGGGTCGTTTATCAGCTATATTCAAAATTCGATACTGAATTGGCCAGAATTGATCTGTACCCTTATTCAGCTGAGCACCGTCTGTACTAAAGTCTATCTCTACGTATTCTGGAAGCACATCTTCTGGCAGATTTCGTAACTTTCGAATGAGGGTAGTTTTGAAGCCAATGTGGAGATATTCCCCACCTGCGATTTGTTGTACAAATCCAGTGGCAACAACAGTGGGAGTCTGCAACAACGTTCTTGTATCTTTTGGGAGAGAAACTAAGTTGAATGGGAATTCTCTTAATGTTTTCAATAAAAGATTGCCTTGATTATGATTTATGTTTGCTGTTAGGAACGCATTTTTCAACGCTTTTTTTTTCAAATTCACTAGATTCGGTGGAAGCTGCACAGCTATGTCTTTTTCTTCTGAACTTTCATTTTCAATATTTGCCATGAGAACATCATCATTAACATCCTCGTCTTCTTCACTAACTTCTTCGTCAGATCCTTCGCACTCCTCCTCGTGAGAACTTTCAGAAGCTCCATCGTCGGAAGACTGTTCCTCATTGGAATGGAATGGATCGCTATCTGAAGCAGGAGCTGGAATTTGTGCTGGTTCTTCGTTCCCTGAGCTAGAATCAGAGTCATCGGGATCCGCAGGATATTGCCTCCTGTTACCAACTGCAGACAGGCGCCTTCGCTTATGTCTTAAGCTGAGATCATGAAACTTTTTGTTCTTTCTATTCATTCTCACCGTCTTCTTTTGCTCTTGCTGCAATGGGTCAAATCTTGTTGGAGAAACATATATTGAATATGTAACATATAGTTACAGTTATGCTACGTTACATTATCGGTGGGCAAAATGGACCCCCTAAGAAACTAACACATAGGCTGTGTCCCAATTGGTAAGGAAAATATACTTGATGCACACCTTGCATTCGGTTCAGACCACTGATCTATATCTATATATATATATATATATATATATCGATATATATAATATATATTTATATATATATATATATATATATCTACTATAACGGCAAGTGTACGAGGGTACATCCTTACCAATTGATCAGACACGGCCATAAGATATCATTAGCATACAGGATTTTTACGAGTCTTGTTTAGTTTTGTTCTTTATAATATAAATGCTTAGATTCGGCACCGAGGTTTTTCATTAGCCTGAAATATAATTCTTAAATTATAACGGTTCATTTTTCCATGTACGAATATTCCTGATTATATTCATAGAAAGCGAAAACATATATTGTATAGGCTATAGAAATTGCGTACGAAAAGGCCAATATAACGAAGAAGTGAGGTTATAAAGTATCACGCTACGATATTCATTATACACTTATTTTTATATTCATTAGATATATGTTTACTTACCACAAGGTTACGGACGACAATGCGTGATTATTCGTAGAATATCCGAAATAACGGAATACAGCCACTTATATATAGATACACAGCACTTAAATAATGAAAACGTACAAAACGCATACGTGCAGTGGCCGGACAATGAATACGTGGTAGAAACGTTGGGAATAACCGGCGCAGTAGCAGCCATCCGATGAGTATCATCGCGCACGCTACTGTGCCGCGTCTGCAGACCGCGCGCTTTTTAAACGTATTATAGTATACATATATTAGGGTGGCCGTTAAAAAAAAAGTTTGCGCTCCAACTTGAAAAACCTTAAGTTTACCTTGAAAAAATAAGACCCTCCAAGTTTCAATGCTCTATCTCATTTTTAAGGGGCGCCGGCAATTTTTTGTTTTATTTTCAATTTTTTTTTTTCAATTTCTTTTATTCTTGTTTTTTTCATCCGAAATAAGATTTTATTTGTTCCGAGACCTTGATTTTTTCGAATTTTATATCGATTCCAAAAAATCAAACGGCGCGCAGACAAATAAATCTGGGATAGAAAATACTTTTTCAATCGATATAACATCCGAAAAAATCAAGGTCTGAGAACAAATAAAATCTAATTTGGATGAAAAGAAAAAATTAAAAAAAAAAGTGAAAAAAAAATTAAAAGTAATTTTTTTTTTTTTAAATTGAAAATAAAACAAAAAATTGCCGGCACCCCTTAAAAATATTAGACTGATTCAAAAAAATCGACCAATTATTTTTTCGTGATTTTCGCATTGAAATACTTTCGGGGGGAGGAAAGAAGATGCCGGTCAAAAAAGGAAAAAAGTGAATCGTGATAACACGCGTGATGGCAAAATGCGACACATTGCGCTCGCACTCATCTTATATCACGTCGTGGTGGGGAGTGCTGGCATAAACCATGCGTTTTTACACGCACAGCGTGACTTTCACGCCGTGAGGGTAACGTGCGTCGCACGATTGTCATCTATATGACATCATGGTGCCCGCACGCGGTGCGGCGCACAACAGCGACACACGTGATTGTATGTCTTCGCACGCGTGATGGCTAAATGCGACTCATTACGCTCGCACATGTGTTGGCGTCACTTCGTGCTAGCAAGAATGGCGCGTTCTCGCCCGCACGACGTGAGCCGCACGTTGTGATGGCTCTGTGCGTCGCACGATTGTTATCTGGGTTGTTGTACCGCGAGCTATTTTTGTTGAGGCGGGTCGCCGCATTCCCAAAAGCCTCCAGAATAATGTTGGCTGTTGATCACATAATTTTCTCCACATTAGTACACGAATCTAAATGAACGCGCAGCTTCTGTTCAGAAATGTATTATAATTTGGATCACTTTGGTCATTTTAATGTCTATATATGAATTTGACTGTATACATACGTGTAGAAATCATTTGTGAAAAAGTCGATAAGAAATCGCTAGCCACTGGGAAGGCATACTTGAACATTACTGTACAAATTATTGATAAATTGGTTCTGTGGGGGGCACCCTCAAGGGCCGAAACGTTAACAAAGAGAAAAAAAAAAGCTGTACGATTTTATGATGACTCAAGAAAAGACTATCTGTTCAGAAATGTTCATAAACGAACTTCTTTTGATTATATTTTTTGTTATTTACTGTTCAAGATCTTCTTATCCATCGACTCGATGCACCCTTCCCCACTACATAGGACCGCCATCACATGTTGGGCCGACCTTGTTTTTCCGGCGCCAGATTGTCCGGTGATAATGATATTTCGCGCATTACTTCTTTTCAGGTTCTTCAACGCGTCGGCAGCTAAATGGATTGAAAATACGTGAATTTAAGGTACAACAAATGTCACATCCCAGTTAACAATAATTCTTACCCAATCTAAACACGTGCGGCTCATCATTTTTGGAAAATTCTTTTAAATATATCTGTATTTTCGCTTCCGAATATAGATCTTCGATCTGGCCGGAGGGGTTCATTGCTACTAGAATATTCCCGATGTTAGTCTGGAATGATATATTTTTTTTACTTTTTATTTTTCATGATAGTTATTATATTATTTCTTTTTTATATTATCAAATGGTCTAGGCTTAGAAAAAAATTTCAGGATCTATGCAACTCACGTATATAATTTTTTTTGCGTAACGCGCTCGTAAATGCGCCCACGTGTTTGCGGCGTTCGCGTCTTGCAATTCGCCTGAAATGAAACAAGAAGGTCAATTCATACAGGGCGCTTTTTTTTTAAATCTTCTCGATATCTCTGAAACTAAGCAAGATATCGCGTGACTAATGCCAGAAGGTCGTAAGTGTCAAAAATCCATTTTTAACGCCAAAAGGTCGTATAATTTTTTTTTATGTTTCATTCGTTCAGAAAACCCCAGAAATGCATAAATTAACTGAAATTGAAAATCCGGAAACGTAAAGCCAAAAGGTCGTATGTTCTAGCGTATACAACCTTCTGGTTTTAGTATGCGTGTGGAAAAACGAAAATTAAAGGCAAAAGGTCGTATACGTTGGCGATTACGACCTTCTGCCTTTACGTTTCAACTTTTTTTCCATCTTTTTTTTAATTTGAGTTCATTTTCACGTTTCTATCGTTTTCCAAGCAAATGCAGCGAAAAAAGAACTTTCCATTTTTTCCACGATTAAAAAAAAATATCAAAAAATTGATGACCAGATCTTTTGGAATTTATAGATCAAGCACGAACAAATTTCCACACGGGTCGTGGTCGTAATATATTAACCCTCCGCGGTCGCTCTGGGTCGTTCGTGACCAGAGCGAAACACTCTTTTCGGACGTTTCCGCTCAGATATCTATTAACAGCGCAAAAAATAATAACTTTTGGGCTTTAATAAACGTTGATTCACATTGTGCAAACATCGAGGAGTAGTCAGGATTTTTCAAAGATTTTTGAAACCATTTCAACCCGTATTGTACGTGAACCAGTGCGACCGCGGAAGCAGCGGAATAACAGTGCGACCGCGGAGGGTTAATATAAGTTACAACTTATTCAACAAAGAAGATGATCACTCACAACAATCTGTTATCGCTGTCCGATGAAAGCTGCTACGTTTAAACAAACACGTGGCATCGTAGACCTGTGATAAGCCTGTTTTTTTTCCGTCTACGACAAGCTGCCCCGTGTATGTGCAAGCCCCCGATTTGATAACTTCTACAAGGACGAATCCTTCTTTTGGATCCTGGGCCCACAACACCCCAGGGCCTTCTGTAGAGAACGATGTCCTGAAACGGTATGAAAAAAAAAGGGTGTATGCTCAGGACCACATGATAGAAGTGAAAACTTATATGGCATTCGTTGAATATTAGCTAATCACCTTTGTGGCCTTGGACTTGCTACACGGAAAATAAATTGCGACGCTATTTACTCCAAGATTGTGTTAAATTTACTGTCGTTAAAAATACTCTAAAAATAGTAAAAATTATTCAATATGCCGCGAATGTTACTGAATTGATAAGTTGGATTTACTCCAATGATGCTAATTTAACCTCAACTTGGTGTTGTCATTTTATCACTCCATTCTGTAGTTAACTTAACTCCATTTGTTGTTGCAATGACAGCAATTTATTTTCCGTGTATGTTTGCCGCGAGTATCTGTAACAGATTCGGGTGGGGGTGAAAATTTCGAAAGGCCAAATCGTAGACTGGCTGAAATCTCAAACTTCAAAATTAGCGAAACGCAAAATTCAGAATAAATTTTTTTGAAATTTGAAATATCAAATGTAGGAAATATTCGTAGATAAAAGCAGAAGGTCGTATCCGCCATTTTTTTTTTTTTCAACCCTCGACACAAAAGTCATAGAAACACCTGAAACGCAAAGATAAATGGAAAAAACAACGTTTCGGAAAATTTGATAAATAATATTCTCAGATAAAATTAGAAGGTCGTATCCACCATTTTTTTTTTTTTTTTCACCGATTGACTTAACAGTCATAAAAACACCTGAAACGCAAAGATAAATGAAAAAAAACAACGTTTCGGAAAATTCGATAAAAAATATTTGTAGATAAAAGTTTTGGCGGATACGACCTTATGGAATTAGTGAAGACCATTTTTTTTCTCAAAGTTAGGACTGAAAGAACGTATCTTCCAGTACATACGACCTTCTGCTTTTAATTGACTCTATATTGAATTTCAACGTTTCTGAACGAATCTTCGTGTTTTTCGCCCAAATACGATTAAAAAAAAAATATACGACCTTTTGCCGTTACGAAAAGCAAAAAGTCGTATAATGGCGCTTACGTCCTTATGCCATCAGACACGCGATTTATGTTTGGTTTATTAGCTGTTTGAAATATTAGCCATTTTCGATTCGTATAGTTTTGGAAATATCAACTTTTCATATTAATAATTAACTAGCTGATAATTTTGCTCGTTCGCTCGCTTCGCTCGCTCACTCGTTCGGTTTTGCGCTGTCCCTCACTCGCTACGCTCGCTCGGTTATCAGTGGTTTCTCCGTTGTTCCTCACTCGCTACGCTCGCTCGGTTATAAGTGATTTTTAGGTTGTTCGATTGACAACGGATAGCGCACTAAGAAGAAATGTCATCACACTCTTAGCCGATAGTACTTCTTCATACTTGATATAAAAGGTTTTCCAACTGAAATCCAAATTATCGATAAACGTATCATCGGTTGTAAAAGTACTATCGCTCAATGGAAACCAACGAGAAGGTGGTGCGATTTCTTCCATCGGGAAGGCAGGAATTAGGAGGGGAATGATTGATGATATGTTTGGATGGACTAATGTTTTCAAACTATTTCAGTATCAAACTATCTGGTGTAAGTAAAAATTTGCTCCGGAGTCAAATCGGTAATGTGACATGCTTACACGATTTATTCGAAATAATGATGATTGAAATGAAATTAGTCTTACCAATAAAATAGATACACTGACGAAATCAGTCATTTAATAAAGATAATTTTTTTATTACGACGAAATGAATGCTTATCAGCGACAAATTTCGTAGCGCTTAGCCACATGAGACTTTAGCGGCTAATTTTGTAGCGCTTAGCCATAGAAGACTTCAGCAGCTAATAACTTTTGTAGCGCTTAGAGACACAAAGTGTCAAGCAGCTAATAATTTTTGTAGCGCCCAGCTGAACAAGGCATTGGCAGCTCATTTTTCTAGCGCCTCTACCTACATAAGGCATAAGCAGCTTGTCGTTTTCACCGTTAGACTGATATGTAAGCAACTGAATTTTTGGAAAAGTCACTAACATCAAATACTGCATTTCCGATAGAATATTATTGAAAAAGTGGTTGATTATCACAGTTCCACAGTATCCGGTAGAATTCGAAGTGCCAATGTGAGTGTAACAGTGCATGTACATTGTACATGTATTGTGAACTTTGCATTTTCGACAGAGTATATTTTCCGCCGGCATAGATATACAATTATAGCTATGGATCGATTAATTCACGAAGCACCTAGTATTTCCTTGTAGACAATGTTTCTGGTACACAATTTATGATCAGAATTTTTACTGTTAGTGAAGACAGATTTGTCTGTTAACAAAACTTTCAAATTGTTCTTAGATTTGACTCTGGACAAGGCAACATACAGTTGACCATGACTAAATACTGGATTTGGTAAATACACACCGACGCTGTCGAAAGATTGACCTTGCGACTTGTTAATTGTCATCGCACAACCTAATCTGACTGGAAATTGTCTTCTAACCATCTTGAATGGCATCTCCTCTTCGGACGGTGATAAATCTATCCGGGGTATCAAGACTGTTTCTCCAGCGCAATTTCCACCGATGATTTCAGTACAAATCAGATACTGGTTCAACTTTTTAACAACCAGTCTGGTGCCATTACATAACCCTTGTGATAAATTTAGATTACGTAACAGGATAACAATGCTTCCTACTTTCAACGTTAACTTATGCGGTGGAAGACCATTCGGCGTCAATGAATTCATAAATTCTATAGGAAGTATATTTTTGATGTCTATGTTATCTTTATCCTCACCTGAATCTACACTCAGATAATCTACGCCGACACCTTCAATTTTCGACAATATCTCGTCATTAATGGCGATAACGTCGACGTTTTTTGGAGCTAATATAACTTTGCCATAATTCAACGGATTTTGAGGATCGACACTTGCTCCAAATATTTCTCGTACAATATTTCCATTCGAGAGAATATCAGAAGGAATGGTTACAGCTTCGTTATCGCGTTCAAAGGAATCAGAGAATACCCCATCGCCAACCTGCAGAAGCCATTGCTTAAAATCCGTTTGTCCATCGCAAACACGAATGTTACCCTTCAATGACATATACCGTGAAGTTAAGGGGAAACCGAACGATGGCCGCACTATAGTTCGACCAACACACGCTCGCGTTGCGTACCTGAGTTTCTACTAGCTGCCAGTGACTGCCAACTCGATTCGCCCGACGCCTGTCACCGAGGCTCAAGGATACTTAACTATAGTTTAGTATCTTTGAGGCGAATCGAGTTGGCCGTCACTAGCAGTGAGCAGAAGCTCACGTACGCAACGCGAGCGTGTGTTGGTCGAACTATAGTGCGGCCATCGTTCGGTTTCCCCTTAACTTCACGGTATGTGAATTTACTCCATAGGCTGCTTCTTTTGACACACGCTTCTAAAATTTGTGTTCTACTGCCATGTCGTACAACAGGTAAAGTTTGCCGAAAATCACCGGAAACTATGACAATTTTACCACCGAATGGCTCGTTACAATGACACAAGTCTCTTAACATACGATCAACAGCCTCCAGTGCATATTTAGATGCCATTGTTATTTCATCCCAAATTATAACTTTCGCGTCTCGAATATGTGATCCATGTTTAGAATTTGGTCTGATGTTACACGTTGATCTTTCATTGAGAAGGAACGGTAATTTAAATGTGGAATGTGCAGTTCTTCCTCCTTTTAATAAATTCGCTGCAATTCCTGTCCACGCTACAGGCAGTACTGTGATATCTAGACTCTTTAATGTAGTGATAATAGTGTTGTGTAAATAACTCTTTCCACTGCCACCGGGACCATCTAAATAAATACATTTCTCGGCAGATTCACCATGAACCGCAGCCATGACTGCATGAAATATGTTTCTTTGATGTTGCGTTAAACTATTTACCGATGTTATCACCGCCTCTTTTAACGAAACCGTATTTTCGTGTTGCGCGTCATCATTCTTCGTATCACCCAGGAATGCACTAACATCTTTGATATGCGGTAAATTGAAGTTTTGCAAACTGAATCCATGAAATGTAAGTATGTCATTGATTACCTGCAAAGCCTTTTGTTCATTTTCTTCGGTATATTCTGCAGTTTGATCAACAAACTCGTTTTTGTATTTTTCAAATAATTGGCGGGCATTAATCGGCATGCCGAACACACATATGTATGCAAACAACCGACACATCTCTTTGGGAAATTTGTCATCGGCGACTAACTTTCGCTGTACGGCCGCTTCAAAAAAGGATGGGTACACTACACCATCATAAGTTCTCATATCTTGAAATGATTGTGCTCCTCGAACATGTAATAGCAACAATCTCAAATAATAGCGCTCAGTTTCCTTTGGACTCACAAAGTACATTCTACTCAACACAGGTTTGACAAATTTCTTTCGTTCCGTCCACTGTGTATTTTGCTTATTGAATACATAATGATTTGGAATTTCACAGTATAAATACTTGTGTGCTTCAATATCAGTCTTATTCAGATTGAACCACGCGAGCAATGTTGATTCCTTATTTTTATCTATGGCTGCTTCCTCACGACCCTCTTCAAAGTACACCAACTGTTCGTTTTCCACATGAACTGCTAATCTGTATACAGCGTGTGATTGTTCATTCATTGGATATTCGAATAAACGATGCATTGCCTCGGGTGGACAGACGTATCGCGTGGATATATATTCATCAACTTCGTTGTATTTGATGCAATTTTCCTCCTGTACATTTGTCATTTCGACAATTGCACAGTCATGTCCTTTATAGCAGTACTTGAATAAATACTTTATACATTGCACCGTCAAACATATTTCCACATTAATGTGACAGTTGAATTTCAACAACAAATACGCATTATACGGTACAACGTATCTATTGTCAGCAATTGTACGCTTCCCATCTCTCTTAGAGTTAAAAACAATCACGTTACCATCGTCTCTCCTACGATATAACGGATAACCCGCTGAATAATAATTTGTTTCCAAAACATAATCCCTGGGAAATCGTTTGGTGCACAGATTAGTTTCGGTATCCATGCATGGGGAATGTATATTTTGTTGACCACACGGACCGTGAATCATGCATTGCTTGACTATGTCATGTAAAACCGGATATCTCGTTTTATCTGGTATCTCTGCAGAGACTACTTTGTCCACGTCATCTGCATCCCGGATTTTACTGTCCTCCTCCAGCCAAAACAGCATATGCACATGTGGTAACTCTCTTTTTTGAAATTCAACCACATAAACATAAGCAGCACACTCTCCAAATATCAAGTTATCGATCAATTCCACCTTTAATTCCTTGACTTTATGATGAAAAACCCTTGATACGAGGTCTGGTCGGTCCGTTGCAGCTTGACCGGGCTTCAAATTTTCCACAATTTCCTTCCATTTGGGATTGCAGGTCATGGTTATAAATAAATCGGGTTTTCCATATTTTTGCAATATGCTCATTGCATCAATGAAACTTTGCTGCAAGGCTCGTGGACTTCCGCTAAACGACGATGGCAATATAACCATTTTCCCGATTCTTGCATTATTCTCTCCAGCTTTGTTATGTAGATAATCGATCACTCCTTGATACATTTCCGCTCGTAATTTGCTTTGTTGACTTCTTATGAAATACAGTCGATGGCTTTCAACTTACGTCCACATATCAACAATGTATTGTTGAGACAATCTTCCCATGTCCAGACATGGATTGAATTTCCCTCTATCGCTGAATTTATAACTGTAATATTGCAACGCGGTTATTATGCGCTTCCCTGCCATTTGTTTCATCCCTGACGTCCAACCGGTTTCACCGGAAGGAAACATCAGAGGATAAGTCATAGGGTCGACGTGTTTACTTAGGCTCGGTATACTTATAGCACCTTCGCTTCTAGAATACACGCATAAGTCTCTATGTACTGGAGGATCGCCGTCTTCCGCGACAAATACAACCGCCACTTCGTTGCATTTTGGTAGGTTAAAACGATTTTTGTCAACATCATCATGCCGCTTCAACCACATTCTTACTTCGCGGGCAGGATGACCGGCGGTATTCGCCAATTTTTGTTCTTCTTCTTCCATTTCGTGCATCATTTTGAAAGCCTTCGCGTATGGATTCGTTTTTCGGATAATATCATCCAATTCGCTCAGTAGTTCTGGTAAACAACCATTATTGCCGGGATGCTGCATACGTATTCTAGTGGCGATTTCGGTATCGCTGATATACAATTGTCCATATTTACGTGCTTCATGGACATCTGGGTGAAGCGCGTATGTATTATGATACGTTTGTCCACAGATGCGGAATACGAAAGGACCCGAACTTCCTTTCATTGAATCTAATTTTACACCGAAACTTGCGAATGCCAAAGAATTATTATAACTCCTCACGTTGCGCATGAAATTTCGACTACTTTTATCGGTACCGTTGATTAACTGTTCGATCGCTTCAGGATAAGTACCATCTTCCAAAATACGTACTTTACCTTTGTGACAACAAATGCTATACTTTTTATCGGGTGGTAATTCGGAAACGAAATGTTTAGCATTACAGAATTCACATATATTATTCATTTCTCCCAAATAATTGAGTTTTACCTCATCTTCTTTGTAATCTGAGTTCGCTATCAGCGCGCTTCTTCTTTTCGAAATCTTATGGTCATCAGTTTTCAATTTTTTTATCCTAGATGACGCTGAAAATCCTTTAGCAATATTTTTTCTTTTATTCAAATAGATCATCTTTATAGATTCGCCTTGCTTCTTCTTGTATGAAGCAGCAGTCTTAAGTCTGCTAGACCGTTGTTCCTCAGATTCCTTAGCACGACTGTGTTTTTTTCTATCTGCATCTATTTTACGTATCACATCCGCCTCTACGTGATCTGCCTCTTTAACGAATGCCTTTTTTTGCCTCTTGTACGTTGCAGCGATCTGCAATCTTTGACTCATTTGTTCCATCGATTCTCGAGCACGATGTTTTCTTTGTCTATTGGCAGTTTCCTCTCGCAAAACAGCCACAGCTGCTTCCTGGACGTTATTATTCAATTTTCGCTCTTCAGTTTGATTGAGAAATTCATTTGCTGTTGGTACCGCAGAACGAGGTCCTCCCTTCGCGTTGGCTTCTCTATCATAAAAATCAATGCCGATAGGTGTATCACAGAAATTATTTGCTTTTGTCAGCGACGCTGGGTCGTCTATTATCGTGACGTCCACGTGTTTTGATGATTTTCGTTCTTGATTTCCTTCATTAATTCCTCCCTCTGTTTTTTCATCCACAACGATCGCAGTTGTTGGATGGTCGCATTTTCTAATTATACCTATTGAAGTAATGTCGCGAGGCACATTCTCAATAACCAATGAATTTGCTTGCATCAATGGAAAGTGTGTTAAGCTGTTTGAATTGAACATATCAATTAAATGCGGTCTCATCTTTGGTACGTCATATACCACGTTACAAGGATTCTGGCGAAAAACCACAGATATTGCGAAAGCTATCGAGAAAACCCCGCAATCCCAGTAATTAGTTTGCTGCTGAACTTTCTCAAACACGACTCGCGTAGTACCGCGAGGCAGCAGTTTACTCAAAAATATCTTATGATCATCGTGCAATACCCCCCGATTCGCACTGTCATAAACGCGTACTACTTCGGTATCATACCAAACGCAAATCCAATGTCCCGCTAGTCTCGGGCCATTGAACAATATTTGTAAGCATGCCTTGTTTTTCGGAATTCTTTGAATTGTTTCCGGGATTTGCACCAATAAAGTACTTTGCATGCGAAAGGTAGTGTGGTGTTCTAATATTCCAATGAACTTATGAATATGTGTATCCAACAACATACCTGCTCTGCCAGTTCTTTCCAGAACTGCCAAATCATCGGGACACAGTCCGATGTACCTCCGGCAACTCGACATGACAATATTCGTGGTGATGTTTTTTGTCTAATCCTCTTCGTCCCACGTTTATTCGCGAATCACGCACGATATTTCTTATTCTTTGAACGAATTATAATTCTCACAGGGAAGAATGATTTTATCTATTCTATATCACCGACGCTCGAACTGATTTATCCTCGCACTGATGCGACGTTCATATGAAGTACAGTATACTTGAACCATTTACTCACAGATGTTTGTTTGTATATCGATCTCTGTCTTTCTCGCGAATCTATCGAGTTTGAAACATCTCCATCTCGTTTTCACTCTCTCACTCTGACCCATTGACTCACTACGAATACATCAATGAACGACGCCTATAAATTAATAACCGATACATGGCTTAGCCGTAACACTCGCACGCATTGTTATACTAATAAGGGGACATCGCCAGGGCCAGAGAAACAATTTACTATGACTATGAGTGGAGTAATACCATAGGAAAAAGATTCGTTCAAATTCGTTGCCCGGCACTGGTGATGTCCCCAAGTTTTGGAACTATGTTTAAACAATGTTTTTTACATGAACAATAAGCAAAAGTAGACTGAAATTAATCGAACTGACATATTTTTTATTGTCGAGATTTCATTTATTTCAAAGCGCTTGGAAATGAATATCTGGTCATTTGTTTATAAGTTTTTCATTTTTTATACTGGAAGTTTTGGAAAAGTTACGTATATCATAATTGTTTATGAGGTCAATTATAATCATATTTGATCCTTGTGACTTCGGAACTGTGAAAATAGCGCAGCTGAGCTTTATGACTGTAAAACTGTGCAATGTAACCGACATATGCAGTGGCCCAGGTGATAGCGTGTCTGATTCCTAATTCGACGAACGACGGTTCGATTCCCGATCGGATCTACATTTTTTTTTCCTAATAACATTTCATCACATGAAAATTCACATAATAAATTATGTGTTTTCCACACATTGTGGTAAATTACGTAACAAGGTGCACAATAATCCACATGATGAATCATATACCAATATCGGTCGTAAAGATATACAATTTATCACATGAGTTATTACATAATTTTTTACACGATTTATCACATAATCATTTTCGGTAGGGATAGCAAATTCAAATGTATGAAACTGAGAATATCCTTTGCATGAAATCCTACGTCTTCGATGTTAAACGAAGAATTCACTGTCACAAAATAAAGCAAGACATGTGTTCATAAATTGTGTTTAAAAATCTCGTTTTAAGACCAATAATGTAACCCTACTTATCGTGATTCACTCAATAAAGTATTTTGAGACATCAAAAGTTAGACGGTTGAAATTTAGATCATTTCCAAATGTATGGAAATTCATAGTGAACGATTATTATTGTTCATATGTATACCGCTCAAAATAATATATCAACATTTTTTTTAATTCTACAACTGGTGATTTTTCGTTATTATTCAGTAAAAACATTGTTTTTTCTATTACACCAGTTATGGCTGTCATACTTTATGGAAGTATTCAAAATTGTCGAGTAGTTGCAACTCACTCAAGATTTCAATTGCTTGAATAATGAATTCTATAAAAATTTGCCAGCTTTTATGATGATCCGTACGAATAACATCATCTAAATGTCAGAACACTTCAAGAACAATTATGATAGTAAAATGCTAGAACTCAAGGAAATATTTTTGGGTATAAATCAAACATCAGATACTGAAGATGTAGTATTTAGTATAATATATATTTATTATTATTAATATTATTATATTTTTATATTTGGCTTATTTTCATCCCGCCATCTCCATAGCCGCCAGAACAGCGTCCCACTCATCTCCTGAAAAAGACAACAATATATCAAAATCCATATTTTTCTTGTTTTTGCTCTTGAACATTTGGAATTATATCAGACCTTTAATAAAAGCGGCGACAATCATCGCCAGAGCCGCGTCTTTGATGGGTTCTGAAAAATAACAGAGCTGTCCATTTCAGATTTTTTGATGATCAATTTCAATCTTATTTTCAACATATAATAATTCAATCATTATTTTTCGCAGGAAATCTTATTTTTTTTTTTGTCTCAAAGTTACTTAACGCGGAATATAACAAAGCTTCTTATTTGCCTCTCGTACACAGTAAAAAATTTTGCGTCTTTTTTAACATAAATTTTGTGTAAAAAAAAAATGTAACACAAATTTTTGTGTTATTTCAACGTAAACGTTTTGTGTTAAAATAATAACACACTTTTATGTTAAAAATTACACAAATTTATATTGACAATTTTGTGTTGATTTTATAGTAACACATTGCAAATGTTACTTTTATGCGAAATGTCGGAAAAAAATAAGAACGAATAACACGATTGTATTGTGTTCAATTGACACTAAAAAGTGTTAAATATTTAACACAAAAATTTCCAATACAATAATATTTTGACGCAATGACGGAAAATTTTTCACTGTGTATTCCTTTTTGAATTATCAATTTCCGTTTTCTTTCGAATCATTTGAATTTAATCTAAATTTTTTTTTGTTTTTTTTTTTGTTTTGCGGCAAGTCCTATATCATTTTGTGAAATTTACATAACATATATCTTTTTGTATATTCTTGATTTGATTATTCATTTTGATTTCGTCATGAATCATAATAATTCAGCGGCAATGTTTTTCCGGAGAAGTTTTGTATTCTTCGTTATTAAGCCGTTCAAGAGCTACTCACTTTCAGCCCTAGTGGCCTGGACACCCATCAAATTTGTCTTTTTTTTCTCGGAATCTGAAACGCAGAGTAATAATTACCATAATATCAACACTGAATTTGTCTAATCGTTGGACACATCTACAGATATTATATACGCGTATGTAGGGTGTGTATGGGGTACTCTCTTTCAAATGAGTCAGACTCGGAGCCTCACCCTTTTCAAGATTTTTGATAATATTTTTCTTTTCTACCATCAGCAAACTAAAAACAACATTATCTCATCGTAGTAAGATCTTCCTTCTATAGTCTTTTCTTTCACTTATTTTACATTTATCGCAATTTTTGCGGACGCACGTGTTTTGACGATGATTCTCATGAATTCTTTTTTTTTTTTTTTTCATTCAAAGAGCCGAGTTTCAATTATTCGAATACTATTTACTTAACGAAATTCAAAATCTGTCATTGAAAAAAACATTATTCGGAATAATTCACATGTGTTTCGTTTAGTTTGCTAACAGTGAAAAATCAGAAAAGTAAAGAGGATTGCGGTCCGAGCCTGTCTCACCCAAGGTAGAGAACTTCATACGTGCATACCGTGACAATTTGAGGATGCGGAACGCCACGGATACCAACCCAAAACTCGTGAGCAGCAGTTTAGTAACTCACTAGATGTTTCTAGTAAAATCACTAGATTTTTACTGGACATTACTAGATTTTCAGTGATCTTACCAGGAAAATCTAGTAAGTTACTAAACTGCTGCTAACGAGTTTTGGGTTGGTATCCGTGGCGTTCCGCATCCTCAAATTGTCACGGTATAGGTACTACACATATTGACCGAGCAAATTGTCATTATTTTTGTAATTGTAAGATAATCGGAGAAAAGTTGGATGTTCATTTATAACCAAGAGAAGAACACAGTTTCAGAGACGCAGGTGATACTGAATAAGAGGGTTTTTTCTAGATCATTCATTTGTATATGGAATATATTTCTAGAATAAATTCAAATAATGTCAACGAATCATATAATAGAATAGCAATAAAGTGAATATTTTATATTTACGTGGTAGTCTACTTACTTTTAGTGTTTCTTCGCCCCATGTCTTAAGCGTTGTGATCGCTAACGGCGTGATCACCGTGAGACACGTTCAGCATATCGGAGTAATCTCTATATTCTATTGTCTTTCCTTACTCTATAGGTACTTATTCGTTTACATAGAAATAGGACATAACACGAATATGCAAACATGTCACAGATTAGGCTGACTTAGAATTTGTCTGTACGCGGACTCGAGAATTATCCCTTCTCTATTCGCGCGTCTAGTAGTCTTTGCACGTGAACAAATCAGTGTGAATTTGGACATCATGTCAAACGCCGACGATATTTCGAAGATAAACGGTAAGTTGAAACTATTTCTTAAATGATTGAGAAGAAGTATTTCATACACCTATAGAATTTGGAATACTTTCAATTCAGTTGCAGATTTACTTTTTCTACACCTCAATAGTAGTAGGCCGGCCAGTACTTTTCTTTAGCTTCATTTCTTGAACATCCTCAAATGAACATTAGTTGAGTAATCAATAGATTTAGTGATAATATTGTGATATATAGTGATCGATCAATACATATATTGAACTCCACGAAGAACGCCGTACTGGTTTCTTTGGTGAAGTTGACATAAATTGCCTTATTCATGAATAATATGATACTTTTAGATCACTTGAACGGACTGCGACTTTCAACGCGCGGTGAGTCAAATATACACTGTATGACAAACCATCGGGACAACTAAATTCAATTACCTGTAATTCAACGCTCACTAAATTTCCTCTAGAATATATAATTGCAACTATCAAGAGACTCGGTAGAGTCTCGCGCCAAGTACATTAAAAAAAAAAAATTTCACGCGCGAGACTCAACGAGTCTATATACCCGAAAGGCAACTACCCTAACCTATAACGCGAATTAGTATCTTCGTTTTCTTCCACCTCATGATACTACACGCATTGAAACTAATTTAATCTAGCATGTGGGCATGAAAAGCTTTCATTTGAGCCCTGGATCGATTAAATCGGTGTCCGGAGTGCTGAGATATAATTAATTACAGTTTCTGAAACCCCGTTTCCTCGTCAATAAATACTTTAGTGGTCTTCAGACCAAGTTGACACTCAAACCATTCCCATGAAATCACATTTCGTCGCTAAACGCAGGACGTATGTCCTACGCTTATACACAGAACATACGTCCTTACGCATCTGGGAACAGACATAGAAAGGAAGTCCACACAAAAATTCAGACCAAGATTCATCGCATTAAAACCATTCTCATAAAATCACATCGCGTCGCTACACGCAGGACGTATGTCCTATGCTCATACACGGAACATACGTTCTTACGCATCTGGGAATATGGCATAGAAGGGATAAATCCACACAAGAGTTGTATAGACTGGCGTAAGTACGAGAGTCACGACGTAGTAGGCGCTAGCATCGCAGACAAAAATCGTCTGCAACACTAGCAGACGCGTGTTGTCATTTCATGTTTTCAAATCCAAATAAAGGAAATAAAAAAAAGTTCGAGCAATGATTAATACAAAATTTGAAGGTACAAAAACTAGTGAATATCCACCAAAAGCTCCTCAGGTACGAAAACCTTACGCCAAGGACATTAATGTGATAGTCACCAACAAAAATGTTTAAATCCTACGATTTTGAGTTTTTGAGGTTATTTATGAATGCAATTATCGGAGGTAACGGTTTTTTGGGTTCAATTATTTAGCAAGTTATCGCCTGAGGAAGTCTGACGATAGAAAATCAAGAAAACATGTTGAAGTTGAAAAATATGAGGATAGCATGATTCGATATAAGGAACGGTAAGGAGCCAGACCAATAAAGCCGAGTTCAAGCGTTGGATTGCAACAAATTCCACTTCAAGCTCTATGTTAAGCTCATCTTTGAAGGCTCGTCTGCTCAGACCTAAATTGTGAGTCCGTTAGGCGTAGGATTCCAACGAGTTTTATAATCTATCTCCGTATCATCCAGTCGAAACGAGACTGTCTGTCGACGTTGTGTGTTGGACTCTGATAGGCTTTATTCTACACTCCAAGTCAACGTAGTGCCTTGACCTTCGGTAGAGATAATTTTTTAATCCATGTTTTACAAACAGCTTAGATCCTCCGTTCAGAGCGATATCAAAGTCTGTATAAATATCTATGATTACATGTAAATTAATACTACAAACTATATATCGATACCCACGTTCTAATATGTCGTATCCTACATTTGGAAAAATATTCAGTAGGCGATAAAAACAGTTCACTATCACCATTGAAAAGATAAGACCTTACGGATCCGAATACTTATTTGAAAATAGTACATCAACGATTTGACCGCTGATACTTACACATAAGCTGCGAAACATTATTAACATTCCATTTTTCAAAGAAAGTCAATTTCTCAAATTTTGTGGGTTACGACATATTAGAACGTGCGTAGCGATATTCACAATTGGATGTCAAATTTCAAATAGACTCTCTCTAACTCGCCGATCGGTAAATCGCTGCAGCGGCGGTAAGTTTTGACACAGACACAGACCTACACAACTGACTGCGCCTTGCCACCGCTACTGAACTTGATCTGCGTGGTCTGATGTGATAAAAACCTTTTTCACGGATTGTTCAATTTTGGAGTCGGTCGTCGTTTGAGACGAGAGGATGATGAGAGAAAACGCTGAAGTTGCAAGATATCGGGACAGTGTGATTGGATATAAGAAACGGGTAGAGTCAGACGAACAGAGTAGAATGCAAGTTTTTGATTTCGAAAACTTCCATTTTATGCTCTACGCTAGTCTCGCATCAATAGGCTTGATTCTATATATTTCGATACCTTCTGTTCAGACCCGAAGTTGAAGTTGACGTTATGAGTATGGGACGCGTACATGTTATTTTTGCAGAGGACCTAGCTGCATTAAAAAAAAAAAATACCTAAGAATTGCAACACATATATCTAATATTTATATATATTTAATTATGAGCAGCAACTATAACCCTGCGTGCAAGTAACTCCGCTATTGCCGGTTGCAAGCCCAGATGAGACAGGAGGAGGGCTACACATTGCAGGCATATAGAATTATACCGGATTCTAACGAAACAATTCGTAAAATTTAATAAAATAACACATGCAACGTCTGTCCACAGAAATTTAAGGCTCACAGAAAAGTATGAGCATACGTGTATATTATAACATTATTTTCATTCATTCAAAATCATACTACCACATTCAACATTGCTGCTTCTTGAGGGATTCGGATGATACAAAATGCATCACCGTACATGCATTGCGATGTTCGTAGCAACAATTGGCAGAACGTTGACAACTGAGCAAGCCTCGCAAGCGAGGATATAGGAAAACTCAATCGAGCGAGCGTAGCGAGCGAGCACAATTATTAGGTAGTCAAGCAAAATTGTACAAAAAGTGGTGATATCAACCCCAAAAAGCACCCCTGGTGCAAAAACCTTTCGCCAAGTACATTAATATGGTCACTACCCCCAAAAACATCCACCAACTAAAATTCCTCCCTAACAAAAGTGGTACTACAAAAATGTCTACTTACAAAAGGAATGAAATCAGATACAATTGCCAAGTACATGTCTTCTGTATAAAAAAAGTTTACAACAGAAGAACAGAAAACTGAACAGTCTTGTATTGTTCACTCGCTACGCTCGCTCACTCGATCGGATCTTGATAATTACAGGGAAAAAATCAGGAAAAAAAATTTAGGAAGTGGTACTTGGCGGGCCATTTATGAGTAAGTACAAGAGTATTTACTCAGGTCTATGTATCATTTGTTCGATACATATTGCTATGAGTAAGTAAAAAGAGTATTCACTTAGGTCTATGTATCATTTGTTCGATACATATTGCTATAATGGCCCGCCAAGTACCACTTCCTAAATTTTTTTTCCTGATTTTTTCCCTGTAATTATCAAGATCCGATCGAGTGAGCGAGCGTAGCGAGTGAACAATACAAGACTGTTCAGTTTTCTGTTCTTCTGTTGTAAACTTTTTTTATACAGAAGACATGTACTTGGCAATTGTATCTGATTTCATTCCTTTTGTAAGTAGACATTTTTGTAGTACCACTTTTGTTAGGGAGGAATTTTAGTTGGTGGATGTTTTTGGGGGTAGTGACCATATTAATGTACTTGGCGAAAGGTTTTTGCACCAGGGGTGCTTTTTGGGGTTTTATCAATATGAGGATGATTAGCGATATTGCTAATATATTGAATTTACGGAATCAAAATTGTACCTTGAAGTGCTGTTTGAACTTATTATTCGATGAATTCAAATATTTTTTGTTACATATTACAGAAGCTATGGCCAGTACATCGGCGGAGAGCGCGAGAGAGACGGAGGAGACAGAAAAAGAGGAAGAAAAAAGGGGAAAGGAAAAGGAGAGAGGGAAACAACAGGAGGTGAAGAAAGATGAGGAAAAGAGAACAAAGAGCGGTGCGAGGGGAGTGAAAGGCGGGAGGGTTGAACGTAAGTCATATCAGCAAACGCGTACATGTATACCTATATGAGATTACATGTGAACTCAGCGACGGCAATAAATCAAAATTCCCATTTCTCACGATTTTTTTCCGTACTTACTCAGCGATAATAAGCGGCGGCGACAATTGACATTTTTTTCCATTCACAACCTTTGATTACACATCTATTTGAAAACCTCAGTTTCACGCACCGGTACAAATTCGCACCAGCCGACTGCAGCGCTTCACATCTCTGACTCAAACCAACCATTTTCATTCATTATCTGTATTATTTGAAGCTCAGAATATGCCATATGAAATGGCGATAATGATCTAGAAGAAATCTAAATACCAATTAAAAACATTGTAAAAACTGTAATGGCAGAAGAACTATTTTTTTTCCTAATGAATACCATATTTTTCCATTGAAGTAAATCAAAAAATCGAACCCAATATCCAACGGGAATATTCATAATTTTAGGGTATACACGTTCATTTATTTAATGTATATTCAATTCCTCAATCGCAAAAAAATTCGTTTATTAGCCGGGAGTTGCACGCGGGTAGAGATTCGCCCCGAAAATGAATTTACGTCCGACTCCTCCGATGGCCAAAATATAATTGAATGTTGGTCCGGGGTCATCTGCTGGGAAAACTGTTCAACTTTTTCTCTCGTGGTGGGGGAAATACCGTACTTCTCGATATCGAAAAGATACACGCGAAATAAGAAACCCTTGGTGTGAATTCGGACCTATATGTAATCGCGAGGTCAATTCTTAATAATTCTGGCTATGTTTTGTGAAATATTTATTCGAGTATTTCGTTTTTCAACAGCGTACAGAGGGACGAGGGCCAGCAGCAGTACCAGAGAATGGCGGCGAAGGCTGCAGCAGCGGCAGGAAGAGCGGTCGCGGAAAGAGGCCGTGGCCGAAACTTTTTCAATTTTTTTAAAAACACTGATGAAAAAGTAAATAAATAAAATATCGTGACAATAGGTGTTATTATTACTGTCCCTGCTATACTTTTTTTATAATCTCGGAAACTCATGCATCAACCCTGGAACGTTCTTAATAATAATATCACATCATATGTAACAGCGAAGTCCGAGGTCAGATAGCATGACAGTGAGAAGCACGCAGACATGTACAGTCAAGCTATAGTGCTCTGAAAAAAAAAGTGTGACATCCGGACATCCGATTGAACTTTAATATTTAGATAGCAAAATAATACAGCTTGTATGAGTAGCAGTTCAAGCTCGCCGGGTCACAGTGGGGCCGAATCCCAAATTCGCGGACATAACCCGAAAAATCAAGTTTTGTTTTCGGGGTTTTAGAGTGAAGGAGTAAGTAAAGTAATAGTCCAAGGGTCGGATTCCAGACTGGGGAGGGTAAGATCCCCTATACCTGCTCTTTTATTCCAGTTCGAAAGTGACCCTCGCTCGAGTTAGACGCAGCGCGCTCCGAGTGAAATTCACAGTGTTGTGTTTAGAACGTGCTGAAGCTGACAAAAATCACGCCAAAAAATTTCTAAAAAATGGATTTGAAAGGGGAAAGTAAGTACAATATCACCGTGAAATTGAAAATGTATAGTAGTGATGCATGTGGCATCGAAAAAAGAATGATTTATCTGAAAATTACCGTAACACTGCTACGAAAAATTGTAAACACGTAGAGAAAAGTTGAGTTGCTCCCTGTTGTCCCGCGGTCTTTCTTGTTGGAGGTTGTAGATTGATGTATTGTTTAATGGAAACAACCAAAAAATAGTCCGCATTTTTACGCGCCTGCTGTTGGTGCACATTTTTGTAGCGAAAAGTACATTTTTCGCAATTTCGAGCGGTGAAAACACAAAATATCGGGAAATGGTTTATACATAAGTTGTGTGGTTTCGAAATATCTACCCAGGGGTGTACTCACATTGTGGGCCCATGACCCCAGGTGGGCCCGGTGAGGCCCAAATCAATTTTTTGTTATCATAACGCTCATCTTTTTTATAGCGGATATTTCAACAAATGAGGCAAGCTCAAGCTATTTTTCATTTGAATCCACGGACTGCGAATCAAGTGATTCTTCCGATGATGATACCTACTAAGGTTGTACGTAACCAAGTAGATTAACGAATACACATTATAGAATTTTTTATATCACCTAACATTTTCCTATTATATATATACCAAGAATATTCGGTGAGACTACACGATCCCCTTCCTACAGCAAAACCAACACAGGCGCTCACCGTGTGCGTGAGTCTCGTTCGGGAGGGGATGCAATGCTACTGGCGCCTCATTCCGTCCTAAACTAGCCTCACGCACGCGGTGCGCTTGTGTTAGTTTTGCTATAGGAAGGGGATCGTGTAGTCTCACCGAATATTCACGGTATATATATATAATTAAGGATCTAACGGCTATTCTTTTAGTATGTATACATCATTATGATTTGCATATTTTTGTAATAACCTAATTTTAAGAAAATTATTGTTATTTGTAAATACTAACTTTATATAATTTTCATTTTTATATTTCTGTAGTCACCTAGTTTAAGCAAATTACTGTCATTTTCGTCTGAATAAAACATTTTTTTCCGTAGAAATCAGCCATATTGGATCCGTCATTTTGTTTTTTGGATCTTTGACTTCGGATTCGTAATCAGCGACCCCAAAAACCTCCCAGTTCAGATTTGCGACCGAATTCAACGTGTTTTTCAAGAAATTTGCTACCGTTTTGGATCTGCCATTCTGTTTTTGAGATTTTTGTTTTCGGATTCGTAATCAGCGACCCCGAAAACCCCCGAGTACAGATTTGCGACCGAATTCAACGTGTTCTTCAAGAAATTTGTTACCGTTTTGGATCCGCCATTTTGTTTTTGAGATTTTTATTTTCGGATTCGTAATCAACGACCCCGAAAACCCCCGAGTACAGATTTGCGACCGAATTCAACGTGTTTTTCAAGAAATTTGTTACCGTTTTGGATCCGCCATTTTGTTTTTGAGATTTTCGTTTTCGGATTCGTAATCAGCGACCCCGAAAACCCCTGAGTACAGATTTTCAACCGAATTCAGAGTTATGTCCGCAAATTTGGGATTCGGCCCCACTGTGCGGGTGGTCTCGTTACTAGAAAGGGATTACCCCGAAATACTCTTGGTATTACCAGTTACGATATTCCCGTGGTTTACTACTCATAGAATTAAATTATATTATAACATGCAAATGGTTAAATTTAAAGAATTCTGGAAAACAGTTTAACGAATCTTAGGTATAAGATATAAATGAGCGATTTTGTGTGAGCGGTCGTGATTACTTATCTTTGGCTGAGATGGCGTAGCATGGGGCTACTTTCGATATTTAGGTATATGCCTCCCTCACCTTGAGAACCTCGAAACCTTTGATTAGCGTAGAATTTAGATTTTGTTTATGATGTTTAATGTTCGGAACTGAAGCTAAATAAATTGTTAATATTCACTGATTCGAAATAGTCTGTATTAAATGTTAACTTAAAGTTGGAATAGCAAGATTCTTAAATATTACAAATACTCGAAGTGAGTATAAGGCGGAAAGTGAAGTTATTTTTATTAAAAGTTCAAAGGCGATTATTAGAATAATCGAATTGTGTCTCTGCACTGAATTTAGTATTGAATAATCAGACCACCACGCTGTGGATTATGTCACGATTATTACTTTAGGGTTGACGAGTACTGAGTCCTTTACACTACCACTTTAATTATGAGAAAGAAAAGATTGAGTGTAACTCTTGGCTCTACTTAGCACACGGGTCGATACGTCCACGCACCTCGCGATTTACCAGAAGAAAGACGCTAGTTTAAGTTCAAAGGCGACGAGGTCCCCGCGGTTGCAACAATGTATGTATTACTGCGCGCGTGGCTTAGCCAATTAGGGCCTTGCTTAGTGGCTAATTGTCGCCTGATTGGTTTGAGGGACTACTTGCAGTTAGGCGTAGGCGTTGGTCCCTTGTGACGTCACGCGGTCCCATGCTACTCCATGCCTCACCTATAGTCTACTCACACTAGCTTACTTTGAATATCTTCAAACTATGTTAATAATCCCAAACTTATATTTGAATTATGAACCGTTAAATGGCTCTTTAGTTTTCCATCATTCTTGCTTTTGAAATCTTATTATTCTACTTCTAGTTAGCTTAATTTCCTTATTTCTTTGGAAATTAGAAAGAGAGCAAAAATTACATCTACGAGCTAACCTATAGTAGTGTGAGATTGAGGGGTCAGCAAGACTTGGGTTCCAGTGCTGCTTCGCCGTTATCTGCACCTACGTGACTTACGAGCCATTTCAGGAAGGGAATAAACATCCGATAGAAATAATATTATATTTCGATGTGGTTACTTTTTATCACGTTCGAAAAATGAAACAAGTTGTTGAGGTTCAAAGAATTTATAAAATCAAATAAAGAAAAAGGAATTTAGGATTCCGGGATATATATATATATGTGTAAAAGAAAGAAGTCAGCAGGATTAGGGTAAACCCGAAGTTCTAGGAACTATCCTGGTTGACTTCCCAAAAGGAAAAATATATACCGAAATCTTTAAAATCTACGCACGTAACACACATAATCTTCGAAACCTACGTAAAACCTGAATATTGGAAGTGTTTCTCATAGTTTTTGATCTCCAGATTATGGAAAATATTGTAAAAACCAATAATAATAACTTGGACAAGCGATATAAAAGTTTTTTGCATTGCAACCTGAATTTGGGGAATATTTTGCCAATTTCTTCTGCGATTCTTGATCAGGATACAGAATGCTTTACGGAAAACAAGGTTTCAGCCTGATTGGAAAAGATCTTTCTCATTTCGGATATCTCGGTGAGATACACAAAATCTTCGAAACCTACGTAAAACCTGAATATTGGAAGTGTTTTCAATAGTTTTTGAACTCCAGATTATGGAAAATATCGTAAAAACCAATAATAATAACTTGGACAAGCGATATAAAAGTTTTTTGCATTGCAACCTGAATTTGGGGAATATTTGGCCAATTTCTTCTATGATTCTTGATCAGGATACAAAATGCTCCACGAGAAACAAGGTTTCAGCCTGATTGGGAAAGATCTTTCTCATTTCGGATATCTCTGTGAGATACACAAAATCTTCGAAACCTACGTAAAATCTGAATATTGGAAGTGTTTCCAATAGTTTTTGATCTCCGGATTATGGAAAATATTGTAAAAACCAATAATAATAACTTGGACAAGCGATATAAAAGTTTTTTGCATTGCAACCTGAATTTGGGGAATATTTTGCCAATTTTTTCTGCTATTCTTGATCAGGATACAAAATGCTTTACGAGAAACAAGGTTTCAGCCTGATTGTGGAAGATCTTTCTCATTTTGGATATCTCGGTGAGATACACATAATCTTCGAAACCTACGTAAAACCTGAATATTGGAAGTGTTTCTCATAGTTTTTGATCTCCGGATTATGGAAAATATTGTGAAAACCAATAATAATGACTTGGACAAGCGATATAAAAGTTTTTTGCATTGCAACCTGAATTTGGGGAATATTTTGCCAATTTCTCCTGCTTTTCTTGATCAGGATACAGAATGCTTTACGAAAAACAAGGTTTCAGCCTGATTGGAAAAGATCTTTCTCATTTCGGATATCTCGGTGAGATACACAAAATCTTCGAAACCTACGTAAAACCTGAATATTGGAAGTGTTTCTCGAAGTTTTTGATCTCCGGATTATGGAAAATATTGTAAAAACCAATAATAATAACTTGGACAAGCGATATAAAAGTTTTTTGCATTGCAACCTGAATTTGAGGAATATTTTGCCAATTTCTTCTGCGATTCTTGATCAGGATACAGAATGCTTTACGGAAAACAAGGTTTCAGCCTGATTGTGGAAGATCTTCCTCATTTTGGATATACTCGGTGAGATACACAAAATCTTCGAAACCTACGTAAAACCTGAATATTGGAAGTGTTTCTCAGAGTTTTTGATCTCCGGATTATGGAAAATATTGTAAAAACCAATAATAATAACTTGGACAAGCGATATAAAAGTTTTTTGCATTGCAACCTGAATTTGGGGAATATTTTGCCAATTTCTTCTGCGATTCTTGATCAGGATACAGAATGCTTTACGGAAAACAAGGTTTCAGCCTGATTGGAAAAGATCTTTCTCATTTCGGATATCTCAGTGAGATACACAAAATCTTCGAAACCTACGTAAAACCTGAATATTGAAAGTGTTTCTCATAGTTTTTGATCTCCAGATCATGGAAAATATCGTAAAAACCAATAATTATAACTTGGACGAGCGATATGAAAGTTTTTTGCATTGCAACCTGAATTTGGGGAATATTTGGCCAATTTCTTCTATGATTCTTGATCAGGATACAAAATGCTCCACGAGAAACAAGGTTTCAGCCTGATTGGGAAAGATCTTTCTCATTTCGGATATCTCTGTGAGATACACAAAATCTTCGAAACCTACGTAAAATCTGAATATTGGAAGTGTTTCCAATAGTTTTTGATCTCCGGATTATGGAAAATATTGTAAAAACCAATAATAATAACTTGGACAAGCGATATAGAAGTTTTTTGCATTGCAACCTGAATTTGGGGAATATTTTGCCAATTTCTTCTGCGATTCTTGATCAGGATACAGAATGCTTTACGAAAAACAAGGTTTCAGCCTGATTGGAAAAGATCTTTCTCATTACGGATATCTCGGTGAGATACACAAAATCTTCGAAACCTACGTAAAACCTGAATATTGAAAGTGTTTCTTATAGTTTTTGATCTCCGGATTATGGAAAATATTGTAAAAACCAATAATAATAACTTGGACAAGCGATATAGAAGTTTTTTGCATTGCAACCTGAATTTGGGGAATATTTTGCCAATTTCTTCTGCGATTCTTGATCAGGATACAAGATGCTTCACGAGAAACAAGGTTTCAGCCTGATTGGGAAAGATCTTTCTCATTTTGGATATCTCGGTGAGATACACAAAATCTTCGAAACCTACGTAAAACCTGACTATCGGAAGTGTTTCCAATAGTTTTTGATCTCCAGATTATGGAAAATATCGTAAAAACCAATAATGATAACTTGGACGAGGGATATGAAAGTTTTTTGCATTGCAACCTGAATTTGGGGAATATTTTGCCAATTTTTTCTGCGATTCTTGATCAGGATACAAAATGCTTCACGAGAAACAAGGTTTCAGCCTGATTCGGAAAGATCTTTCTCATTTTGGATATCTCGGTGAGATACACAAAATCTTCGAAACCTACGTAAAACCTGACTATCGGAAGTGTTTCCAATAGTTTTTGATACCCAGATTATGGAAAATATTGTGAAAACCAATAATAATGACTTGGACAAGCGATATAAAAGTTTTTTGCATTGCAACCTGAATTTGGGGAATATTTTGCCAATTTCTCCTGCTTTTCTTGATCAGGATACAGAATGCTTTACGAAAAACAAGGTTTCAGCCTGATTGGAAAAGATCTTTCTCATTTCGGATATCTCGGTGAGATACACAAAATCTTCGAAACCTACGTAAAACCTGAATATTGGAAGTGTTTCTCAAAGTTTTTGATCTCCGGATTATGGAAAATATTGTAAAAACCAATAATAATAACTTGGACGAGCGATATAAAAGTTTTTTGCATTGCAACCTGAATTTGGGGAATATTTTGCCAATTTCTTCTGCGATTCTTGATCAGGATACAGAATGCTTTACGGAAAACAAGGTTTCAGCCTGATTGTGGAAGATCTTCCTCATTTTGGATATACGCGGTGAGATACACAAAATCTTCGAAACCTACGTAAAACCTGAATATTGGAAGTGTTTCTCAGAGTTTTTGATCTCCGGATTATGGAAAATATTGTAAAAACCAATAATAATAACTTGGACAAGCGATATAAAAGTTTTTTGCATTGCAACCTGAATTTGGGGAATATTTTGCCAATTTCTTCTGCGATTCTTGATCAGGATACAGAATGCTTTACGGAAAACAAGGTTTCAGCCTGATTGGAAAAGATCTTTCTCATTTCGGATATCTCAGTGAGATACACAAAATCTTCGAAACCTACGTAAAACCTGAATATCGGGAGTGTTTCTCATAGTTTTTGATCTCCAGATCATGGAAAATATCGTAAAAACCAATAATTATAACTTGGACGAGCGATATGAAAGTTTTTTGCATTGCAACCTGAATTTGGGGAATATTTGGCCAATTTCTTCTATGATTCTTGATCAGGATACAAAATGCTCCACGAGAAACAAGGTTTCAGCCTGATTGGGAAAGATCTTTCTCATTTCGGATATCTCTGTGAGATACACAAAATCTTCGAAACCTACGTAAAATCTGAATATTGGAAGTGTTTCCAATAGTTTTTGATCTCCGGATTATGGAAAATATTGTAAAAACCAATAATAATAACTTGGACAAGCGATATAAAAGTTTTTTGCATTGCAACCTGAATTTGGGGAATATTTTGCCAATTTCTTCTGCGATTCTTGATCAGGATACAGAATGCTTTACGAAAAACAAGGTTTCAGCCTGATTGGAAAAGATCTTTCTCATTACGGATATCTCGGTGAGATACACAAAATCTTCGAAACCTACGTAAAACCTGAATATTGAAAGTGTTTCTTATAGTTTTTGATCTCCGGATTATGGAAAATATTGTAAAAACCAATAATAATAACTTGGACAAGCGATATAGAAGTTTTTTGCATTGCAACCTGAATTTGGGGAATATTTTGCCAATTTCTTCTGCGATTCTTGATCAGGATACAAAATGCTTCACGAGAAACAAGGTTTCAGCCTGATTCGGAAAGATCTTTCTCATTTTGGATATCTCGGTGAGATACACAAAATCTTCGAAACCTACGTAAAACCTGACTATCGGAAGTGTTTCCAATAGTTTTTGATACCCAGATTATGGAAAATATCGTAAAAACCAATAATGATATCTTGGACAAGGGATATGGAAGTTTTTTGCATTGCAACCTGAATTTGGGGAATATTTTGCCAATTTTTTCTGCTATTCTTGATCAGGATACAAAATGCTTTACGAGAAACAGTGTTTCAGCCTGATTGTGGAAGATCTTTCTCATTTTGGATATCTCGGTGAGATACACATAATCTTCGAAACCTACGTAAAACCTGAATATCGGGAGTGTTTTCAATAGTTTTTGATCTCAATAATATGAAAGGTATCGTAAAAACCAATAATAATAACTTGGACGAGCGATATGAAAGTTTTTTGCATTGCAACCTGAGTTTGGGGGATATTTCGCCAATTTCTCCTGCTTTTCTTGATCAGGATACAAAATGCTTCACGATAAACAGGGTTTCAACCTGATTGGGAAAGATCTTTCTTATTTCGGATATCTCTGTGAGATACACAAAATTTTCGAAACCTACGTAAAACCTGAATATTGGAAGTGTTTCTCATAGTTTTTGATCTCCGGATTATGGAAAATATTGTAAAAACCAATAATAATAACTTGGACGAGCGATATGAAAGTTTTTTGCATTGCAACCTGAATTTGGGGAATATTTTGCCAATTTCTTCTGCTATTCTTAATCAGGATACAAAATGCTTTACGAAAAACAAGGTTTCAGCCTGATTGGGAAAGATCTTTCTCATTTTGGATATCTCGATGAGATACACAAAATCTTCGAAACCTACGTAAAACCTGAATATCGGGAGTGTTTTCAATAGTTTTTGATCTTAATATCATGAAAGGTATCGTAAAAACCAATAATAATAACTTGAACGAGCGATATGAAAGTTTTTTGCATTGCAACCTGAATTTGGGGAATATTTTGCCAATTTCTCCTGCTTTTCTTGATCAGGATACAGAATGCTTTACGAAAAACAAGGTTTCAGCCTGATTGGAAAAGATCTTTCTCATTTCGGATATCTCGGTGAGATACACAAAATCTTCGAAACCTACGTAAAACCTGAATATTGGAAGTGTTTCTAATAGTTTTTGATCTCCGGATCATGGAAAATATTGTAAAAACCAATAATAATAACTTGGACAAGCGATATAAAAGTTTTTTGTATTGCAACCTGAATTTCGGGAATATTTTGCCAATTTCTTCTGCGATTCTTGATCCGGATACAAAATGCTTCACGAGAAACAAGGTTTCAGCCTGATTGGGAAAGATCTTTCTCATTTTGGATATCTCGGTGAGATACACAAAATCTTCGAAACCTACGTAAAACCTGAATATCGGGAGTGTTTTCAATCGTTTTTGATCTCAATATTATGAAAGGTATCGTAAAAACCAATAATAATAACTTGGACGAGCGATATGAAAGTTTTTTGGATTGCAACCTGAATTTGGGGAATATTTTGCCAATTTCTTCTGCGATTCTTGATCAGGATACAAAATGCTTCACGAAAAACGAGGTTTCGGCCTGATTGGGAAAGATCTTTCTCGTTTCGGATATCTCTGTGAGATACACAAAATCTTCGAAACCTACGTAAAATCTGAATATTGGAAGTGTTTCCAATAGTTTTTAATTTCCAGATTATGGAAAATATCGTAAAAACCAGTAATAATAACTTGGACAAGCGATATAAAAGTTTTTTGCATTGCAACCTGAATTTGGGTAATATTTTGCCAATTTCTTCTGCGATTCTTGATCGGGATACAAAATGCTTCACGAGAAACAAGGTTTCAGCCTGATTGGGAAAGATCTTTCTCATTTTGGATATCTCGGTGAGATACACAAAATCTTCGAAACCTACGTAAAACCTGACTATCGGAAGTGTTTCCAATAGTTTTTGATCTCCAGATTATGGAAAATATCGTAAAAACCAATAATGATAACTTGGACGAGGGATATGAAAGTTTTTTGCATTGCAACCTGAATTTGGGGAATATTTTGCCAATTTTTTCTGCGATTCTTGATCAGGATACAAAATGCTTCACGAGAAACAAGGTTTCAGCCTGATTCGGAAAGATCTTTCTCATTTTGGATATCTCGGTGAGATACACAAAACCTTCGAAACCTACGTAAAACCTGACTATCGGAAGTGTTTCCAATAGTTTTTGATACCCAGATTATGGAAAATATCGTAAAAACCAATAATGATATCTTGGACAAGGGATATGGAAGTTTTTTGCATTGCAACCTGAATTTGGGGAATATTTTGCCAATTTTTTCTGCAATTCTTGATCAGGATACAAAATGCTTCACGATAAACAGGGTTTCAACCTGATTGGGAAAGATCTTTCTTATTTCGGATATCTCTGTGAGATACACAAAATTTTCGAAACCTACGTAAAACCTGAATATTGGAAGTGTTTCTCATAGTTTTTGATCTCCGGATTATGGAAAATATTGTAAAAACCAATAATAATAACTTGGACGAGCGATATGAAAGTTTTTTGCATTGCAACCTGAATTTGGGGAATATTTTGCCAATTTCTTCTGCTATTCTTAATCAGGATACAAAATGCTTTACGAAAAACAAGGTTTCAGCCTGATTGGGAAAGATCTTTCTCATTTTGGATATCTCGATGAGATACACAAAATCTTCGAAACCTACGTAAAACCTGAATATCGGGAGTGTTTTCAATAGTTTTTGATCTTAATATCATGAAAGGTATCGTAAAAACCAATAATAATAACTTGAACGAGCGATATGAAAGTTTTTTGCATTGCAACCTGAATTTGGGTAATATTTTGCCAATTTCTTCTGCGATTCTTGATCGGGATACAAAATGCTTCACGAAAAACGAGGTTTCGGCCTGATTGGGAAAGATCTTTCTCGTTTCGGATATCTCTGTGAGATACACAAAATCTTCGAAACCTACGTAAAATCTGAATATTGGAAGTGTTTCCAATAGTTTTTAATTTCCAGATTATGGAAAATATCGTAAAAACCAGTAATAATAACTTGGACAAGCGATATAAAAGTTTTTTGCATTGCAACCTGAATTTGGGTAATATTTTGCCAATTTCTTCTGCGATTCTTGATCGGGATACAAAATGCTTCACGAGAAACAAGGTTTCAGCCTGATTGGGAAAGATCTTTCTCATTTTGGATATCTCGGTGAGATACACAAAATCTTCGAAACCTACGTAAAACCTGACTATCGGAAGTGTTTCCAATAGTTTTTGATCTCCAGATTATGGAAAATATCGTAAAAACCAATAATGATAACTTGGACGAGGGATATGAAAGTTTTTTGCATTGCAACCTGAATTTGGGGAATATTTTGCCAATTTTTTCTGCGATTCTTGATCAGGATACAAAATGCTTCACGAGAAACAAGGTTTCAGCCTGATTCGGAAAGATCTTTCTCATTTTGGATATCTCGGTGAGATACACAAAACCTTCGAAACCTACGTAAAACCTGACTATCGGAAGTGTTTCCAATAGTTTTTGATACCCAGATTATGGAAAATATCGTAAAAACCAATAATGATATCTTGGACAAGGGATATGGAAGTTTTTTGCATTGCAACCTGAATTTGGGGAATATTTTGCCAATTTTTTCTGCTATTCTTGATCAGGATACAAAATGCTTCACGATAAACAGGGTTTCAACCTGATTGGGAAAGATCTTTCTTATTTCGGATATCTCTGTGAGATACACAAAATTTTCGAAACCTACGTAAAACCTGAATATTGGAAGTGTTTCTCATAGTTTTTGATCTCCGGATTATGAAAAATATTGTAAAAACCAATGATAATAACTTGGACGAGCGATATAAAAGTTTTTTGCATTGCAACCTGAATTTCGGGAATATTTTGCCAATTTCTTCTGCGATTCTTGATCAGGATACAAAATGCTTCACGAGAAACAAGGTTTCAGCCTGATTGGGAAAGATCTTTCTCATTGTTACGAGCAACCGTGCTGAAGGCTCGGTTGTCGAGTTGTTAAATAATATAAGAGAGTAATCTCCGAGCGGCTGGAGACCACCCTCTGGGGTTTGCTTGAATTAAGTCCTAGGGACACCTGCGCAATCTGTGAATTGACTAGGAAGTACGTATATAGTGAACATATATTTATTTGCAATTACAAGGAAACCAATAGCTAAAAGTATACTAAATGCTATTTGATATGATGAATGGTTTGATTAATTATGGGTAAGGAAAGTAGAGGAGGGAATGAGCCTACCGAATTAACCTCTGAGCGTCACCCGAGCCAACTCCAAGAACCCACCGGTCGAGCGACTTCCTTCACGAGGAACCTGGTGCAGCTTATGCCGAGTAGTCCGATCCGCGTCAGCTGTCTGTTTGATGGACCTTCTTCGAATCTGCCCTCTGGTCTGCTTCACACGCAGCCCGTTATCAGGAGTCTTCGTTCTCGGTTAGGCGTGGTCCCGGGTACGCGTTCAGAGGGGTGAGCACTTTGCTCAGCTTTCGGTAATAATTCGACTGCCTGGCAATCACCTCGGTTTCAATAAAGAAACCTCGGGTTTCTTGGCGGTGGGGTTTTTAGCAATTCGCTGAATCGCTGGTCCCCTGGCTCATTTCCTGCTCTACTTCCGGCCGAGCGCGCGCGTGTAGGAATGCGCTGATTGCACTACTTGCATTGGAAGAATATGGGAAAAAGGGCCGTTCGTAACACCCTCCCCCAAGACGCTGGCTCCGGTACCGGGGTCAAGCGTATGAAAATTAGGATGGGCCTAAAGTGTCGCGCATTCCTTCCACGCGGTCGCTTTGCCGATTCTCCACGGCTAAACTATTTCTAACTTACTTCTAAGTTACGTACTAGGCTTAAGATTAGGTTTACAATCTTTTTGGGTCTGGTCCGGTTGTTGGCAGGATGGCATCAGTCGTTGGGTAGGGCCACGGGTGGTGGAGGATGTAGCCTATCATTGGCTAACTCCCTTGGGCCCGGAGTCCTTCAGTTTGAACTTGTCTAGATGCTTCAGTTTCCTCTTTCCACTCTGATCAGAGATGATAGCGGTGTTTAGGCTAAGCAGCTCCACGATCTCGTATGGGCCTTCGTAGTAGGGGTCTAGTTTTCCCCTGGCCTCACGTTTCGCGTATACCTGATCGCCCACCTGGAATTTGACAGGATTAACCTTCGTGTCATACCTGCGTTTTGAGGCGCGTTTTGCATCGTTCAAGTTGTTTCCTCCAACTTCTGCTAGCTCATCGAGCCGAGTTACTAGGTTCGCCATGTACTTGGTAGTGGTCGGTACATGTTTGGCCATCGGTAGTGATTCCGGCGTCCTTTTCGGTTTGCCAAAAGCCATTTCATGGGGCGTGAATTTCGTCCCTTCGTGAATGACTGAGTTGTAGCACCGCATGGCGTCAGGCAGCAGCGCATCCCATTCCCGTTGGTCATGGGCATAGTGACGCAAATAGTCTACCAAACCCGTGTGACTCCGCTCTAGCGATCCGTTCGTCTGGGGGTGGTATCCCGAGGTCATCACGTGGTTAACCTTGTTGATCTTCAAGAACTCCTTCATGTTTTCGCTGGTGAAGCTTCTTCCGCGATCGCTGAGTAGAATCAGCGGAATGCTGTAGGGTTTGAAGTAGCCTTGGTCGAGGGCCCTGATGATAGAGACTGAGGTCTGGTCCGGTAGAGCGAAAGCATGGCCCAGTTTCGTGAGTAGATCCAGAACGGTGAGTATGTACTTATTTCCGTTTCTGGTGGTCGGGAGTGGTCCGACGATATCCACGGCTATTTTCTCCCATGCTTCCACCGGGGTATCTGTAATGATCATTGGTTCTCGGGTTTTAATTCGGGTTATCTTCTGCTTTTGGCAGCTGGTGCAGCATCGGATGACATCTTGCACCTCGTTTCGCATCCCAGGCCAGTAGTATCTCTTTCGTAGCCGTTGATAGGTCTTGGTTACGCCTTTGTGTCCTCCAGTAGTCCCTTCGTGCCATCTTCTCACGATGTTGAGCCTTTCCTCGGGGGCGGGGGTTTCGATCTCCCCAGTACAGAGATATATTTGGCACGGGTAGTCTCGGAAGATGGTTCCCACAAGAGATTTCACGATCGCAGGCTGCCAAGTCTCTAAGGCGTCACCCCGTGTAGGGATCCGAACTTCGGTGACCCTTTCTGCTCTCATGGCGGCTTTTAGTAGTTCCAATCCGTCTACGAAGTCTTCGGGAGTCATCCGGTGATAATATTGGTCCATACAGGCGACCGAGAATATGGTCCCCCTTTTCCTTCTGGTAATAGCCACCGCACCTTTCTCTGATATTTTTCCCAAGAGATCGTCAGGGTGGATGTATTGCATCTCGCGTAGTTGTTTGCCTACCGGAGTCGTAAGTCTGCAATCAGCTGATATGAAATGTGCATAGTTACCCTTTCTCATCGTCAGCGTGTCTGTGATTACGTCCACCTTGAGCGTACGGTCGTCGTTACTTCTATCGTGGCCGAGTGTAGAGTTACGCATCGCACGTCGGCCTACTTCCTTGTCTCTCGTGTCATCGGCCTTGCTGACGTCGTCGACATATGGCACCCTGGAGGTTGTTATTGTTTCTACCGACTATTTTGGTTCCTCTACAGGCGTCTCGTCGTCCGAAGTGGTTGTTGAGGTGGTCGGCGAACCGTACGGGGTCGATCTTCCCGTGGGTAACAATGACTTGCGTGGAGTTGGTAGGAATGAGACTCGGTTTTTACTGGCCTGTCTCGTAGGTTGTGACCCAGTGGGAGTCTGTTGACACTTGCTGACGGTGGTGTCTCGGTTATCAGTAGTTCCTGGCAGGCGCGATTGGTTGAGAGATTTTGAGAGTTCCAGAAGTTGTTCCTTTGCACTCTCTATGGTGAGTGGTTGGGCCTCAACCCACAGGTCATTGGCCTTTTGGTTTAACCGTTGTTGCGTAGTTTCTGCGGGTTGTAAGTCCGAGAGATTTAGGGCAACTACCTTTCTAACGCCGTTTGGGTCATCTTCGTGGCTGCTGTCCCCGGAATCCATTTCTCTGGGATCGTAACTACTCCTCGGGGTCCATGGCCCTGGGTATTCCCTCTGTAACAGATCTTGGATTACCTGGCTAGTGGTTGGATCTCTCTCTTGGAGCATCTCTTGGAATTCCACCCGGTCAGTCGTCAACTCGCATGGTTCGCTGGTTACATCGTGGCTAGGGCCTGGCCCATAACTCGCTTGAACGGTAGTATCCAGGGAAGTGTCGTCGCTTTCCTCGTCTTCCGAGTCGCTATTCCGTTGCTCAGAAATAGCAGAAGTTGTTAGGTCGTTCTGCGTAGATGATAACTGGTCCTGTATACTGGTTCCCAGGCCCACAGATGTATTGCTGCTTTCGTCGGCATTCACGTAGGTGAGTGGGGCGACCGTGGGGTTGCTACGTGACTGGCTGGTTATTGGGCTCAAGTTCGAGTAGGTGATTGGCCCAACTCTCGGGTTGTTACGTAACCGGCTGGCTACCGAACTGGTGTTCGCGTCCTGTTTTCGTACAGTCGGTGGTTTGTAGTCCGGATCTTCGCCTTTCTTCAGCTTCAAGGGTAGACACGTCATCACAGGGTTGCGTGAAAGGGCGTCAGCATTAGCATTAGCTGTCCCCTTCTTGTAGATGATCTTGAAGTCGTATTCGGCCAACCGCAATCTCCAGCGCGTAAGCCTAGAGCTCGGATCCCGATGATTGTGGAGCCAAACGAGAGCCTGATGATCCGTGTAGAGGGTGAACTCTCTACCGTATAGGTAAGGCCTAAAATAATTGATAGCGAATATTACAGCCAGGCACTCCTTCTCGGAGGTAGAGTAATTGATCTCCGCTTTGTTCAGGAGGCGGGAGGCATAGTTCACAGGTTGTTCTTCCCCCTTGGCACCCTGGCTGAGCACAGCACCCAGTGCGTGGTCGGAAGCATCCGTCGTCAGCACAAACTTTTCGTTGAAATCCGGGTATCTAAGCACAGGTTCCTCACAGAGAGCTTTTCTGAGGTCCTCAAAGCTCCGTTGCTGCGCCTCCCCCCATGTGAAAGCTGTACTCTTTTTTAATAAGCTGGTCATTGGTCTAGCACGATCTGCAAAATTGGATATGAATCGCCTGTAATAGCCGGCTAGGCCGAGAAATTGTTTAATGTTCTTTTTGTCAGTTGGGGTCGGAAAGCTTCTGACAGCTTCCAGGTTCTTCGGGTTAGGTTTCACCCCGGACTCTCCGAGAATATGGCCTAGGTACGTCACCTCTGTACGAAGAAATTCGCACTTATCCGTTTGCAGCTTGAGTCCGTGTTCTCTCAGCCGTTGTAACAGTCGCCTGACCTTATACCCGTGTTGTTGCAGGTTTGAGGAATATACCACGATGTCGTCCAGGTATACGAATAATTCTGTTCCCTGTAGGCCACTTAAAACCAGGTCCATCAATCGCTGGAACGTGGCTGGAGCGTTCTTCAACCCGAAGGGCATACGTGTGTATTCGTAATGCCCGTTGACCGTAGAGAACGCCGTCTTCTGTTGATCCTTCGGATCCATGCCGATCTGGTGAAAGCCACTGGCGAGGTCGAATACGGAGAAGTACTTCGCACCCCCTACTCTGTCCAATATATCAGTTATATTGGGGAGTGGATAGCTATCTCCTACCGTCTTCTCGTTGAGTGCGCGATAGTCGGCCACCATTCTCCACCGTTTGTTCCCTTGAGAGTCCGGTTTTTTGGGGACAATCCACAGGGGGGAATTATATGGCGAAGATGACGGTTGCACGATCCCGTCCTCGAGTAGTCCGGCTACTTGTCTCTGGATCTCTTGCTGATGGACCGGAGGAAAGCGGTACTGCCTGGTGTGGATAGGCACATCATCAGTAGTAATAATTTTATGTGTCAGCGTACCTGTTTTTCCTAATTTGTCTCCAGCCAGGTGGAAACGGTCAGAGAATTCTTCAATGATCTGGATCATATGCTTCCTTTCTTCTGCGTTGAGATGTTCAGTTCGGAGGGCCTCGATGATCCTGATTACCCGATCCTTGCCCAAGTTTTTCTCAGGTTCCTCATCGTATTCGGTGTCTTCCATAGTCAGATCGTAAGGCTCTAATTGTTGCGGAGCGATGGTGATTTCCACATCTTCGTCGTTGGCGTTAGTGACCATCGTGTAGCATTTTCCATCGCGATTTCTTACTGCTACTTCGCCGATGTAAACTTGAGGCGGTGTGGCGATACGAGGCAGGTATCCTTCCTGTATCCCGTTGTTCTCAAGCGGGATCGAGACTTGAGTTCTACTGCGGGCGGCCAGTCGCAGAGTCGTTTGGCGAAACTCTTTTTCCACAGCATCTATCTCTCGCCTATTACAAAAAGGGATTGGCTTAATAGGTGCCTCACAGGAAACGATAGTTTTGTGGTGGAAAGAAATTTCCGCCTGATGTTCCAAGCAGAACGGCGATCCAAGAAGTCCGTCTCCGTCGATGCTGGGATTGTCGTGAACGTAGAACAGGCTGGTCTTACCCAAGGTAGTGAGGGTCGTGGTACCGAGGGTGTACAGCGGTTCTTGTGATACCCCTATTACTGCTGCCACGAACCTCTCGATGACCGGGGCAGCTTCCCCGAGTGCATCAATGTGCACCAGGTTCACTCCGGCTCCAGTATCTACGGTGAACTGTCCCTCACCCTTCTCCAGTTCTGGCGCTCTGATCCGGATTCTCGGGGCGGGGGACTGCGCGATGTGGCACCGGGTTTTCGCTCCGGCTGGGCTTCTTTCCTCGTCCCGCCCTCGAATCGTACGGTTTTCTTGGGTTCCGCTGGATCTGTGTCGTGACGACCGCCCTCGTAGTTTAAAGAACCCGTAGAGGAGCCAGAAGCGTCACGTCGGGCAGGTTCTCGGGAGAGAGGCCGGAAAAATGGGTCCTGTACCTCGCGCTGTCTGCGCATCAAAGTTCGACAGAACTCGATCGCATGGCCGCTGCGTTTGCAGTAAAGACAGGGCGCACATCTCTCGCCTGAGGGTGATCGTTCCCTGGAAGGAGAGCGGGAGAAATTATTATCAAGTACCTTCATCCCTGCACTGAAGACTCTCGCCAGTGCGGTCGGGCTGAAATCATAGCGGCTGGAACGCCGTCGACGGTCCGCTCCCGATGACGTAGTACTATCTTCCGTGGTAGTCGTCACTATGTTGTCCCGTCGTCCTCGGTATCGGCTTTCATGTTCTCCTCTCGCATCGTGTGATGGCCTCCTAGCCGGACTGTCGTCACGGTCGCAGTCTTGGTAATTTCCCATGGCTTGCCTTCGATTTCTACGTGCCCGATTCTCTTCGATTACGAGATCGTATGCTTCGTCTAATGTTCTTGGCGCTTTCGGGACTATAGAGTAGTATATCCTTTCTGGCAGCCCCCGAAGGAAGTTGTCTAAGGCAGTTCTCTCCATATTAGTGATGTACTCACCGCTATTTTGGTAGGCAGCTCGAATAGCGGCGCGTGCCTGGTGTACCAGCTTAGAGGTCCGCCCGACATATCCTGCCAGGGTCTCTCTGTCTTCTATTTGGAGCCTACCAAGTTCAGCAAGATACGAGGCGGGATCCCTTCCAGGGGCGTACCTTTTTTTTAGATGATTGGTCAGTTGAAGGACAGTTGTGAACGTTTTCCCTTCGACACTGACTCTTGCTGCGTCTACCAATCTGGTTAACACCAGTTTGACATATTCTTGTTCTTCTTCCGGTTCAATTAATGTGAAGCCGTCCGCGATCTTCCGTAGAACCTCTCCAAGGGGCGGGTGTTCGCCGTCGAACTCTGGTATCCGATCCACTACCCTGTAGAGTGTATCCAGTTGCCTAGAAGACCGAGTATACTCGAGGAGAGTATTTAGCAGCTGGTCCGTATTAGCCATGGTACCGTTGTTATCTGGTTGGACTCTGGTATCTCGCGGAAGGTCGTCACTCGATGCTCTTTCTGCTGCTGTGTCGGCGTCTCGTGCCGCTGCGGCCAAGCTTAAATGCAGGCTATGCTTTTGGCTGGGGGAAAGTATACCAATTAATGGAGATCTTCGACCAAAGCTTATTTCGCCCTCTAGGGTTGGTGTGGCTGGCGAGTCTAAGGATGTCGACCGGGTAAGTCCGCCCGGCATCAGTTTCGATGTATCTCGCTCTTCGCCACTTTATCTCGGTGATAGGTGTCGAGGCAGTTGGCCCGAATTAGCTCAAGAATTAACCGAAGGCGGATATTGCGAATAAAGGATTAAACTATTGTCAATGAAACTATGATAAACAAGTAATTAAAGGAGAATAAATTCAGTTCTAACGTTAGACTACACTGGCCGCGTATTATACGAGATTGGAATGTATCGCGTCAGCAGAATCGTCACTTCGCGACGTTTCCTGAGACCATTGAACTACAGCGGCTCGGGTTCTCGCTAGGCCGAGTCACAGAATGCACAGTTTAAGCGTACCCCATACTTAGCACCATTTGTTACGAGCAACCGTGCTGAAGGCTCGGTTGTCGAGTTGTTAAATAATATAAGAGAGTAATCTCCGAGCGGCTGGAGACCACCCTCTGGGGTTTGCTTGAATTAAGTCCTAGGGACACCTGCGCAATCTGTGAATTGACTAGGAAGTACGTATATAGTGAACATATATTTATTTGCAATTACAAGGAAACCAATAGCTAAAAGTATACTAAATGCTATTTGATATGATGAATGGTTTGATTAATTATGGGTAAGGAAAGTAAAGGAGGGAATGAGCCTACCGAATTAACCTCTGAGCGTCACCCGAGCCAACTCCAAGAACCCACCGGTCGAGCGACTTCCTTCACGAGGAACCTGGTGCAGCTTATGCCGAGTAGTCCGATCCGCGTCAGCTGTCTGTTTGATGGACCTTCTTCGAATCTGCCCTCTGGTCTGCTTCACACGCAGCCCGTTATCAGGAGTCTTCGTTCTCGGTAAGGCGTGGTCCCGGGTACGCGTTCAGAGGGGTGAGCACTTTGCTCAGCTTTCGGTAATAATTCGACTGCCTGGCAATCACCTCGGTTTCAATAAAGAAACCTCGGGTTGCTTGGCGGTGGGGTTTTTAGCAATTCGCTGAATCGCTGGTCCCCTGGCTCATTTCCTGCTCTACTTCCGGCCGAGCGCGCGCGTGTAGGAATGCGCTGATTGCACTACTTGCATTGGAAGAATATGGGAAAAAGGGCCGTTCGTAACATCATTTTGGATATCTCGGTGAGATACACAAAATCTTCGAAACCTACGTGAAACCTGACTATCGGAAGTGTTTCCAATAGTTTTTGATCTCCAGATTATGGAAAATATCGTAAAAACCAATAATGATAACTTGGACGAGGGATATGAAAGTTTTTTGCATTGCAACCTGAATTTGGGGAATATTTTGCCAATTTCTTCTGCGATTCTTGATCAGGATACAAAATGCTTTACGAAAAACAAGGTTTCAGCCTGATTGGGAAAGATCTTTCTCATTTCGGATATCTCTGTGAGATACACAAAATCTTCGAAACCTACGTAAAACCTGAATATTGGAAGTGTTTCCAATAGTTTTTGATCTCCAGATTATGGAAAATATCGTAAAGACCAATAATAATAACTTGGACAAGCGATATAAAAGTTTTTTGCATTGCAACCTGAATTTGGGGAATATTTTGCCAATTTTTTCTGCGATTCTTGATCAGGATACAAAATGCTTCACGATAAACAAGGTTTCAGCCTGATTGGGAAAGATCTTTCTCATTTTGGATATCTCGATGAGATACACAAAATCTTCGAAACATACGTAAAACCTGAATATCGGGAGTGTTTTCAATAGTTTTTGATCTTAATATCATGAAAGGTATCGTAAAAACCAATAATAATAACTTGAACGAGCGATATGAAAGTTTTTTGCATTGCAACCTGAATTTGGGGAATATTTTGCCAATTTCTCCTGCTTTTCTTGATCAGGATACAGAATGCTTTACGAAAAACAAGGTTTCAGCCTGATTGGAAAAGATCTTTCTCATTTCGGATATCTCGGTGAGATACACAAAATCTTCGAAACCTACGTAAAACCTGAATATTGGAAGTGTTTCTCATAGTTTTTGATCTCCGGATCATGGAAAATATTGTAAAAACCAATAATAATAACTTGGACGAGCGATATGAAAGTTTTTTGCATTGCAACCTGAATTTGGGAAATATTTTGCCAATTTCTCCTGCCATTCTTAATCAGGATACAAAATGCTTTACGAAAAATAAGGTTTCAGCCTGATTGGAAATGATCTTTCTCATTTCGGATATCTCTGTGAGATACACAAAATCTTCGAAACCTACGTAAAACCTGAATATTGGAAGTGTTTCTCATAGTTTTTGATCTCCGGATTATGGAAAATATTGTAAGAACCAATAATAATAACTTGGACAAGCGATATAAAAGTTTTTTGCATTGCAACCTGAATTTGGGGAATATTTTGCCAATTTCTCCTGCTATTCTTGATCAGGATACGAAATGCTTTACGAAAAACAAGGTTTCAGCCTGATTGGGAAAGATCTTTCTCAGTTCGGATATCTCTGTGAGATACACAAAATTTTCGAAACCTACGTGAAACCTGAATATTGGAAGTGTTTCTCATAGTTTTTGATCTCCGGATTATGGAAAATATTGTGAAAACCAATAATAATGACTTAGACAAGCGATATAAAAGTTTTTTGCATTGCAACCTGAATTTGGGGAATATTTTGCCAATTTTTTCTGCGATTCTTGATCAGGATACAAAATGCTTCACGATAAACAAGGTTTCAGCCTGATTGGGAAAGATCTTTCTCATTTTGGATATCTCGATGAGATACACAAAATCTTCGAAACATACGTAAAACCTGAATATCGGGAGTGTTTTCAATAGTTTCTGATCTTAATATCATGAAAGGTATCGTAAAAACCAATAATAATAACTTGAACGAGCGATATGAAAGTTTTTTGCATTGCAACCTGAATTTGGGGAATATTTTGCCAATTTCTCCTGCTTTTCTTGATCAGGATACAGAATGCTTTACGAAAAACAAGGTTTCAGCCTGATTGGAAAAGATCTTTCTCATTTCGGATATCTCGGTGAGATACACAAAATCTTCGAAACCTACGTAAAACCTGAATATTGGAAGTGTTTCTCATAGTTTTTGATCTCCGGATCATGGAAAATATTGTAAAAACCAATAATAATAACTTGGACAAGCGATATAAAAGTTTTTTGCATTGCAACCTGAATTTCGGGAATATTTTGCCAATTTCTTCTGCGATTCTTGATCAGGATACAAAATGCTTCACGAGAAACAAGGTTTCAGCCTGATTGGGAAAGATCTTTCTCATTTTGGATATCTCGGTGAGATACACAAAATCTTCGAAACCTGCGTAAAACCTGACTATCGGAAGTGTTTCCAATAGTTTTAGATCTACAGATTATGGAAAATATCATAAAAACCAATAATGATAACTTGGACGAGGGATATGAAAGTTTTTTGCATTGCAACCTGAATTTGGGGAATATTTTGCCAATTTTTTCTGCTATTCTTGATCAGGATACAAAATGCTTTACGAGAAACAAGGTTTCAGCCTGATTGTGGGAGATCTTTCTCATTTTGGATATCTCGGTGAGATACACATAATCTTCGAAACCTACGTAAAACCTGAATATTGGAAGTGTTTCTCATAGTTTTTGATCTCCGGATTATGAAAAATATTGTGCAAACCAATAATAATAACTTGGACGAGCGATATGAAAGTTTTTTGCATTGCAACCTGAATTTGGGAAATATTTTGCCAATTTCTCCTGCCATTCTTAATCAGGATACAAAATGCTTTACGAAAAATAAGGTTTCAGCCTGATTGGAAATGATCTTTCTCATTTCGGATATCTCTGTGAGATACACAAAATCTTCGAAACCTACGTAAAACCTGAATATTGGAAGTGTTTCTTATAGTTTTTGATCTCCGGATTATGGAAAATATTGTGAGAACCAATAATAATAACTTGGACAAGCGATATAAAAGTTTTTTGCATTGCAACCCGAATTTGGGGAATATTTTGCCAATTTCTCCTGCTATTCTTGATCAGGATACGAAATGCTTTACGAAAAACAAGGTTTCAGCCTGATTGGGAAAGATCTTTCTCATTTCGGATATCTCTGTGAGATACACAAAATCTTCGAAACCTACGTAAAACCTGAATATTGGAAGTGTTTCCAATAGTTTTTGATCTCCAGATTATGGAAAATATCGTAAAAACCAATAATAATAACTTGGACAAGCGATATAAAAGTTTTTTGCATTGCAACCTGAATTTGGGGAATATTTTGCCAATTTCTTCTGCGATTCTTGATCAGGATACAAAATGCTTCACGAGAAACAAGGTTTCAGCCTGATTGGGAAAGATCTTTCTCATTTTGGATATCTCGGTGAGATACACAAAATCTTCGAAACCTACGTAAAACCTGACTATCGGAAGTGTTTCCAATAGTTTTTGATCTCCAGATTATGGAAAATATCGTACAAACCAATAATGATAACTTGGACGAGGGATATGAAAGTTTTTTGCATTGCAACCTGAATTTGGGGAATATTTTGCCAATTTTTTCTGCTATTCTTGATCAGGATACAAAATGCTTTACGAGAAACAAGGTTTCAGCCTGATTGTGGAAGATCTTTCTCATTTTGGATATCTCGGTGAGATACACAAAATCTTCGAAACCTACGTAAAACCTGAATATTGGAAGTGTTTCTCATAGTTTTTGATCTCCGGATTAAGGAAAATATTGTAAGAACCAATAATAATAACTTGGACAAGCGATATAAAAGTTTTTTGCATTGCAACCTGAATTTGGGGAATATTTTGCCAATTTCTCCTGCTATTCTTGATCAGGATACGAAATGCTTTACGAAAAACAAGGTTTCAGCCTGATTGGGAAAGATCTTTCTCATTTCGGATATCTCTGTGAGATACACAAAATCTTCGAAACCTACGTAAAACCTGAATATTGGAAGTGTTTCTCATAGTTTTTGATCTCAATATTATGAAAGGTATCGTAAAAACCAATAATAATAACTTGGACGAGCGATATGAAAGTTTTTTGCATTGCAACCTGAATTTGGGGAATATTTTGCCAATTTCTTCTGCGATTCTTGATCAGGATACAAAATGCTTCACGAGAAACAAGGTTTCAGCCTGATTGGAAAAGATCTTTCTCATTTCGGATATCTCGGTGAGATACACAAAATCTTCGAAACCTACGTAAAACCTGAATATTGGAAGTGTTTCTCATAGTTTTTGATCTCCGGATTATGGAAAATATTGTAAAAACCAATAATAATAACTTGGACAAGCGATATAAAAGTTTTTTGCATTGCAACCTGAATTTGGGGAATATTTTGCCAATTTCTTCTGTGATTTTCGATCGGGATACAAAATGCTTTACGAAAAACAAGGTTTCAGCCTGATTGGAAAAGATCTTCCTCATTTCGGATATCTCGGTGAGATACACAAAATCTTTGAAACCTACGTAAAACCTGAATATCGGGAGTGTTTTCAATGGTTTTTGATCTCCAGATTATGGAAAATATCGTAAAAACCAATAATGATAACTTGGACGAGGGATATGAAAGTTTTTTGCATTGCAACCTGAATTTGGGGAATATTTTGCCAATTTTTTCTGCTATTCTTGATCAGGATACAAAATGCTTTACGAGAAACAAGGTTTCAGCCTGATTGTGGAAGATCTTTCTCATTTTGGATATCTCGGTGAGATACACATAATCTTCGAAACCTACGTAAAACCTGAATATTGGAAGTGTTTCTCATAGTTTTTGATCTCCGGATCATGGAAAATATTGTGAGAACCAATAATAATAACTTGGACAAGCGATATAAAAGTTTTTTGCATTGCAACCTGAATTCGGGGAATATTTTGCCAATTTCTCCTGCTATTCTTGATCAGGATACGGAATGCTTTACGAAAAACAAGGTTTCAGCCTGATTGGGAAAGATCTTTCTCATTTCGGATATCTCTGTGAGATACACAAAATTTTCAAAACCTACGTGAAACCTGAATATTGGAAGTGTTTCTCATAGTTTTTGATCTCCGGATTATGGAAAATATTGTGAAAACCAATAATAATGACTTAGACAAGCGATATAAAAGTTTTTTGCATTGCAACCTGAATTTGGGGAATATTTTGCCAATTTTTTCTGCGATTCTTGATCAGGATACAAAATGCTTCACGATAAACAAGGTTTCAGCCTGATTGGGAAAGATCTTTCTCATTTTGGATATCTCGATGAGATACACAAAATCTTCGAAACATACGGAAAACCTGAATATCGGGAGTGTTTTCAATAGTTTTTGATCTTAATATCATGAAAGGTATCGTAAAAACCAATAATAATAACTTGAACGAGCGATATGAAAGTTTTTTGCATTGCAACCTGAATTTGGGGAATATTTTGCCAATTTCTCCTGCTTTTCTTGATCAGGATACAGAATGCTTTACGAAAAACAAGGTTTCAGCCTGATTGGAAAAGATCTTTCTCATTTCGGATATCTCGGTGAGATACACAAAATCTTCGAAACCTACGTAAAACCTGAATATTGGAAGTGTTTCTCATAGTTTTTGATCTCCGGATCATGGAAAATATTGTAAAAACCAATAATAATAACTTGGACAAGCGATATAAAAGTTTTTTGCATTGCAACCTGAATTTCGGGAATATTTTGCCAATTTCTTCTGCGATTCTTGATCAGGATACAAAATGCTTCACGAGAAACAAGGTTTCAGCCTGATTGGGAAAGATCTTTCTCATTTTGGATATCTCGGTGAGATACACAAAATCTTCGAAACCTACGTAAAACCTGACTATCGGAAGTGTTTCCAATAGTTTTTGATCTCCAGATTATGGAAAATATCGTAAAAACCAATAATGATAACTTGGACGAGGGATATGAAAGTTTTTTGCATTGCAACCTGAATTTGGGGAATATTTTGCCAATTTTTTCTGCTATTTTTGATCAGGATACAAAATGCTTTACGAGAAACAAGGTTTCAGCCTGATTGTGGAAGATCTTTCTCATTTTGGATATCTCGGTGAGATACACAAAATCTTCGAAACCTACGTAAAACCTGAATATTGGAAGTGTTTCTCATAGTTTTTGATCTCCGGATTATGGAAAATATTGTAAGAACCAATAATAATAACTTGGACGAACGATATGAAAGTTTTTTGCATTGCACCCTGAATTCGGGGAATATTTTGCCAATTTCTTCTGCGATTCTTGATCAAGATACAAAATGCTTTACGAAAAACAAGGTTTCAGCCTGATTAGGAAAGATCTTTCTCATTTCGGATATCTCTGTGAGATACACAAAATCTTCGAAACCTACGTAAAACCTGAATATTGGAAGTGTTTCTCATAGTTTTTGATCTCAATATTATGAAAGGTATCGTAAAAACCAATAATAATAACTTGGACGAGCGATATGAAAGTTTTTTGCATTGCAACCTGAATTTGGGGAATATTTTGCCAATTTCTTCTGCGATTCTTGATCAGGATACAAAATGCTTTACGAAAAACAAGGTTTCAGCCTGATTGGGAAAGATCTTTCTCATTTCGGATATCTCTGTGAGATACACAAAATCTTCGAAACCTACGTAAAACCTGAATATTGAAAGTGTTTCCAATAGTTTTTGATCTCCAGATTATGGAAAATATCGTAAAAACCAATAATAATAACTTGGACAAGCGATATAAAAGTTTTTTGCATTGCAACCTGAATTTGGGGAATATTTTGCCAATTTCTCCTGCGATTCTTGATCAGGATACAAAATGCTTCACGAGAAACAAGGTTTCAGCCTGATTGGGAAAGATCTTTCTCATTTTGGATATCTCGGTGAGATACACAAAATCTTCGAAACCTACGTAAAACCTGACTATCGGAAGTGTTTCCAATAGTTTTTGATCTCCAGATTATGGAAAATATCGTACAAACCAATAATGATAACTTGGACGAGGGATATGAAAGTTTTTTGCATTGCAACCTGAATTTGGGGAATATTTTGCCAATTTTTTCTGCTATTCTTGATCAGGATACAAAATGCTTCACGAGAAACAAGGTTTCAGCCTGATTGTGGAAGATCTTTCTCATTTTGGATATCTCGGTGAGATACACATAATCTTCGAAACCTACGTAAAACCTGAATATTGGAAGTGTTTCTCATAGTTTTTGATCTCCGGATCATGGAAAATATTGTGAGAACCAATAATAATAACTTGGACAAGCGATATAAAAGTTTTTTGCATTGCAACCTGAATTCGGGGAATATTTTGCCAATTTCTCCTGCTATTCTTGATCAGGATACGAAATGCTTTACGAAAAACAAGGTTTCAGCCTGATTGGGAAAGATCCTTCTCATTTCGGATATCTCTGTGAGATACACAAAATCTTCGAAACCTACGTAAAACCTGAATATTGGAAGTGTTTCTCATAGTTTTTGATCTCAATATTATGAAAGGTATCGTAAAAACCAATAATAATAACTTGGACGAGCGATATGAAAGTTTTTTGCATTGCAACCTGAATTTGGGGAATATTTTGCCAATTTCTTCTGCGATTCTTGATCAGGATACAAAATGCTTTACGAAAAACAAGGTTTCAGCCTGATTGGGAAAGATCTTTCTCATTTCGGATATCTCTGTGAGATACACAAAATCTTCGGAACGTACGTAAAACCTGAATATCGGGAGTGTTTTCAATAGTTTTTGATCTCAATATTATGAAAGGTATCGTAAAAACTAATAATAATAACTTGGACGAACGATATGAAAGTTTTTTGCATTGCAACCTGAATTCGGGGAATATTTTGCCAATTTCTTCTGCGATTCTTGATCAGGATACAAAATGCTTTACGAAAAACAAGGTTTCAGCCTGATTAGGAAAGATCTTTCTCATTTCGGATATCTCTGTGAGATACACAAAATCTTCGAAACCTACGTAAAACCTGAATATTGGAAGTGTTTCTCATAGTTTTTGATCTCAATATTATGAAAGGTATCGTAAAAACCAATAATAATAACTTGGACGAGCGATATGAAAGTTTTTTGCATTGCAACCTGAATTTGGGGAATATTTTGCCAATTTCTTCTGCGATTCTTGATCAGGATACAAAATGCTTTACGAAAAACAAGGTTTCAGCCTGATTGGAAAAGATCTTTCTCATTTCGGATATCTCGGTGAGATACACAAAATCTTCGAAACCTACGTAAAACCTGAATATTGAAAGTGTTTCTCATAGTTTTTCATCTCCGGATTATGGAAAATATTGTAAAAACCAATAATAATAATTCGGACAAGCGATATAAAAGTTTTTTGCATTGCAACCTGAATTTAGGGAATATTTTGCCAATTTCTTCTGCGATTCTTGATCAGGATACAAAATGCTTCACGAGAAACAAGGTTTCAGCCTGATTGGGAAAGATCTTTCTCATTTTAGATATCTCGGTGAGATACACAAAATCTTCGGAACCTACGTAAAACCTGAATATCGGGAGTGTTTTCAATAGTTTTTGATCTCAATATTATGAAAGGTATCGTAAAAACCAATAATAATAACTTGGACGAACGATATGAAAGTTTTTTGCATTGCAACCTGAATTTGGGGAATATTTTGCCAATTTCTTCTGCGATTCTTGATCAGGATACAAAATGCTTTACGAAAAACAAGGTTTCAGCCTGATTGGGAAAGATCTTTCTCATTTTGGATATCTCGATGAGATACACTAAATCTTCGAAACCTACGTAAAACCTGAATATCGGGAGTGTTTTCAATAGTTTTTGATCTTAATATCATGAAAGGTATCGTAAAAACCAATAATAATAACTTGAACGAGCGATATGAAAGTTTTTTGCATTGTAACCTGAATTTGGGGAATATTTTGCCAATTTCTCCTGCTTTTCTTGATCAGTATACAGAATGCTTTACGAAAAACAAGGCTTCAGCCTGATTAGAAAAGATCTTTCTCATTTCGGATATCTCGGTGAGATACACAAAATCTTCGAAACCTACGTAAAACCTGAATATTGGAAGTGTTTCTCATAGTTTTTGATCTCCGGATCATGGAAAATATTGTGAGAACCAATAATAATAACTTGGACAAGCGATATAAAAGTTTTTTGCATTGCAACCTGAATTCGTGGAATATTTTGCCAATTTCTCCTGCTATTTTTGATCAGGATACGAAATGCTTTACGAAAAACAAGGTTTCAGCCTGATTGGGAAAGATCTTTCTCATTTCGGATATCTATGTGAGATACACAAAATCTTCGAAACCTACGTAAAACCTGAATATCGGGAGTGTTTCTCATAGTTTTTGATCTCCGGATTATGGAAAATATTGTAAGAACCAATAATAATAACTTGGACAAGCGATATAAAAGTTTTTTGCATTGCAACCTGAATTTAGGGTATATTTTGCCAATTTCTTCTGCGATTCTTGATCAGGATACAAAATGCTTCACGAGAAACAAGTTTTCAGCCTGATTGGGAAAGATCTTTCTCATTTTGGATATCTCGGTGAGATACACAAAATCTTCGAAACGTACGTAAAACCTGAATATCGGGAGTGTTTTCAATAGTTTTTGATCTCAATATTATGAAAGGTATCGTAAAAACCAATAATAATAACTTGGACGAGCGATATGAAAGTTTTTTGCATTGCAACCTGAATTTGGGGAATATTTTGCCAATTTCTTCTGCGATTCTTGATCAGGATACAAAATGCTTTACGAAAAACAAGGTTTCAGCCTGATTGGAAAAGATCTTTCTCCTTTCGGATATCTCGGTGAGATACACAAAATCTTCGAAACCTACGTAAAACCTGAATATTGAAAGTGTTTCTCATAGTTTTTCATCTCCGGATTATGGAAAATATTGTAAAAACCAATAATAATAATTCGGACAAGCAATATAAAAGTTTTTTGCATTGCAACCTGAATTTAGGGAATATTTTGCCAATTTCTTCTGCGATTCTTGATCAGGATACAAAATGCTTCACGAGAAACAAGGTTTCAGCCTAATTGGGAAAGATCTTTCTCACTTTAGATATCTCGGTGAGATACACAAAATCTTCGGAACGTATGTAAAACCTGAATATCGGGAGTGTTTTCAATAGTTTTTGATCTCAATATTATGAAAGGTATCGTAAAAACCAATAATAATAACTTGGACGAACGATATGAAAGTTTTTTGCATTGCAACCTGAATTCGGGGAATATTTTGCCAATTTCTTCTGCGATTCTTGATCAGGATACAAAATGCTTTACGAAAAACAAGGTTTCAGCCTGATTAGGAAAGATCTTTCTTATTTCGGATATCTCTGTGAGATGCACAAAATCTTCGAAACCTACGTAAAACCTGAATATTGGAAGTGTTTCTCATAGTTTTTGATCTCAATATTATGAAAGGTATCGTAAAAACCAATAATAATAACTTGGACGAGCGATATGAAAGTTTTTTGCATTGCAACCTGAATTTGGGGAATATTTTGCCAATTTCTTCTGCGATTCTTGATCAGGATACAAAATGCTTTACGAAAAACAAGGTTTCAGCCTGATTGGAAAAGATCTTTCTCATTTCGGATATCTCGGTGAGATACACAAAATCTTCGAAACCTACGTGAAACCTGAATATTGAAAGTGTTTCTCATAGTTTTTTATCTCCGGATTATGGAAAATATTGTAAAAACCAATGATAATAATTCGGACAAGCGATATAAAAGTTTTTTGCATTGCAACCTGAATTTCGGGAATATTTTGCCAATTTCTTCTGCGATTCTTGATCAGGATACAAAATGCTTCACGAGAAACAAGGTTTCAGCCTGATTGGGAAAGATCTTTCTCATTTTGGATATCTCGGTGAGATACACAAAATCTTCGAAACCTACGTAAAACCTGACTATCGGAAGTGTTTCCAATAGTTTTTGATCTCCAGATTATGGAAAATATCGTAAAAACCAATAATGATAACTTGGACGAGGGATATGAAAGTTTTTTGCATTGCAACCTGAATTTGGGGAATATTTTGCCAATTTTTTCTGCTATTTTTGATCAGGATACAAAATGCTTTACGAGAAACAAGGTTTCAGCCTGATTGTGGAAGATCTTTCTCATTTTGGATATCTCGGTGAGATACACAAAATCTTCGAAACCTACGTAAAACCTGAATATTGGAAGTGTTTCTCATAGTTTTTGATCTCCGGATTATGGAAAATATTGTAAGAACCAATAATAATAACTTGGACGAACGATATGAAAGTTTTTTGCATTGCACCCTGAATTCGGGGAATATTTTGCCAATTTCTTCTGCGATTCTTGATCAAGATACAAAATGCTTTACGAAAAACAAGGTTTCAGCCTGATTAGGAAAGATCTTTCTCATTTCGGATATCTCTGTGAGATACACAAAATCTTCGAAACCTACGTAAAACCTGAATATTGGAAGTGTTTCTCATAGTTTTTGATCTCAATATTATGAAAGGTATCGTAAAAACCAATAATAATAACTTGGACGAGCGATATGAAAGTTTTTTGCATTGCAACCTGAATTTGGGGAATATTTTGCCAATTTCTTCTGCGATTCTTGATCAGGATACAAAATGCTTTACGAAAAACAAGGTTTCAGCCTGATTGGGAAAGATCTTTCTCATTTCGGATATCTCTGTGAGATACACAAAATCTTCGAAACCTACGTAAAACCTGAATATTGAAAGTGTTTCCAATAGTTTTTGATCTCCAGATTATGGAAAATATCGTAAAAACCAATAATAATAACTTGGACAAGCGATATAAAAGTTTTTTGCATTGCAACCTGAATTTGGGGAATATTTTGCCAATTTCTCCTGCGATTCTTGATCAGGATACAAAATGCTTCACGAGAAACAAGGTTTCAGCCTGATTGGGAAAGATCTTTCTCATTTTGGATATCTCGGTGAGATACACAAAATCTTCGAAACCTACGTAAAACCTGACTATCGGAAGTGTTTCCAATAGTTTTTGATCTCCAGATTATGGAAAATATCGTACAAACCAATAATGATAACTTGGACGAGGGATATGAAAGTTTTTTGCATTGCAACCTGAATTTGGGGAATATTTTGCCAATTTTTTCTGCTATTCTTGATCAGGATACAAAATGCTTCACGAGAAACAAGGTTTCAGCCTGATTGTGGAAGATCTTTCTCATTTTGGATATCTCGGTGAGATACACATAATCTTCGAAACCTACGTAAAACCTGAATATTGGAAGTGTTTCTCATAGTTTTTGATCTCCGGATCATGGAAAATATTGTGAGAACCAATAATAATAACTTGGACAAGCGATATAAAAGTTTTTTGCATTGCAACCTGAATTCGGGGAATATTTTGCCAATTTCTCCTGCTATTCTTGATCAGGATACGAAATGCTTTACGAAAAACAAGGTTTCAGCCTGATTGGGAAAGATCCTTCTCATTTCGGATATCTCTGTGAGATACACAAAATCTTCGAAACCTACGTAAAACCTGAATATTGGAAGTGTTTCTCATAGTTTTTGATCTCAATATTATGAAAGGTATCGTAAAAACCAATAATAATAACTTGGACGAGCGATATGAAAGTTTTTTGCATTGCAACCTGAATTTGGGGAATATTTTGCCAATTTCTTCTGCGATTCTTGATCAGGATACAAAATGCTTTACGAAAAACAAGGTTTCAGCCTGATTGGGAAAGATCTTTCTCATTTCGGATATCTCTGTGAGATACACAAAATCTTCGAAACCTACGTAAAACCTGAATATCGGGAGTGTTTCTCATAGTTTTTGATCTCCGCATTATGGAAAATATTGTAAGAACCAATAATAATAACTTGGACAAGCGATATAAAAGTTTTTTGCATTGCAACCTGAATTTAGGGAATATTTTGCCAATTTCTTTTGCGATTCTTGATCAGGATACAAAATGCTTCACGAGAAACAAGTTTTCAGCCTGATTGGGAAAGATCTTTCTCATTTTGGATATCTCGGTGAGATACACAAAATCTTCGGAACGTACGTAAAACCTGAATATCGGGAGTGTTTTCAATAGTTTTTGATCTCAATATTATGAAAGGTATCGTAAAAACTAATAATAATAACTTGGACGAACGATATGAAAGTTTTTTGCATTGCAACCTGAATTCGGGGAATATTTTGCCAATTTCTTCTGCGATTCTTGATCAGGATACAAAATGCTTTACGAAAAACAAGGTTTCAGCCTGATTAGGAAAGATCTTTCTCATTTCGGATATCTCTGTGAGATACACAAAATCTTCGAAACCTACGTAAAACCTGAATATTGGAAGTGTTTCTCATAGTTTTTGATCTCAATATTATGAAAGGTATCGTAAAAACCAATAATAATAACTTGGACGAGCGATATGAAAGTTTTTTGCATTGCAACCTGAATTTGGGGAATATTTTGCCAATTTCTTCTGCGATTCTTGATCAGGATACAAAATGCTTTACGAAAAACAAGGTTTCAGCCTGATTGGAAAAGATCTTTCTCATTTCGGATATCTCGGTGAGATACACAAAATCTTCGAAACCTACGTAAAACCTGAATATTGAAAGTGTTTCTCATAGTTTTTCATCTCCGGATTATGGAAAATATTGTAAAAACCAATAATAATAATTCGGACAAGCGATATAAAAGTTTTTTGCATTGCAACCTGAATTTAGGGAATATTTTGCCAATTTCTTCTGCGATTCTTGATCAGGATACAAAATGCTTCACGAGAAACAAGGTTTCAGCCTGATTGGGAAAGATCTTTCTCATTTTAGATATCTCGGTGAGATACACAAAATCTTCGGAACCTACGTAAAACCTGAATATCGGGAGTGTTTTCAATAGTTTTTGATCTCAATATTATGAAAGGTATCGTAAAAACCAATAATAATAACTTGGACGAACGATATGAAAGTTTTTTGCATTGCAACCTGAATTTGGGGAATATTTTGCCAATTTCTTCTGCGATTCTTGATCAGGATACAAAATGCTTTACGAAAAACAAGGTTTCAGCCTGATTGGGAAAGATCTTTCTCATTTTGGATATCTCGATGAGATACACTAAATCTTCGAAACCTACGTAAAACCTGAATATCGGGAGTGTTTTCAATAGTTTTTGATCTTAATATCATGAAAGGTATCGTAAAAACCAATAATAATAACTTGAACGAGCGATATGAAAGTTTTTTGCATTGTAACCTGAATTTGGGGAATATTTTGCCAATTTCTCCTGCTTTTCCTTGATCAGTATACAGAATGCTTTACGAAAAACAAGGCTTCAGCCTGATTAGAAAAGATCTTTCTCATTTCGGATATCTCGGTGAGATACACAAAATCTTCGAAACCTACGTAAAACCTGAATATTGGAAGTGTTTCTCATAGTTTTTGATCTCCGGATCATGGAAAATATTGTGAGAACCAATAATAATAACTTGGACAAGCGATATAAAAGTTTTTTGCATTGCAACCTGAATTCGTGGAATATTTTGCCAATTTCTCCTGCTATTTTTGATCAGGATACGAAATGCTTTACGAAAAACAAGGTTTCAGCCTGATTGGGAAAGATCTTTCTCATTTCGGATATCTATGTGAGATACACAAAATCTTCGAAACCTACGTAAAACCTGAATATCGGGAGTGTTTCTCATAGTTTTTGATCTCCGGATTATGGAAAATATTGTAAGAACCAATAATAATAACTTGGACAAGCGATATAAAAGTTTTTTGCATTGCAACCTGAATTTAGGGTATATTTTGCCAATTTCTTCTGCGATTCTTGATCAGGATACAAAATGCTTCACGAGAAACAAGTTTTCAGCCTGATTGGGAAAGATCTTTCTCATTTTGGATATCTCGGTGAGATACACAAAATCTTCGAAACGTACGTAAAACCTGAATATCGGGAGTGTTTTCAATAGTTTTTGATCTCAATATTATGAAAGGTATCGTAAAAACCAATAATAATAACTTGGACGAGCGATATGAAAGTTTTTTGCATTGCAACCTGAATTTGGGGAATATTTTGCCAATTTCTTCTGCGATTCTTGATCAGGATACAAAATGCTTTACGAAAAACAAGGTTTCAGCCTGATTGGAAAAGATCTTTCTCCTTTCGGATATCTCGGTGAGATACACAAAATCTTCGAAACCTACGTAAAACCTGAATATTGAAAGTGTTTCTCATAGTTTTTCATCTCCGGATTATGGAAAATATTGTAAAAACCAATAATAATAATTCGGACAAGCAATATAAAAGTTTTTTGCATTGCAACCTGAATTTAGGGAATATTTTGCCAATTTCTTCTGCGATTCTTGATCAGGATACAAAATGCTTCACGAGAAACAAGGTTTCAGCCTAATTGGGAAAGATCTTTCTCACTTTAGATATCTCGGTGAGATACACAAAATCTTCGGAACGTATGTAAAACCTGAATATCGGGAGTGTTTTCAATAGTTTTTGATCTCAATATTATGAAAGGTATCGTAAAAACCAATAATAATAACTTGGACGAACGATATGAAAGTTTTTTGCATTGCAACCTGAATTCGGGGAATATTTTGCCAATTTCTTCTGCGATTCTTGATCAGGATACAAAATGCTTTACGAAAAACAAGGTTTCAGCCTGATTAGGAAAGATCTTTCTTATTTCGGATATCTCTGTGAGATGCACAAAATCTTCGAAACCTACGTAAAACCTGAATATTGGAAGTGTTTCTCATAGTTTTTGATCTCAATATTATGAAAGGTATCGTAAAAACCAATAATAATAACTTGGACGAGCGATATGAAAGTTTTTTGCATTGCAACCTGAATTTGGGGAATATTTTGCCAATTTCTTCTGCGATTCTTGATCAGGATACAAAATGCTTTACGAAAAACAAGGTTTCAGCCTGATTGGAAAAGATCTTTCTCATTTCGGATATCTCGGTGAGATACACAAAATCTTCGAAACCTACGTGAAACCTGAATATTGAAAGTGTTTCTCATAGTTTTTTATCTCCGGATTATGGAAAATATTGTAAAAACCAATGATAATAATTCGGACAAGCGATATAAAAGTTTTTTGCATTGCAACCTGAATTTAGGGAATATTTTGCCAATTTCTTCTGCGATTCTTGATCAGGATACAAAATGCTTTACGAAAAACAAGGTTTCAGCCTGATTGGGAAAGATCTTTCTCATTTTGGATATCTCGGTGAGATACACAAAATCTTCGGAACGTACGTAAAACCTGAATATCGGGAGTGTTTTCAATAGTTTTTGATCTCAATATTATGAAAGGTATCGTAAAAACCAATAATAATAACTTGGACGAACGATATGAAAGTTTTTTGCATTGCAACCTGAATTCGGGGAATATTTTGCCAATTTCTTCTGCGATTCTTGATCAGGATACAAAATGCTTCACGAGAAACAAGGTTTCAGCCTGATTGGGAAAGATCCTTCTCATTTTGGATATCTCGGTGAGATACACAAAATCTTCGAAACCTACGTAAAACCTGACTATCGGAAGTGTTTCCAATAGTTTTTGATCTTCAGATTATGGAAAATATCGTACAAACCAATAATGATAACTTGGACGAGGGATATGAAAGTTTTTTGCATTGCAACCTGAATTTGGGGAATATTTTGCCAATTTTTTCTGCTATTCTTGATCAGGATACAAAATGCTTTACGAGAAACAAGGTTTCTCCCTGATTGTGGAAGATCTTTCTCATTTTGGATATCTCGGTGAGATACACATAATCTTCGAAACCTACGTAAAACCTGAATATTGGAAGTGTTTCTCATAGTTTTTGATCTCCGGATCATGGAAAATATTGTGAGAACCAATAATAATAACTTGGACAAGCGATATAAAAGTTTTTTGCATTGCAACCTGAATTTGGGGAATATTTTGCCAATTTTTTCTGCGATTCTTGATCAGGATACAAAATGCTTCACGATAAACAAGGTTTCAGCCTGATTGGGAAAGATCTTTCTCATTTTGGATATCTCGATGAAATACACAAAATCTTCGAAACATACGTAAAACCTGAATATCGGGAGTGTTTTCAATAGTTTTTGATCTTGATATGATGAAAGGTATCGTAAAAACCAATAATAATAACTTGAACGAGCGATATGAAAGTTTTTTGCATTGCAACCTGAATTTGGGGAATATTTTGCCAATTTCTCCTGCTTTTCTCGATCAGGATACAGAATGCTTTACGAAAAACAAGGTTTCAGCCTGATTGGAAAAGATCTTTCTCATTTCGGATATCTCGGTGAGATACACAAAATCTTCGAAACCTACGTAAAACCTGAATATTGGAAGTGTTTCTCATAGTTTTTGATCTCCGGATCATGGAAAATATTGTAAAAACCAATAATAATAACTTGGACAAGCGATATAAAAGTTTTTTGCATTGCAACCTGAATTTCGGGAATATTTTGCCAATTTCTTCTGCGATTCTTGATCAGGATACAAAATGCTTCACGAGAAACAAGGTTTCAGCCTGATTGGGAAAGATCTTTCTCATTTTGGATATCTCGGTGAGATACACAAAATCTTCGAAACCTACGTAAAACCTGACTATTGGAAGTGTTTCCAATAGTTTTTGATCTCCAGATTATGGAAAATATCGTAAAAACCAATAATGATAACTTGGACGAGGGATATGAAAGTTTTTTGCATTGCAACCTGAATTTGGGGAATATTTTGCCAATTTTTTCTGCTATTCTTGATCAGGATACAAAATGCTTTACGAGAAACAAGGTTTCAGCCTGATTGTGGAAGATCTTTCTCATTTTGGATATCTCGGTGAGATACACATAATCTTCGAAACCTACGTAAAACCTGAATATTGGAAGTGTTTCTCATAGTTTTTGATCTCCGGATTATGAAAAATATTGTAGAGACCAATAATAATAACTTGGACGAGCGATATGAAAGTTTTTTGCATTGCAACCTGAATTTGGGAAATATTTTGCCAATTTCTCCTGCCATTCTTAATCAGGATACAAAATGCTTTACGAAAAATAAGGTTTCAGCCTGATTGGAAATGATCTTTCTCATTTCGGATATCTCTGTGAGATACACAAAATCTTCGAAACCTACGTAAAACCTGAATATTGGAAGTGTTTCTCATAGTTTTTGATCTCCGGATTATGGAAAATATTGTAAGAACCAATAATAATAACTTGGACAAGCGATATAGAAGTTTTTTGCATTGCAACCTGAATTTGGGGAATATTTTGCCAATTTCTCCTGCTATTCTTGATCAGGATACGAAATGCTTCACGAAAAACAAGGTTTCAGCCTGATTGGGAAAGATCTTTCTCATTTCGGATATCTCTGTGAGATACACAAAATCTTCGAAACCTACGTAAAACCTGAATATTGGAAGTGTTTCTCATAGTTTTTGATCTCAATATTATGAAAGGTATCGTAAAAACCAATAATAATAACTTGGACGAGCGATATGAAAGTTTTTTGCATTGCAACCTGAATTTGGGGAATATTTTGCCAATTTCTTCTGCGATTCTTGATCAGGATACAAAATGCTTTACGAAAAACAAGGTTTCAGCCTGATTGGGAAAGATCTTTCTTATTTCGGATATCTCTGTGAGATACACAAAATCTTCGAAACCTACGTAAAACCTGAATATTGGAAGTGTTTCCAATAGTTTTTGATCTCCAGATTATGGAAAATATCGTAAAAACCAATAATAATAACTTGGACAAGCGATATAAAAGTTTTTTGCATTGCAACCTGAATTTGGGTAATATTTTGCCAATTTCTTCTGCGATTCTTGATCAGGATACAGAATGCTTTACGAAAAACAAGGTTTCAGCCTGATTGGAAAAGATCTTTCTCATTTCGGATATCTCGGTGAGATACACAAAATCTTCGAAACCTACGTAAAACCTGAATATTGGAAGTGTTTCTCATAGTTTTTGATCTCCGGATCATGGAAAATATTGTAAAAACCAATAATAATAACTTGGACAAGCGATATAAAAGTTTTTTGCATTGCAACCTGAATTTCGGGAATATTTTGCCAATTTCTTCTGCGATTCTTGATCAGGATACAAAATGCTTCACGAGAAACAAGGTTTCAGCCTGATTGGGAAAGATCTTTCTCATTTTGGATATCTCGGTGAGATACACAAAATCTTCGAAACCTACGTAAAACCTGACTATTGGAAGTGTTTCCAATAGTTTTTGATCTCCAGATTATGGAAAATATCGTAAAAACCAATAATGATAACTTGGACGAGGGATATGAAAGTTTTTTGCATTGCAACCTGAATTTGGGGAATATTTTGCCAATTTTTTCTGCTATTCTTGATCAGGATACAAAATGCTTTACGAGAAACAAGGTTTCAGCCTGATTGTGGAAGATCTTTCTCATTTTGGATATCTCGGTGAGATACACATAATCTTCGAAACCTACGTAAAACCTGAATATTGGAAGTGTTTCTCATAGTTTTTGATCTCCGGATTATGAAAAATATTGTGCAAACCAATAATAATAACTTGGACGAGCGATATGAAAGTTTTTTGCATTGCAACCTGAATTTGGGAAATATTTTGCCAATTTCTCCTGCCATTCTTAATCAGGATACAAAATGCTTTACGAAAAATAAGGTTTCAGCCTGATTGGAAATGATCTTTCTTATTTCGGATATCTCTGTGAGATACACAAAATCTTCGAAACCTACGTAAAACCTGAATATTGGAAGTGTTTCTCATAGTTTTTGATCTCCGGATTATGGAAAATATTGTAAGAACCAATAATAATAACTTGGACAAGCGATATAGAAGTTTTTTGCATTGCAACCTGAATTTGGGGAATATTTTGCCAATTTCTCCTGCTATTCTTGATCAGGATACGAAATGCTTCACGAAAAACAAGGTTTCAGCCTGATTGGGAAAGATCTTTCTCATTTCGGATATCTCTGTGAGATACACAAAATCTTCGAAACCTACGTAAAACCTGAATATTGGAAGTGTTTCTCATAGTTTTTGATCTCAATATTATGAAAGGTATCGTAAAAACCAATAATAATAACTTGGACGAGCGATATGAAAGTTTTTTGCATTGCAACCTGAATTTGGGGAATATTTTGCCAATTTCTTCTGCGATTCTTGATCAGGATACAAAATGCTTTACGAAAAACAAGGTTTCAGCCTGATTGGGAAAGATCTTTCTCATTTCGGATATCTCTGTGAGATACACAAAATCTTCGAAACCTACGTAAAACCTGAATATTGGAAGTGTTTCCAATAGTTTTTGATCTCCAGATTATGGAAAATATCGTAAAAACCAATAATAATAACTTGGACAAGCGATATAAAAGTTTTTTGCATTGCAACCTGAATTTGGGGAATATTTTGCCAATTTCTTCTGCGATTCTTGATCAGGATACAGAATGCTTTACGAAAAACAAGGTTTCAGCCTGATTGGAAAAGATCTTTCTCATTTCGGATATCTCGGTGAGATACACAAAATCTTCGAAACCTACGTAAAACCTGAATATTGAAAGTGTTTCTCATAGTTTTTGATCTCCGGATTATGGAAAATATTGTAAAAACCAATAATAATAACTTGGACAAGCGATATAAAAGTTTTTTGCATTGCAACCTGAATTTGGGGAATATTTTGCCAATTTCTTCTGCGATTCTTGATCAGGATACAAAATGCTTCACGAGAAACAAGGTTTCAGCCTGATTGGAGAAGATCTTTCCCATTTTGGATATCTCGGTGAGATACACAAAATCTTCGAAACCTACGTAAAACCTGAATATTGAAAGTTTTTCTCATAGTTTTTGATCTCCGGATTATGGGAAATATTGTAAAAACCGATAATAATAACTTGGACAAGCGATATAAAAGTTTTTTGCATTGCAACCTGAATTTGGGGAATATTTTGCCAATTTCTTCTGCGATTCTTGATCAGGATACAGAATGCTTTACGAAAAACAAGGTTTCAGCCTGATTGGAAAAGATCTTTCTCATTTCGGATATCTCGGTGAGATACACAAAATCTTCGAAACCTACGTAAAACCTGAATATTGAAAGTGTTTCTCATAGTTTTTGATCTCCGGATTATGGAAAATATTGTAAAAACCAATAATAATAACTTGGACAAGCGATATAAAAGTTTTTTGCATTGCAACCTGAATTTGGGGAATATTTTGCCAATTTCTTCTGCGATTCTTGATCAGGATACAGAATGCTTTACGGAAAACAAGGTTTCAGCCTGATTGGAAAAGATCTTTCTCATTTCGGATATCTCGGTGAGATACACAAAATCTTCGAAACCTACGTAAAATCTGAATATTGGAAGTGTTTCCAATAGTTTTTGATCTCCGGATTATGGAAAATATTGTAAAAACCAATAATAATAACTTGGACGAGCGATATGAAAGTTTTTTGCATTGCAACCTGAATTTGGGGAATATTTTGCCAATTTCTCCTGCTTTTCTTGATCAGGATACAAAATGCTTTTCGAAAAACAAGGTTTCAGCCTGTTCGGGAAAGATCTTTCTCATATTGGATATCTCTGTGAGATACACAAAATCTTCGAAACCTACGTAAAACCTGAATATCGGGAGTGTTTTCAATAGTTTTTGATCTCAATATTATGAAAGGTATCGTAAAAACCAATAATAATAACTTGGACGAGCGATATGAAAGTTTTTTGCATTGCAACCTGAATTTGGGGGATATTTCGCCAATTTCTCCTGCTTTTCTTGATCAGGATACAAAATGCTTTACGAAAAACAAGGTTTCAGCCTGATTGGGAAAGATCTTTCTCATTTCGGATATCTCTGTGAGATACACAAAATCTTCGAAACCTACGTAAAACCTGAATATTGGAAGTGTTTCTCATAGTTTTTGATCTCAATGTTATGAAAGGTATCGTAAAAACCAATAATAATAACTTGGACGAGCGATATGGAAGTTTTTTGCATTGCAACCTGAATTTGGGGAATATTTTGCCAATTTCTTCTGCGATTCTTGATCAGGATACAAAATGCTTTACGAGAAACAAGGTTTCAGCCTGATTGGGAAAGATCTTTCTCATTTCGGATATCTCTGTGAGATACACAAAATCTTCGGAACCTACGTAAAACCTGAATATCGGGAGTGTTTTCAATAGTTTTTGATCTCAATATTATGAAAGGTATCGTAAAAACCAATAATAATAACTTGGACGAGCGATATGAAAGTTTTTTGCATTGCAACGTGAATTTGGGGAATATTTCGCCAATTTCTCCTGCTTTTCTTGATCAGGATACAGGATCTTCACGAAAAACAAGGTTTCAGCCTGATTGGAGAAGATCTTTCTCATTTCGGATATCTCGGTGAGATACACAAAATCTTCGAAACCTACGTAAAACCTGAATATTGGAAGTGTTTTCAATAGTTTTTGAACTCCAGATTATGGAAAATATCGTAAAAACCAATAATAATAACTTGGACAAGCGATATAAAAGTTTTTTGCATTGCAACCTGAATTTGGGTAATATTTTGCCAATTTCTTCTGCGATTCTTGATCAGGATACAGAATGCTTTACGAAAAACAAGGTTTCAGCCTGATTGGAAAAGATCTTTCTCATTTCGGATATCTCGGTGAGATACACAAAATCTTCGAAACCTACGTAAAACCTGAATATTGGAAGTGTTTCTCATAGTTTTTGATCTCCGGATCATGGAAAATATTGTAAAAACCAATAATAATAACTTGGACAAGCGATATAAAAGTTTTTTGCATTGCAACCTGAATTTCGGGAATATTTTGCCAATTTCTTCTGCGATTCTTGATCAGGATACAAAATGCTTCACGAGAAACAAGGTTTCAGCCTGATTGGGAAAGATCTTTCTCATTTTGGATATCTCGGTGAGATACACAAAATCTTCGAAACCTACGTAAAACCTGAATATTGGAAGTGTTTCCAATAGTTTTTGATCTCCAGATTATGGAAAATATCGTAAAAACCAATAATGATAACTTGGACGAGGGATATGAAAGTTTTTTGCATTGCAACCTGAATTTGGGGAATATTTTGCCAATTTTTTCTGCTATTCTTGATCAGGATACAAAATGCTTTACGAGAAACAAGGTTTCAGCCTGATTGTGGAAGATCTTTCTCATTTTGGATATCTCGGTGAGATACACATAATCTTCGAAACCTACGTAAAACCTGAATATTGGAAGTGTTTCTCATAGTTTTTGATCTCCGGATTATGAAAAATATTGTGCAAACCAATAATAATAACTTGGACGAGCGATATGAAAGTTTTTTGCATTGCAACCTGAATTTGGGAAATATTTTGCCAATTTCTCCTGCCATTCTTAATCAGGATACAAAATGCTTTACGAAAAATAAGGTTTCAGCCTGATTGGAAATGATCTTTCTCATTTCGGATATCTCTGTGAGATACACAAAATCTTCGAAACCTACGTAAAACCTGAATATTGGAAGTGTTTCTCATAGTTTTTGATCTCCGGATTATGGAAAATATTGTAAGAACCAATAATAATAACTTGGACAAGCGATATAGAAGTTTTTTGCATTGCAACCTGAATTTGGGGAATATTTTGCCAATTTCTCCTGCTATTCTTGATCAGGATACGAAATGCTTCACGAAAAACAAGGTTTCAGCCTGATTGGGAAAGATCTTTCTCATTTCGGATATCTCTGTGAGATACACAAAATCTTCGAAACCTACGTAAAACCTGAATATTGGAAGTGTTTCTCATAGTTTTTGATCTCAATGTTATGAAAGGTATCGTAAAAACCAATAATAATAACTTGGACGAGCGATATGAAAGTTTTTTGCATTGCAACCTGAATTTGGGGAATATTTTGCCAATTTCTTCTGCGATTCTTGATCAGGATACAAAATGCTTTACGAAAAACAAGGTTTCAGCCTGATTGGGAAAGATCTTTCTCATTTCGGATATCTCTGTGAGATACACAAAATCTTCGAAACCTACGTAAAACCTGAATATTGAAAGTGTTTCCAATAGTTTTTGATCTCCAGATTATGGAAAATATCGTAAAAACCAATAATAATAACTTGGACAAGCGATATAAAAGTTTTTTGCATTGCAACCTGAATTTGGGGAATATTTTGCCAATTTCTTCTGCGATTCTTGATCAGGATACAGAATGCTTTACGAAAAACAAGGTTTCAGCCTGATTGGAAAAGATCTTTCTCATTTCGGATATCTCGGTGAGATACACAAAATCTTCGAAACCTACGTAAAACCTGAATATTGAAAGTGTTTCTCATAGTTTTTGATCTCCGGATTATGGAAAATATTGTAAAAACCAATAATAATAACTTGGACAAGCGATATAAAAGTTTTTTGCATTGCAACCTGAATTTGGGGAATATTTTGCCAATTTCTTCTGCGATTCTTGATCAGGATACAAAATGCTTCACGAGAAACAAGGTTTCAGCCTGATTGGAGAAGATCTTTCCCATTTTGGATATCTCGGTGAGATACACAAAATCTTCGAAACCTACGTAAAACCTGAATATTGAAAGTTTTTCTCATAGTTTTTGATCTCCGGATTATGGAAAATATTGTAAAAACCGATAATAATAACTTGGACAAGCGATATAAAAGTTTTTTGCATTGCAACCTGAATTTGGGGAATATTTTGCCAATTTCTTCTGCGATTCTTGATCAGGATACAGAATGCTTTACGAAAAACAAGGTTTCAGCCTGATTGGAAAAGATCTTTCTCATTTCGGATATCTCGGTGAGATACACAAAATCTTCGAAACCTACGTAAAACCTGAATATTGAAAGTGTTTCTCATAGTTTTTGATCTCCGGATTATGGAAAATATTGTAAAAACCAATAATAATAACTTGGACAAGCGATATAAAAGTTTTTTGCATTGCAACCTGAATTTGGGGAATATTTTGCCAATTTCTTCTGCGATTCTTGATCAGGATACAGAATGCTTTACGGAAAACAAGGTTTCAGCCTGATTGGAAAAGATCTTTCTCATTTCGGATATCTCGGTGAGATACACAAAATCTTCGAAACCTACGTAAAATCTGAATATTGGAAGTGTTTCCAATAGTTTTTGATCTCCGGATTATGGAAAATATTGTAAAAACCAATAATAATAACTTGGACGAGCGATATGAAAGTTTTTTGCATTGCAACCTGAATTTGGGGAATATTTTGCCAATTTCTCCTGCTTTTCTTGATCAGGATACAAAATGCTTTTCGAAAAACAAGGTTTCAGCCTGTTCGGGAAAGATCTTTCTCATTTCGGATATCTCTGTGAGATACACAAAATCTTCGAAACCTACGTAAAACCTGAATATCGGGAGTGTTTTCAATAGTTTTTGATCTCAATATTATGAAAGGTATCGTAAAAACCAATAATAATAACTTGGACGAGCGATATGAAAGTTTTTTGCATTGCAACCTGAATTTGGGGGATATTTCGCCAATTTCTCCTGCTTTTCTTGATCAGGATACAAAATGCTTTACGAAAAACAAGGTTTCAGCCTGATTGGGAAAGATCTTTCTCATTTCGGATATCTCTGTGAGATACACAAAATCTTCGAAACCTACGTAAAACCTGAATATTGGAAGTGTTTCTCATAGTTTTTGATCTCAATGTTATGAAAGGTATCGTAAAAACCAATAATAATAACTTGGACGAGCGATATGGAAGTTTTTTGCATTGCAACCTGAATTTGGGGAATATTTTGCCAATTTCTTCTGCGATTCTTGATCAGGATACAAAATGCTTCACGAGAAACAAGGTTTCAGCCTGATTGGGAAAGATCTTTCTCATTTCGGATATCTCTGTGAGATACACAAAATCTTCGGAACCTACGTAAAACCTGAATATCGGGAGTGTTTTCAATAGTTTTTGATCTCAATATTATGAAAGGTATCGTAAAAACCAATAATAATAACTTGGACGAGCGATATGAAAGTTTTTTGCATTGCAACGTGAATTTGGGGAATATTTCGCCAATTTCTCCTGCTTTTCTTGATCAGGATACAGGATCTTCACGAAAAACAAGGTTTCAGCCTGATTGGAGAAGATCTTTCTCATTTCGGATATCTCGGTGAGATACACAAAATCTTCGAAACCTACGTAAAACCTGAATATTGGAAGTGTTTTCAATAGTTTTTGAACTCCAGATTATGGAAAATATAGTAAAAACCAATAATAATTACTTGGACAAGCGATATAAAAGTTTTTTGCATTGCAACCTGAATTTGGGGAATATTTGGCCAATTTCTTCTATGATTCTTGATCAGGATACAAAATGCTCCACGAGAAACAAGGTTTCAGCCTGATTGGGAAAGATCTTTCTCATTTCGGATATCTCTGTGAGATACACAAAATCTTCGAAACCTACGTAAAATCTGAATATTGAAAGTGTTTCCAATAGTTTTTGATCTCCAGATTATGGAAAATATCGTAAAAACCAATAATAATAACTTGGACAAGCGATATGAAAGTTTTTTGCATTGCAACCTGAATTTGGGGAATATTTTGCCAATTTCTTCTGCGATTCTTGATCAGAATACAAAATGCTTTACGAAAAACAAGGTTTCAGCCTGATTGGGAAAGATCTTTCTCATTTCGGATATCTCGGTGAGATACACAAAATCTTCGAAACCTACGTAAAACCTGAATATTGAAAGTGTTTCTTATAGTTTTTGATCTCCGGATTATGGAAAATATTGTAAAAACCAATAATAATAACTTGGACAAGCGATATAAAAGTTTTTTGCATTGCAACCTGAATTGGGGAATATTTTGCCAATTTCTTCTGCGATTCTTGATCAGGATACAAAATGCTTCACGAGAAACAAGGTTTCAGCCTGATTGGAAAAGATCTTTCTCATTTCGGATATCTCGGTGAGATACACAAAATCTTCGAAACCTACGTAAAACCTGACTATCGGAAGTGTTTCCAATAGTTTTTGATCTCCAGATTATGGAAAATATCGTAAAAACCAATAATGATAACTTGGACGAGGGATATGGAAGTTTTTTGCATTGCAACCTGAATTTGGGGAATATTTTGCCAATTTTTTCTGCTATTCTTGATCAGGATACAAAATGCTTTACGAGAAACAAGGTTTCAGCCTGATTGTGGAAGATCTTCCTCATTTTGGATATACTCGGTGAGATACACATAATCTTCGAAACCTACGTAAAACCTGAATATTGGAAGTGTTTCTCATAGTTTTTGATCTCCGGATTATGGAAAATATTGTGAAAACCAATGATAATGACTTGGACAAGCGATATAAAAGTTTTTTGCATTGCAACCTGAATTTGGGAAATATTTTGCCAATTTCTCCTGCTTTTCTTGATCAGGATACAGAATGCTTTACGAAAAACAAGGTTTCAGCCTGATTGGAAAAGATCTCTCTCATTTCGGATATCTCGGTGAGATACACAAAATCTTCGAAACCTACGTAAAACCTGAATATTGGAAGTGTTTCTCATAGTTTTTGATCTCCGGATTATGGAAAATATTGTAAAAACCAATAATAATAACTTGGACAAGCGATATAAAAGTTTTTTGCATTGCAACCTGAATTTGGGGAATATTTTGCCAATTTTTTCTGCGATTCTTGATCAGGATACAGAATGCTTTACGGAAAACAAGGTTTCAGCCTGATTGGAAAAGATCTTTCTCATTTCGGATATCTCGGTGAGATACACAAAATCTTCGAAACCTACGTAAAACCTGAATATTGAAAGTGTTTCTTATAGTTTTTGATCTCCGGATTATGGAAAATATTGTAAAAACCAATAATAATAACTTGGACAAGCGATATAAAAGTTTTTTGCATTGCAACCTGAATTGGGGAATATTTTGCCAATTTCTTCTGCGATTCTTGATCAGGATACAAAATGCTTCACGAGAAACAAGGTTTCAGCCTGATTCGGAAAGATCTTTCTCATTTTGGATATCTCTGTGAGATACACAAAATCTTCGAAACCTACGTAAAACCTGACTATCGGAAGTGTTTCCAATAGTTTTTGATCTCCAGATTATGGAAAATATCGTAAAAACCAATAATGATAACTTGGACGAGGGATATGGAAGTTTTTTGCATTGCAACCTGAATTTGGGGAATATTTTGCCAATTTTTTCTGCTATTCTTGATCAGGATACAAAATGCTTTACGAGAAACAAGGTTTCAGCCTGATTGTGGAAGATCTTCCTCATTTTGAATATACTCGGTGAGATACACATAATCTCCGAAACCTACGTAAAACCTGAATATTGGAAGTGTTTCTCATAGTTTTTGATCTCCGGATTATGGAAAATATTGTGAAAACCAATAATAATGACTTGGACAAGCGATATAAAAGTTTTTTGCATTGCAACCTGAATTTGGGAAATATTTTGCCAATTTCTCCTGCTTTTCTTGATCAGGATACAGAATGCTTTACGAAAAACAAGGTTTCAGCCTGATTGGAAAAGATCTCTCTCATTTCGGATATCTCGGTGAGATACACAAAATCTTCGAAACCTTCGTAAAACCTGAATATTGGAAGTGTTTCTCATAGTTTTTGATCTCCGGATTATGGAAAATATCGTAAAAACCAATAATAATAACTTGGACGAGCGATATGAAAGTTTTTTGCATTGCAACCTGAATTTGGGGAATATTTTGCCAATTTCTCCTGCTTTTCTTGATCAGGATACAAAATGCTTGTTTCGGGTTGTAATAAAATTGCCTCTTTCCTCGTAACTTATTTGACTTTTCTTTATTGTAGTAACTTATATTATTTATTTTTTATTTTTTGTACGAACGAAGCGGTCGTTAGTTTCCTATCAATGTGCAACGTATTAACTCGCCATCTTGTCTACCACCTCTCCTCTTCCCAACTACTTAGCTAGTCCAAGGCGAGTGTCTAACTATTTCAAATCCTGGACATGCCGCCCACCTTGAAAGGTCACTTCAAATAGTAAAGCAAGTAGTAACAATCAATAGTTTTGACTTAAGGTAAGTAACAACAACAATAGTTTTGACTTAAAGGTAAGTAACAACAACAATAGTTTTGACTTAAAGTAATCAGTAACAAATATTAGTTTTAACTTAAAGTAATCAGTAACAAATATTAGTTTTAACTTAAAGGTAAGTAACAAATATTAGTTTTAACTTAAGGTAATCAGTCACAAATATTAGTTTTAACTTAAAGGTATGTAACAAATATTAGTTTTAACTTAAGGTAATCAGTAACAAATATTAGTTTTAACTTAAAGGTATGTAACAAATATTAGTTTTACCAATTTTTTCTGCTATTCTTGATCAGGATACAAAATGCTTCACGAGAAACAAGGTTTCAGCCTGATTGTGGAAGATCTTTCCCATTTTGGATATACTCAGTTAGATACACATAATCTTCGAAACCTACGTAAAACCTGAATATTGGAAGTGTTTCTCATAGTTTTTGATCTCCGGATTATGGAAAATATTGTGAAAACCAATAATAATGACTTGGACAAGCGATATAAAAGTTTTTTGCATTGCAACCTGAATTTGGGGAATATTTTGCCAATTTCTCCTGCTTTTCTTGATCAGGATACAGAATGCTTTACGAAAAACAAGGTTTCAGCCTGATTGGGAAAGATCTTTCTCATTTTGGATATCTCGGTGAGATACACAAAATCTTCGAAACCTACGTAAAACCTGACTATTGGAAGTGTTTCCAATAGTTTTTGATCTCCAGATTATGGAAAATATCGTAAAAACCAATAATGATAACTTGGACGAGGGATATGAAAGTTTTTTGCATTGCAACCTGAATTTGGGGAATATTTTGCCAATTTTTTCTGCTATTCTTGATCAGGATACAAAATGCTTTACGAGAAACAAGGTTTCAGCCTGATTGTGGAAGATCTTTCTCATTTTGGATATCTCGGTGAGATACACATAATCTTCGAAACCTACGTAAAACCTGAATATTGGAAGTGTTTCTCATAGTTTTTGATCTCCGGATTATGAAAAATATTGTGCAAACCAATAATAATAACTTGGACGAGCGATATGAAAGTTTTTTGCATTGCAACCTGAATTTGGGAAATATTTTGCCAATTTCTCCTGCCATTCTTAATCAGGATACAAAATGCTTTACGAAAAATAAGGTTTCAGCCTGATTGGAAATGATCTTTCTCATTTCGGATATCTCTGTGAGATACACAAAATCTTCGAAACCTACGTAAAACCTGAATATTGGAAGTGTTTCTCATAGTTTTTGATCTCCGGATTATGGAAAATATTGTAAGAACCAATAATAATAACTTGGACAAGCGATATAGAAGTTTTTTGCATTGCAACCTGAATTTGGGGAATATTTTGCCAATTTCTCCTGCTATTCTTGATCAGGATACGAAATGCTTCACGAAAAACAAGGTTTCAGCCTGATTGGGAAAGATCTTTCTCATTTCGGATATCTCTGTGAGATACACAAAATCTTCGAAACCTACGTAAAACCTGAATATTGGAAGTGTTTCTCATAGTTTTTGATCTCAATGTTATGAAAGGTATCGTAAAAACCAATAATAATAACTTGGACGAGCGATATGAAAGTTTTTTGCATTGCAACCTGAATTTGGGGAATATTTTGCCAATTTCTTCTGCGATTCTTGATCAGGATACAAAATGATTTACGAAAAACAAGGTTTCAGCCTGATTGGGAAAGATCTTTCTTATTTCGGATATCTCTGTGAGATACACAAAATCTTCGAAACCTACGTAAAACCTGAATATTGGAAGTGTTTCCAATAGTTTTTGATCTCCAGATTATGGAAAATATCGTAAAAACCAATAATAATAACTTGGACAAGCGATATAAAAGTTTTTTGCATTGCAACCTGAATTTGGGGAATATTTTGCCAATTTCTTCTGCGATTCTTGATCAGGATACAGAATGCTTTACGAAAAACAAGGTTTCAGCCTGATTGGAAAAGATCTTTCTCATTTCGGATATCTCGGTGAGATACACAAAATCTTCGAAACCTACGTAAAACCTGAATATTGGAAGTGTTTCTCATAGTTTTTGATCTCAATGTTATGAAAGGTATCGTAAAAACCAATAATAATAACTTGGACGAGCGATATGAAAGTTTTTTGCATTGCAACCTGAATTTGGGGAATATTTTGCCAATTTCTTCTGCGATTCTTGATCAGGATACAAAATGCTTTACGAAAAACAAGGTTTCAGCCTGATTGGGAAAGATCTTTCTCATTTCGGATATCTCTGTGAGATACACAAAATCTTCGAAACCTACGTAAAACCTGAATATTGAAAGTGTTTCCAATAGTTTTTGATCTCCAGATTATGGAAAATATCGTAAAAACCAATAATAATAACTTGGACGAGCGATATAAAAGTTTTTTGCATTGCAACCTGAATTTGGGGAATATTTTGCCAATTTCTTCTGCGATTCTTGATCAGGATACAGAATGCTTTACGAAAAACAAGGTTTCAGCCTGATTGGAAAAGATCTTTCTCATTTCGGATATCTCGGTGAGATACACAAAATCTTCGAAACCTACGTAAAACCTGAATATTGAAAGTGTTTCTCATAGTTTTTGATCTCCGGATTATGGAAAATATTGTAAAAACCAATAATAATAACTTGGACAAGCGATATAAAAGTTTTTTGCATTGCAACCTGAATTTGGGGAATATTTTGCCAATTTCTTCTGCGATTCTTGATCAGGATACAAAATGCTTCACGAGAAACAAGGTTTCAGCCTGATTGGAGAAGATCTTTCCCATTTTGGATATCTCGGTGAGATACACAAAATCTTCGAAACCTACGTAAAACCTGAATATTGAAAGTTTTTCTCATAGTTTTTGATCTCCGGATTATGGAAAATATTGTAAAAACCGATAATAATAACTTGGACAAGCGATATAAAAGTTTTTTGCATTGCAACCTGAATTTGGGGAATATTTTGCCAATTTCTTCTGCGATTCTTGATCAGGATACAGAATGCTTTACGAAAAACAAGGTTTCAGCCTGATTGGAAAAGATCTTTCTCATTTCGGATATCTCGGTGAGATACACAAAATCTTCGAAACCTACGTAAAACCTGAATATTGAAAGTGTTTCTCATAGTTTTTGATCTCCGGATTATGGAAAATATTGTAAAAACCAATAATAATAACTTGGACAAGCGATATAAAAGTTTTTTGCATTGCAACCTGAATTTGGGGAATATTTTGCCAATTTCTTCTGCGATTCTTGATCAGGATACAGAATGCTTTACGGAAAACAAGGTTTCAGCCTGATTGGAAAAGATCTTTCTCATTTCGGATATCTCGGTGAGATACACAAAATCTTCGAAACCTACGTAAAATCTGAATATTGGAAGTGTTTCCAATAGTTTTTGATCTCCGGATTATGGAAAACATTGTAAAAACCAATAATAATAACTTGGACGAGCGATATGAAAGTTTTTTGCATTGCAACCTGAATTTGGGGAATATTTTGCCAATTTCTCCTGCTTTTCTTGATCAGGATACAAAATGCTTTTCGAAAAACAAGGTTTCAGCCTGTTCGGGAAAGATCTTTCTCATATTGGATATCTCTGTGAGATACACAAAATCTTCGAAACCTACGTAAAACCTGAATATCGGGAGTGTTTTCAATAGTTTTTGATCTCAATATTATGAAAGGTATCGTAAAAACCAATAATAATAACTTGGACGAGCGATATGAAAGTTTTTTGCATTGCAACCTGAATTTGGGGGATATTTCGCCAATTTCTCCTGCTTTTCTTGATCAGGATACAAAATGCTTTACGAAAAACAAGGTTTCAGCCTGATTGGGAAAGATCTTTCTCATTTCGGATATCTCTGTGAGATACACAAAATCTTCGAAACCTACGTAAAACCTGAATATTGGAAGTGTTTCTCATAGTTTTTGATCTCAATGTTATGAAAGGTATCGTAAAAACCAATAATAATAACTTGGACGAGCGATATGGAAGTTTTTTGCATTGCAACCTGAATTTGGGGAATATTTTGCCAATTTCTTCTGCGATTCTTGATCAGGATACAAAATGCTTCACGAGAAACAAGGTTTCAGCCTGATTGGGAAAGATCTTTCTCATTTCGGATATCTCTGTGAGATACACAAAATCTTCGGAACCTACGTAAAACCTGAATATCGGGAGTGTTTTCAATAGTTTTTGATCTCAATATTATGAAAGGTATCGTAAAAACCAATAATAATAACTTGGACGAGCGATATGAAAGTTTTTTGCATTGCAACGTGAATTTGGGGAATATTTCGCCAATTTCTCCTGCTTTTCTTGATCAGGATACAGGATCTTCACGAAAAACAAGGTTTCAGCCTGATTGGAGAAGATCTTTCTCATTTCGGATATCTCGGTGAGATACACAAAATCTTCGAAACCTACGTAAAACCTGAATATTGGAAGTGTTTTCAATAGTTTTTGAACTCCAGATTATGGAAAATATCGTAAAAACCAATAATAATAACTTGGACAAGCGATATAAAAGTTTTTTGCATTGCAACCTGAATTTGGGGAATATTTGGCCAATTTCTTCTATGATTCTTGATCAGGATACAAAATGCTCCACGAGAAACAAGGTTTCAGCCTGATTGGGAAAGATCTTTCTCATTTTGGATATCTCGGTGAGATACACAAAATCTTCGAAACCTACGTAAAACCTGACTATTGGAAGTGTTTCCAATAGTTTTTGATCTCCAGATTATGGAAAATATCGTAAAAACCAATAATGATAACTTGGACGAGGGATATGAAAGTTTTTTGCATTGCAACCTGAATTTGGGGAATATTTTGCCAATTTTTTCTGCTATTCTTGATCAGGATACAAAATGCTTTACGAGAAACAAGGTTTCAGCCTGATTGTGGAAGATCTTTCTCATTTTGGATATCTCGGTGAGATACACATAATCTTCGAAACCTACGTAAAACCTGAATATTGGAAGTGTTTCTCATAGTTTTTGATCTCCGGATTATGAAAAATATTGTGCAAACCAATAATAATAACTTGGACGAGCGATATGAAAGTTTTTTGCATTGCAACCTGAATTTGGGAAATATTTTGCCAATTTCTCCTGCCATTCTTAATCAGGATACAAAATGCTTTACGAAAAATAAGGTTTCAGCCTGATTGGAAATGATCTTTCTCATTTCGGATATCTCTGTGAGATACACAAAATCTTCGAAACCTACGTAAAACCTGAATATTGGAAGTGTTTCTCATAGTTTTTGATCTCCGGATTATGGAAAATATTGTAAGAACCAATAATAATAACTTGGACAAGCGATATAGAAGTTTTTTGCATTGCAACCTGAATTTGGGGAATATTTTGCCAATTTCTCCTGCTATTCTTGATCAGGATACGAAATGCTTCACGAAAAACAAGGTTTCAGCCTGATTGGGAAAGATCTTTCTCATTTCGGATATCTCTGTGAGATACACAAAATCTTCGAAACCTACGTAAAACCTGAATATTGGAAGTGTTTCTCATAGTTTTTGATCTCAATATTATGAAAGGTATCGTAAAAACCAATAATAATAACTTGGACGAGCGATATGAAAGTTTTTTGCATTGCAACCTGAATTTGGGGAATATTTTGCCAATTTCTTCTGCGATTCTTGATCAGGATACAAAATGATTTACGAAAAACAAGGTTTCAGCCTGATTGGGAAAGATCTTTCTTATTTCGGATATCTCTGTGAGATACACAAAATCTTCGAAACCTACGTAAAACCTGAATATTGGAAGTGTTTCCAATAGTTTTTGATCTCCAGATTATGGAAAATATCGTAAAAACCAATAATAATAACTTGGACAAGCGATATAAAAGTTTTTTGCATTGCAACCTGAATTTGGGTAATATTTTGCCAATTTCTTCTGCGATTCTTGATCAGGATACAGAATGCTTTACGAAAAACAAGGTTTCAGCCTGATTGGAAAAGATCTTTCTCATTTCGGATATCTCGGTGAGATACACAAAATCTTCGAAACCTACGTAAAACCTGAATATTGGAAGTGTTTCTCATAGTTTTTGATCTCAATGTTATGAAAGGTATCGTAAAAACCAATAATAATAACTTGGACGAGCGATATGAAAGTTTTTTGCATTGCAACCTGAATTTGGGGAATATTTTGCCAATTTCTTCTGCGATTCTTGATCAGGATACAAAATGCTTTACGAAAAACAAGGTTTCAGCCTGATTGGGAAAGATCTTTCTCATTTCGGATATCTCTGTGAGATACACAAAATCTTCGAAACCTACGTAAAACCTGAATATTGAAAGTGTTTCCAATAGTTTTTGATCTCCAGATTATGGAAAATATCGTAAAAACCAATAATAATAACTTGGACAAGCGATATAAAAGTTTTTTGCATTGCAACCTGAATTTGGGGAATATTTTGCCAATTTCTTCTGCGATTCTTGATCAGGATACAGAATGCTTTACGAAAAACAAGGTTTCAGCCTGATTGGAAAAGATCTTTCTCATTTCGGATATCTCGGTGAGATACACAAAATCTTCGAAACCTACGTAAAACCTGAATATTGAAAGTGTTTCTCATAGTTTTTGATCTCCGGATTATGGAAAATATTGTAAAAACCAATAATAATAACTTGGACAAGCGATATAAAAGTTTTTTGCATTGCAACCTGAATTTGGGGAATATTTTGCCAATTTCTTCTGCGATTCTTGATCAGGATACAAAATGCTTCACGAGAAACAAGGTTTCAGCCTGATTGGAGAAGATCTTTCCCATTTTGGATATCTCGGTGAGATACACAAAATCTTCGAAACCTACGTAAAACCTGAATATTGAAAGTTTTTCTCATAGTTTTTGATCTCCGGATTATGGAAAATATTGTAAAAACCGATAATAATAACTTGGACAAGCGATATAAAAGTTTTTTGCATTGCAACCTGAATTTGGGGAATATTTTGCCAATTTCTTCTGCGATTCTTGATCAGGATACAGAATGCTTTACGAAAAACAAGGTTTCAGCCTGATTGGAAAAGATCTTTCTCATTTCGGATATCTCGGTGAGATACACAAAATCTTCGAAACCTACGTAAAACCTGAATATTGAAAGTGTTTCTCATAGTTTTTCATCTCCGGATTATGGAAAATATTGTAAAAACCAATAATAATAACTTGGACAAGCGATATAAAAGTTTTTTGCATTGCAACCTGAATTTGGGGAATATTTTGCCAATTTCTTCTGCGATTCTTGATCAGGATACAGAATGCTTTACGGAAAACAAGGTTTCAGCCTGATTGGAAAAGATCTTTCTCATTTCGGATATCTCGGTGAGATACACAAAATCTTCGAAACCTACGTAAAATCTGAATATTGGAAGTGTTTCCAATAGTTTTTGATCTCCGGATTATGGAAAACATTGTAAAAACCAATAATAATAACTTGGACGAGCGATATGAAAGTTTTTTGCATTGCAACCTGAATTTGGGGAATATTTTGCCAATTTCTCCTGCTTTTCTTGATCAGGATACAAAATGCTTTTCGAAAAACAAGGTTTCAGCCTGTTCGGGAAAGATCTTTCTCATATTGGATATCTCTGTGAGATACACAAAATCTTCGAAACCTACGTAAAACCTGAATATCGGGAGTGTTTTCAATAGTTTTTGATCTCAATATTATGAAAGGTATCGTAAAAACCAATAATAATAACTTGGACGAGCGATATGAAAGTTTTTTGCATTGCAACCTGAATTTGGGGGATATTTCGCCAATTTCTCCTGCTTTTCTTGATCAGGATACAAAATGCTTTACGAAAAACAAGGTTTCAGCCTGATTGGGAAAGATCTTTCTCATTTCGGATATCTCTGTGAGATACACAAAATCTTCGAAACCTACGTAAAACCTGAATATTGGAAGTGTTTCTCATAGTTTTTGATCTCAATGTTATGAAAGGTATCGTAAAAACCAATAATAATAACTTGGACGAGCGATATGAAAGTTTTTTGCATTGCAACCTGAATTTGGGGAATATTTTGCCAATTTCTTCTGCGATTCTTGATCAGGATACAAAATGCTTCACGAGAAACAAGGTTTCAGCCTGATTGGGAAAGATCTTTCTCATTTCGGATATCTCTGTGAGATACACAAAATCTTCGGAACCTACGTAAAACCTGAATATCGGGAGTGTTTTCAATAGTTTTTGATCTCAATATTATGAAAGGTATCGTAAAAACCAATAATAATAACTTGGACGAGCGATATGAAAGTTTTTTGCATTGCAACGTGAATTTGGGGAATATTTCGCCAATTTCTCCTGCTTTTCTTGATCAGGATACAGGATCTTCACGAAAAACAAGGTTTCAGCCTGATTGGAGAAGATCTTTCTCATTTCGGATATCTCGGTGAGATACACAAAATCTTCGAAACCTACGTAAAACCTGAATATTGGAAGTGTTTTCAATAGTTTTTGAACTCCAGATTATGGAAAATATAGTAAAAACCAATAATAATTACTTGGACAAGCGATATAAAAGTTTTTTGCATTGCAACCTGAATTTGGGGAATATTTGGCCAATTTCTTCTATGATTCTTGATCAGGATACAAAATGCTCCACGAGAAACAAGGTTTCAGCCTGATTGGGAAAGATCTTTCTCATTTCGGATATCTCTGTGAGATACACAAAATCTTCGAAACCTACGTAAAATCTGAATATTGAAAGTGTTTCCAATAGTTTTTGATCTCCAGATTATGGAAAATATCGTAAAAACCAATAATAATAACTTGGACAAGCGATATGAAAGTTTTTTGCATTGCAACCTGAATTTGGGGAATATTTTGCCAATTTCTTCTGCGATTCTTGATCAGAATACAGAATGCTTTACGAAAAACAAGGTTTCAGCCTGATTGGAAAAGATCTTTCTCATTTCGGATATCTCGGTGAGATACACAAAATCTTCGAAACCTACGTAAAACCTGAATATTGAAAGTGTTTCTTATAGTTTCTGATCTCCGGATTATGGAAAATATTGTGAAAACCAATAATAATAACTTGGACAAGCGATATAAAAGTTTTTTGCATTGCAACCTGAATTGGGGAATATTTTGCCAATTTCTTCTGCGATTCTTGATCAGGATACAAAATGCTTCACGAGAAACAAGGTTTCAGCCTGATTCGGAAAGATCTTTCTCATTTTGGATATCTCGGTGAGATACACAAAATCTTCGAAACCTACGTAAAACCTGAATATCGGAAGTGTTTCCAATAGTTTTTGATCTCCAGATTATGGAAAATATCGTAAAAACCAATAATGATAACTTGGACGAGGGATATGGAAGTTTTTTGCATTGCAACCTGAATTTGGGGAATATTTTGCCAATTTTTTCTGCTATTCTTGATCAGGATACAAAATGCTTTACGAGAAACAAGGTTTCAGCCTGATTGTGGAAGATCTTCCTCATTTTGGATATACTCGGTGAGATACACATAATCTTCGAAACCTACGTAAAACCTGAATATTGGAAGTGTTTCTCATAGTTTTTGATCTCCGGATTATGGAAAATATTGTGAAAACCAATAATAATGACTTGGACAAGCGATATAAAAGTTTTTTGCATTGCAACCTGAATCTGGGAAATATTTTGCCAATTTCTCCTGCTTTTCTTGATCAGGATACAGAATGCTTTACGAAAAACAAGGTTTCAGCCTGATTGGAAAAGATCTCTCTCATTTCGGATATCTCGGTGAGATACACAAAATCTTCGAAACCTTCGTAAAACCTGAATATTGGAAGTGTTTCTCATAGTTTTTGATCTCCGGATTATGGAAAATATTGTAAAAACCAATAATAATAACTTGGACAAGCGATATAAAAGTTTTTTGCATTGCAACCTGAATTTGGGGAATATTTTGCCAATTTTTTCTGCGATTCTTGATCAGGATACAGAATGCTTTACGGAAAACAAGGTTTCAGCCTGATTGGAAAAGATCTTTCTCATTTCGGATATCTCGGTGAGATACACAAAATCTTCGAAACCTACGTAAAACCTGAATATTGAAAGTGTTTCTTATAGTTTTTGATCTCCGGATTATGGAAAATATTGTAAAAACCAATAATAATAACTTGGACAAGCGATATAAAAGTTTTTTGCATTGCAACCTGAATTGGGGAATATTTTGCCAATTTCTTCTGCGATTCTTGATCAGGATACAAAATGCTTCACGAGAAACAAGGTTTCAGCCTGATTCGGAAAGATCTTTCTCATTTTGGATATCTCGGTGAGATACACAAAATCTTCGAAACCTACGTAAAACCTGACTATCGGAAGTGTTTCCAATAGTTTTTGATCTCCAGATTATGGAAAATATCGTAAAAACCAATAATGATAACTTGGACGAGGGATATGGAAGTTTTTGCATTGCAACCTGAATTTGGGGAATATTTTCCCAATTTTTTCTGCTATTCTTGATCAGGATACAAAATGCTTTACGAGAAACAAGGTTTCAGCCTGATTGTGGATGATCTTCCTCATTTTGAATATACTCGGTGAGATACACATAATCTCCGAAACCTACGTAAAACCTGAATATTGGAAGTGTTTCTCATAGTTTTTGATCTCCGGATTATGGAAAATATTGTGAAAACCAATAATAATGACTTGGACAAGCGATATAAAAGTTTTTTGCATTGCAACCTGAATCTGGGAAATATTTTGCCAATTTCTCCTGCTTTTCTTGATCAGGATACAGAATGCTTTACGAAAAACAAGGTTTCAGCCTGATTGGAAAAGATCTCTCTCATTTCGGATATCTCGGTGAGATACACAAAATCTTCGAAACCTTCGTAAAACCTGAATATTGGAAGTGTTTCTCATAGTTTTTGATCTCCGGATTATGGAAAACATTGTAAAAACCAATAATAATAACTTGGACGAGCGATATGAAAGTTTTTTGCATTGCAACCTGAATTTGGGGAATATTTTGCCAATTTCTCCTGCTTTTCTTGATCAGGATACAAAATGCTTGTTTCGGGTTGTAATAAAATTGCCTCTTTCCTCGTAACTTATTTGACTTTTCTTTATTGTAGTAACTTATATTATTTATTTTTTATTTTTTGTACGAACGAAGCGGTCGTTAGTTTCCTATCAATGTGCAACGTATTAACTCGCCATCTTGTCTACCACCTCTCCTCTTCCCAACTACTTAGCTAGTCCAAGGCGAGTGTCTAACTATTTCAAATCCTGGACATGCCGCCCACCTTGAAAGGTCACTTCAAATAGTAAAGCAAGTAGTAACAATCAATAGTTTTGACTTAAGGTAAGTAACAACAACAATAGTTTTGACTTAAAGGTAAGTAACAACAACAATAGTTTTGACTTAAAGTAATCAGTAACAAATATTAGTTTTAACTTAAAGTAATCAGTAACAAATATTAGTTTTAACTTAAAGGTAAGTAACAAATATTAGTTTTAACTTAAGGTAATCAGTCACAAATATTAGTTTTAACTTAAAGGTATGTAACAAATATTAGTTTTAACTTAAGGTAATCAGTAACAAATATTAGTTTTAACTTAAAGGTATGTAACAAATATTAGTTTTACCAATTTTTTCTGCTATTCTTGATCAGGATACAAAATGCTTCACGAGAAACAAGGTTTCAGCCTGATTGTGGAAGATCTTTCCCATTTTGGATATACTCAGTTAGATACACATAATCTTCGAAACCTACGTAAAACCTGAATATTGGAAGTGTTTCTCATAGTTTTTGATCTCCGGATTATGGAAAATATTGTGAAAACCAATAATAATGACTTGGACAAGCGATATAAAAGTTTTTTGCATTGCAACCTGAATTTGGGGAATATTTTGCCAATTTCTCCTGCTTTTCTTGATCAGGATACAGAATGCTTTACGAAAAACAAGGTTTCAGCCTGATTGGAAAAGATCTTTCTCATTTCGGATATCTCGGTGAGATACACAAAATCTTCGAAACCTACGTAAAACCTGAATATTGGAAGTGTTTTCAATAGTTTTTGAACTCCAGATTATGGAAAATATCGTAAAAACCAATAATAATAACTTGGACAAGCGATATAAAAGTTTTTTGCATTGCAACCTGAATTTGGGGAATATTTGGCCAATTTCTTCTATGATTCTTGATCAGGATACAAAATGCTCCACGAGAAACAAGGTTTCAGCCTGATTGGGAAAGAACTTTCTCATTTCGGATATCTCTGTGAGATACACAAAATCTTCGAAACCTACGTAAAATCTGAATATTGAAAGTGTTTCCAATAGTTTTTGATCTCCGGATTATGGAAAATATTGTAAAAACCAATAATAATAACTTGGACAAGCGATATGAAAGTTTTTTGCATTGCAACCTGAATTTGGGGAATATTTTGCCAATTTCTTCTGCGATTCTTGATCAGAATACAGAATGCTTTACGAAAAACAAGGTTTCAGCCTGATTGGAAAAGATCTTTCTCATTTCGGATATCTCGGTGAGATACACAAAATCTTCGAAACCTACGTAAAACCTGAATATTGAAAGTGTTTCTTATAGTTTTTGATCTCCGGATTATGGAAAATATTGTAAAAACCAATAATAATAACTTGGACAAGCGATATAAAAGTTTTTTGCATTGCAACCTGAATTGGGGAATATTTTGCCAATTTCTTCTGCGATTCTTGATCAGGATACAAAATGCTTCACGAGAAACAAGGTTTCAGCCTGATTCGGAAAGATCTTTCTCATTTTGGATATCTCGGTGAGATACACAAAATCTTCGAAACCTACGTAAAACCTGACTATCGGAAGTGTTTCCAATAGTTTTTGATCTCCAGATTATGGAAAATATCGTAAAAACCAATAATGATAACTTGGACGAGGGATATGGAAGTTTTTTGCATTGCAACCTGAATTTGGGGAATATTTTGCCAATTTTTTCTGCTATTCTTGATCAGGATACAAAATGCTTTACGAGAAACAAGGTTTCAGCCTGATTGTGGAAGATCTTCCTCATTTTGGATATACTCGGTGAGATACACATAATCTTCGAAACCTACGTAAAACCTGAATATTGGAAGTGTTTCTCATAGTTTTTGATCTCCGGATTATGGAAAATATTGTGAAAACCAATAATAATGACTTGGACAAGCGATATAAAAGTTTTTTGCATTGCAACCTGAATCTGGGAAATATTTTGCCAATTTCTCCTGCTTTTCTTGATCAGGATACAGAATGCTTTACGAAAAACAAGGTTTCAGCCTGATTGGAAAAGATCTCTCTCATTTCGGATATCTCGGTGAGATACACAAAATCTTCGAAACCTTCGTAAAACCTGAATATTGGAAGTGTTTCTCATAGTTTTTGATCTCCGGATTATGGAAAATATTGTAAAAACCAATAATAATAACTTGGACAAGCGATATAAAAGTTTTTTGCATTGCAACCTGAATTTGGGGAATATTTTGCCAATTTTTTCTGCGATTCTTGATCAGGATACAGAATGCTTTACGGAAAACAAGGTTTCAGCCTGATTGGAAAAGATCTTTCTCATTTCGGATATCTCGGTGAGATACACAAAATCTTCGAAACCTACGTAAAACCTGAATATTGAAAGTGTTTCTTATAGTTTTTGATCTCCGGATTATGGAAAATATTGTAAAAACCAATAATAATAACTTGGACAAGCGATATAAAAGTTTTTTGCATTGCAACCTGAATTGGGGAATATTTTGCCAATTTCTTCTGCGATTCTTGATCAGGATACAAAATGCTTCACGAGAAACAAGGTTTCAGCCTGATTCGGAAAGATCTTTCTCATTTTGGATATCTCGGTGAGATACACAAAATCTTCGAAACCTACGTAAAACCTGACTATCGGAAGTGTTTCCAATAGTTTTTGATCTCCAGATTATGGAAAATATCGTAAAAACCAATAATGATAACTTGGACGAGGGATATGGAAGTTTTTTGCATTGCAACCTGGATTTGGGGAATATTTTGCCAATTTTTTCTGCTATTCTTGATCAGGATACAAAATGCTTTACGAGAAACAAGGTTTCAGCCTGATTGTGGAAGATCTTCCTCATTTTGAATATACTCGGTGAGATACACATAATCTCCGAAACCTACGTAAAACCTGAATATTGGAAGTGTTTCTCATAGTTTTTGATCTCCGGATTATGGAAAATATTGTGAAAACCAATAATAATGACTTGGACAAGCGATATAAAAGTTTTTTGCATTGCAACCTGAATCTGGGAAATATTTTGCCAATTTCTCCTGCTTTTCTTGATCAGGATACAGAATGCTTTACGAAAAACAAGGTTTCAGCCTGATTGGAAAAGATCTCTCTCATTTCGGATATCTCGGTGAGATACACAAAATCTTCGAAACCTTCGTAAAACCTGAATATTGGAAGTGTTTCTCATAGTTTTTGATCTCCGGATTATGGAAAACATTGTAAAAACCAATAATAATAACTTGGACGAGCGATATGAAAGTTTTTTGCATTGCAACCTGAATTTGGGGAATATTTTGCCAATTTCTCCTGCTTTTCTTGATCAGGATACAAAATGCTTGTTTCGGGTTGTAATAAAATTGCCTCTTTCCTCGTAACTTATTTGACTTTTCTTTATTGTAGTAACTTATATTATTTATTTTTTATTTTTTGTACGAACGAAGCGGTCGTTAGTTTCCTATCAATGTGCAACGTATTAACTCGCCATCTTGTCTACCACCTCTCCTCTTCCCAACTACTTAGCTAGTCCAAGGCGAGTGTCTAACTATTTCAAATCCTGGACATGCCGCCCACCTTGAAAGGTCACTTCAAATAGTAAAGCAAGTAGTAACAATCAATAGTTTTGACTTAAGGTAAGTAACAACAACAATAGTTTTGACTTAAAGGTAAGTAACAACAACAATAGTTTTGACTTAAAGTAATCAGTAACAAATATTAGTTTTAACTTAAAGTAATCAGTAACAAATATTAGTTTTAACTTAAAGGTAAGTAACAAATATTAGTTTTAACTTAAGGTAATCAGTCACAAATATTAGTTTTAACTTAAAGGTATGTAACAAATATTAGTTTTAACTTAAGGTAATCAGTAACAAATATTAGTTTTAACTTAAAGGTATGTAACAAATATTAGTTTTACCAATTTTTTCTGCTATTCTTGATCAGGATACAAAATGCTTCACGAGAAACAAGGTTTCAGCCTGATTGTGGAAGATCTTTCCCATTTTGGATATACTCAGTTAGATACACATAATCTTCGAAACCTACGTAAAACCTGAATATTGGAAGTGTTTCTCATAGTTTTTGATCTCCGGATTATGGAAAATATTGTGAAAACCAATAATAATGACTTGGACAAGCGATATAAAAGTTTTTTGCATTGCAACCTGAATTTGGGGAATATTTTGCCAATTTCTCCTGCTTTTCTTGATCAGGATACAGAATGCTTTACGAAAAACAAGGTTTCAGCCTGATTGGAAAAGATCTTTCTCATTTCGGATATCTCGGTGAGATACACAAAATCTTCGAAACCTACGTAAAACCTGAATATTGGAAGTGTTTCTCATAGTTTTTGATCTCCGGATTATGGAAAATATTGTAAAAACCAATAATAATAACTTGGACAAGCGATATAAAAGTTTTTTGCATTGCAACCTGAATTTGGGGAATATTTTGCCAATTTCTTCTGCGATTCTTGATCAGGATACAGAATGCTTTACGGAAAACAATCTTTCAGCCTGATTGGAAAAGATCTTTCTCATTTCGGATATCTCGGTGAGATACACAAAATCTTCGAAACCTACGTAAAACCTGAATATTGGGAGTGTTTCTCATAGTTTTTGATCTCCGGATTATGGAAAATATTGTGAAAACCAATGATAATGACTTGGACAAGCGATATAAAAGTTTTTTGCATTGCAACCTGAATTTGGGGAATATTTGGCCAATTTTTTCTGCGATTCTTGATCAGGATACAAAATGCTTCACGATAAACAGGGTTTCAACCTGATTGGGAAAGATCTTTCTCATTTCGGATATCTCTGTGAGATACACAAAATCTTCGAAACCTACGTAAAACCTAAATATTGAAAGTGTTTCTCATAGTTTTTGATCTCCGGATTATGGTAAATATTGTGAAAACCAATAATAATAACTTGGACAAGCGATATAAAAGTTTTTTGCATTGCAACCTGAATTTGGGGAATATTTTGCCAATTTCTTCTGCGATTCTTGATCAGGATACAGAATGCTTTACGGAAAACAAGGTTTCAGCCTGATTGGAAAAGATCTTTCTCATTTCGGATATCTCGGTGAGATACACAAAATCTTCGAAACCTACGTAAAACCTGAATATTGAAAGTGTTTCTCATAGTTTTTGATCTCCGGATTATGGAAAATATTGTAAAAACCAATAATAATAACTTGGACAAGCGATATTAAAGTTTTTTGCATTGCAACCTGAATTTGGGGAATATTTTGCCAATTTCTTCTGCGATTCTTGATCAGGATACAGAATGCTTTACGGAAAACAAGGTTTCAGCCTGATTGGAAAAGATCTTTCTCATTTCGGATATCTCGGTGAGATACACAAAATCTTCGAAACCTACGTAAAACCTGAATATTGGAAGTGTTACAATAGTTTTTGAACTCCAGATTATGGAAAATATCGTAAAAACCAATAATAATAACTTGGACAAGCGATATAAAAGTTTTTTGCATTGCAACCTGAATTTGGGGAATATTTGGCCAATTTCTTCTATGATTCTTGATCAGGATACAAAATGCTTTACGAAAAACAAGGTTTCAGCCTGATTGGGAAAGATCTTTCTCATTTTGAATATCTCTGTGAGATACACAAAATCTTCGAAACCTACGTAAAACCTGAATATTGGAAGTGTTTCTCATAGTTTTTGATCTCAATATTATGAAAGGTATCGTAAAAACCAATAATAATAACTTGGACGAGCGATATGAAAGTTTTTTGCATTGCAACCTGAATTTAGGGAATATTTTGCCAATTTCTTCTGCGATTCTTGATCAGGATACAAAATGCTTTACGAAAAACAAGGTTTCAGCCTGATTGGGAAAGAACTTTCTCATTTCGGATATCTCTGTGAGATACACAAAATCTTCGGAACCTACGTAAAACCTGAATATCGGGAGTGTTTTCAATAGTTTTTGATCTCAATATTATGAAAGGTATCGTGAAAACCAATAATAATAACTTGGACGAGCGATATGAAAGTTTTTTGCATTGCAACGTGAATTTGGGGAATATTTCGCCAATTTCTCCTGCTTTTCTTAATCAGGATACAGGATCTTCACGAAAAACAAGGTTTCAGCCTGATTGGAGAAGATCTTTCTCATTTCGGATATCTCGGTGAGATACACAAAATCTTCGAAACCTACGTAAAACCTGTTTATTGGAAGTGTTTTCAATAGTTTTTGAACTCCAGATTATGGAAAATATCGTAAAAACCAATAATAATAACTTGGACAAGCGATATAAAAGTTTTTTGCATTGCAACCTGAATTTGGGGAATATTTGGCCAATTTCTTCTATGATTCTTGATCAGGATACAAAATGCTCCACGAGAAACAAGGTTTCAGCCTGATTGGGAAAGATCTTTCTCATTTCGGATATCTCTGTGAGATACACAAAATCTTCGAAACCTACGTAAAATCTGAATATTGAAAGTGTTTCCAATAGTTTTTGATCTCCGGATTATGGAAAATATTGTAAAAACCAATAATAATAACTTGGACAAGCGATATAAAAGTTTTTTGCATTGCAACCTGAATTTGGAAAATATTTTGCCAATTTCTTCTGCGATTCTTGATCATGATACAAAATGCTTCACGAGAAACAAGGTTTCAGCCTGATTGGAAAAGATCTTTCCCATTTGGGATATCTCGGTGAGATACACAAAATCTTCGAAACCTACGTAAAACCTGAATATTGAAAGTGTTTCTCATAGTTTTTGATCTCCGGATCATGGAAAATATTGTGAGAACCAATAATAATAACTTGGACAAGCGATATAAAAGTTTTTTGCATTGCAACCTGAATTTCGGGAATATTTTGCCAATTTCTTCTGCGATTCTTGATCAGGATACAAAATGCTTCACGAGAAACAAGGTTTCAGCCTGATTGGGAAAGATCTTTCTCATTTTGGATATCTCGGTGAGATACACAAAATCTTCGAAACCTACGTAAAACCTGACTATCGGAAGTGTTTCCAATAGTTTTTGATCTCCAGATTATGGAAAATATCATAAAAACCAATAATGATAACTTGGACGAGGGATATGAAAGTTTTTTGCATTGCAACCTGAATTTGGGGAATATTTTGCCAATTTTTTCTGCTATTCTTGATCAAGATACAAAATGCTTTACGAGAAACAAGGTTTCAGCCTGATTGTGGAAGATCTTTCTCATTTTGGATATCTCGGTGAGATACACAAAATCTTCGAAACCTACGTAAAACCTGAATATTGGAAGTGTTTCTCATAGTTTTTGATCTCCGGATTATGGAAAATATTGTGAGAACCAATGATAATAACTTGGACAAGCGATATAAAAGTTTTTTGCATTGCAACCCGAATTTGGGGAATATTTTGCCAATTTCTCCTGCTATTCTTGATCAGGATACGAAATGCTTTACGAAAAACAAGGTTTCAGCCTGATTGGGAAAGATCTTTCTCATCTCGGATATCTCTGTGAGATACACAAAATCTTCGAAACCTACGTGAAACCTGAATATCGGGAGTGTTTTCAATAGTTTTCGATCTCAATATTATGAAAGGTATCGTAAAAACCAATAATAATAACTTGGACGAGCGATATGAAAGTTCTTTGCATTGCAACCTGAATTTGGGGGATATTTCGGCAATTTCTCCTGCTTTTCTTGATCAGGATACAGGATGCTTAACGAAAAACAAGGTTTCAGCCTGATTGGAAAAGGTCTTTTTCATTTCGGTTATCTTGGTGAGATACACAGAATCTTCGAAACCTACGTAAAACCTGAATATTGGAAGTGTTTCTCATAGTTTTTGATTTCCGGATTATGGAAAATATTG